>CM065810.1:99235714-99833857 GCA_033398695.1 Orobanche coerulescens | reverse complement strand
AGCTTTACGACATTAAATCATGGAGACAGATTGTGTGAACAGGCAAAAGAATTAGACAGCAAACTTAAACATTCATTTTACAGTATGTAGGGTTGGCTTAACAGGTGAAACTCAGCTTCTTAGAAAAAGATTCTGATTTTCACGGCTCAGAGGGAATATCCTTCTCTTAGAGATGCACATCAGCAGCCGATTAAACTATTCTCTAGCCAAAAACTCATCGATGCTCTGACACAGACAACATCATGGAATATTTTCACATTATTTCTTTCACTGTTTCACTCTTGGTCTCCATTTTACTTGAAATTCAAATAAGGCAATTCAAGGTGCATTCCCCAACAATTTTTTTATGTCATCATCTCATGTTATATTACAACTAAAGGTAGAATGCAAAGCACATTGACAAGTTGAACTGGATCAAACTAAATAAACTGAACTCCAAATTATTGACTCCCACCAGATAGAAAAGCAGGATAACTCGGGCAGTAGGATAACGCCACAAGAATTTTGTGGCCCTTACGGCTCCAGTATCTAAAAGATTTGCTGCCTTCTGCAACTGCAATTGGTCGGTAAATCTAGTATGTTAAAAGACAGCATGGACACAAAAAGAGAATGTTTTGAGGAATAAGACATATCAATGGTACCTGTAAGCTTGCCCCAACCATGTGCCGATGATGCAAGGGGAGAGGCCTGAAAGCTTAGCATATGAAACTAAAGAATCTACACAAATGGTGAGAAAGAAATATATGCATTTTCCACTTTGTATACGCTTATAGTGAGAAAGAAATATATCTCAATTCTTTTGAGGTTAAAACTCATTAAAGAATGAAGGAGACTCGAGTTTTGTCAAACAAAAAGATCTTCAAGTAGATATAAGGCAAAAGCTTTAAAGTTACTAGAGATGAAACAGCTCCGATACAGATGGAAAATGATCAGTCTGTGTACCCCCGATACATGAAAGTAACATCAATACTTCTTACTCTGCTATTTCATAAAACAATTACATGAGAAGCTAATTACTGTTGGTAAACATGGAACAACTTAAACATAAGGCAAAAACAGATGGAAAAGAAGCCATATGACTTAAAAAACAAGGGTGGATGATTTTTTGTGAAAAAGAAAGGTTAAACATGACATAAAAAGGCAATTAATAGGATCCAGAGTGAAATTTTCTTGAGCAGCAAATAAAAAGCTAAAAGGGCCAACTGTGCATAAAATGGTGCAAAGATGTACTCACTAACTGTGGAATGTAGTAAACAAGAGGACAAATAACTGCAAAGTATCAATCATTCATGTGATCACTTTTCAACAAAACTGTACAATTTTTGATGATGCAAGTAATTAGAGAATGGAAAACATACTCGAGTGCTTTCATGTCAGCGTCCTCTTCCCAAGAAGGCGATGCTCGAGAAGCTTTATTTCTTTCGGCTTCTAACTATTTTGAAAAAAAAAAAATACATCATGATACTGAGAAAGGTACATAAAAACAGAAATTGAGCATGACAATCAATGAAATATACACCAAGTTCAGACCTGTGCTTCACGAAGACGCTTCAATTCCTTTTCCAACTGAAACTCAGCTGCAGCTTTTTCACTGGCCATAGTTTCCAATTGTGTTTGTTTGTAATACTGAGAACCAAATGTAATAGTTGGAATATCAATATCAAACAAGTTACAATGATACAATCACAAACGACATGGCCCTGAGATTACCAATAAATCAGTTAGCTCACGATACCGTTTCTCCAGTTCCATGTGTTCCTGCTCAAAGACATACACAACTAATTTCTAAATATTGTGTGATAGTTCAACACATGAAAATATAGTATCAAGACATACAGTACACTATTATGAATTAAAACCTAAATCATTGATCGCAAAACCAAAAAACTCATTCATCACTTTAACTGTAAAATTGCAAAAATTAAATACAGCAACATTCTGCCTACATAACTCAGTGCATGTGGTGTCTAGATTAACACTGGATCGTAGAAAAAAAACAGTTCTTCTAATTCCCTCCAAACGCTAAAAGGTTTATCCAGATGCAGTTGGTTAACCTGACAAGAGATGTTTACAATCAGGTAACTATTCCATCCTAATAAATGGTCAAACACGGAGGGAAGTTCGGGGTTCTAGGGGATTGAAGCAAGAATCCTCTGTCCCCTTCCCTTTTGGTGTTGAGTAGACTTATTGATAGAGCTAAAAGGGCTTTATTTTTAAATGGCTTGGTTATTGGGAAGGATAAAGTTAACTCGGCGCATTTACTATTTGCAGGCAATGTCTTGTTTTATTCTAAATGCTGAAGAGTCTAATTCGGGATGGACTATAAAGTTTTTGCCCCTCTTTTGCAGAATGTCGGGCTTAATGGTTAACACAGAGAAGTGTAGTTTATGGGTAACACAATTATGAAAATAATAAATATATATAGGTGTATTCTAGAAGGAAACACCATTATGGTGACTTTCCAGGTCAAGAATGTGACTTTCTATACAAGCTAGTGCTCCTCTTTTTTCACCTATGGCTGTTTTTACAGCTACTTGCAAATTTAATTGATCTTCTGTCAGATATTTTAGTCTATAGATAGAAGGCTAAGGATTGTATTTGGATTATCTTCTAATTATCATCAATATTGAATTATAAGAATTTTCTCCTAGTTGTGTTTTGTTCTTTTATTTCTTTCAAAATAATTACTGTTCTACTTCAGTTCTTGTTCTCATTATTCAAGTTGCCATTCAAGTTCTACGTGTTCGCTATCAACTTGCCACCGGAGCGGGTCCTTTCTTTCACAAATCCGCTGCGTACAATTCAAATTTCTCCCAAATTATTGGTCTAATTCTAATCAAATTTCCAGCAACCCAGAAACCCAAATCATCCTTCACAGTCACTTTCCACAGATACAAACAAAAAAGAAGGTTCCTCTGAGTTCAATACTGTTCCAAATTCCAGCAAACTAATATTATCTTATGATAGTTTAAAGAAAAAAGTGCCATTCCCAGATCCTCCACCAATGCCGTGAATCCGATCGCCGCACCACCGCGGTCATCCGCATCATCGCCTCCATCTAAGCACCTCCATCCGCAAGTCCTTTTCGCGATTCCCAATTACGAATCTGAATCGCAATTCCTATCACAATATCCATTCAAGTTCGTTATGCCATCACTGTAATACAACAGCAGCGATAAAACAAAATCGCAGGCCTGATTCAGGCTTCTCAAATGCAAACTAATCCTCCAAAAATCGTGATTTAGTCCTTTCCAGTCTGTTGCAGTCACTCCACTGTCGCTGTTGCAGTCCTCCGTCATTCGTGTTTGCTACGGGTCCCCTTAATTGCCGACCTCACACATCGGTCGTGTTGTGAAGAAGTCGGGTTACAACTTACAAGTCGAGCCCTTTGTGTTGAAATCTAATTTGGGCAAAAGATTTGATTTGACCTAGGTTCTCTTGGGCTACTTAGGCCAAAACTCTTATTAGGCTTCCGGTTTTGTGGGAGATCACAAAGTCTGGGTTTGAGGCAGGTGAAAATTTGCGTGGACACACTACCAGGAATTTGAGCGCCCCAAAATACCTTGGTACACTCTCCTTTTACTGATTTCAGGACTTTTTACTTATTAGTTGGTTTATTTTATTATTCGCATTAGGTCAATATATATATATATATATATCCATTTCCGAGTAGGTGTTTTAATTATCTACTTTGCTATAGTCAATTTACTTGGTGCATTTGGTTAACATTTCATTAGTTTTTGCATTTTTCATCACTTTCAACATGCCTAATACTAGGATAAAGGCAATAGATCAGATATTTGAGGAATATGATAAGAAAATAAATGACCTTTCGTCCGAAGTTAGTGAAGTCAGGAATATTTTGGGGGGAAAGCATGGGTTGATTAAAAAACTCGAGAATTCTATGTATAATCTTAGCATTGGTCCAACTCATGTTGACAAAGATAAAGACGTTGCAGGAATATAATCAATCAAACCATTATGTGGGTAATCCGAGTCATATAGGTCGTAAGAATCATATTCCTGAGCCTAACCTAGGAATTCTGCTCCTATGTTGAGGGTCTTGGAGAGGATGAGTACTCATTCGACGTGTCTGACGAATTCCAGCCTAGAGATAAGTAGAGGTCGACAAACAAAATTCCACCACAAGACGTGATTTTGACTATCCTAGACAACACCATGAGATTACCTACAATGTTCCTAGGAATGTGAAAGTAGAAGTTTGATGGAACCCATGATCCGACTACTTTGAGTTCCATAGCAGACCGACCTCCATAAAATCCGGTTTACTAAAATGAATCGGGTCTGCTAAAAAATATTGGCAAAGTGTCTAAAGGGAAATTGAACTAGTTGACGGGCCATCAGTTACTCTATGGTATAAGATGAAACACAAGCTCAAACAAGTTTCTACACTCATTACATAAGAGATAACTGATACAAGAGCACCTCAACCTAAAACAATTTTCTGCCTCAGTTTCTAATACTTCAATAAGCTCAAAGAACTTAAACTTAGATGTCACATTAAGGAAGAGCATTAGATCACCATCACTAAATTTATTAATGGTTTAATCGGCGAAACTCAAAAAGTGGTAAATTTACATGCACCTGAAACGTCAATGGAAGCCTATCAAAAGGCTTTAGAAATCGAAAAGTAGCCGAAATCATATTACTCGTAAGTCCACTTTCAAATCGGGCAGTCTAAGTAAATCAAAAGTGTCAGTTCCGAGCGACCTAATATTTCTTTGCCTATGACTAACAGTCAGCCTACTTAGCCAGCTGTTTCTAAGGGGAGTTCCTACACATCTCCTTCAATTAAACCCACTGTGTCATCTGCTTCTATCGTATGTCATAAGTGTCGGGAGCCTGGTCATTGCACCTCGTTATCCATATCGAACACTCCATGTAGGCAAAGATCACCAAATAGAGGACGGTCCTATTGATGAGACTGTCGACCCAGTAGATGGTGACACTGCATCCGAGAATGAGGGTGATGAGATCAAGAGGGAGAATCGTGTTAATGTGATGCGATGTGTTTTCTCTTCTTCCGCCAATCCTAATTCATGGAGACATACTACTATCTTTGAGACTAAAGTTAAATGTGGTGATAAGATCTTGTGTTTAGTCATAGATAATGGTAGTTCCATGAACGTGATTTCCAAGTCCGTTGTCCGTCTTTTGAACCTTAAGCCTGAGCCTTACTCATCTCCTATTAAGGTTGCGTGGGTCGATAAAACTTGTTTGTCTATCACTGAGAAGTGTCGAGTCCCTTTGAAGTTAGAAGTCAATGGTGAGGATATTTTGTGTGATATATTGTCGATGGATGTCGCTCATATCTTGATTGGTCGTCCTTGGCTTTATGATAAGAATGCTACGAACTATGGGAAAGCAAATGTATATATGTTCTGTCATTAGGGGAAAAATATTAGATTAACTCCTGTTAAGCCTTCAGATCATACTCAGGTCTAAGAAGGATAAAGTAACTGTTCTATCCGAAAATTCCAAGTAAGAAATTGAACTTCTTAACAAGCATTCTTAAGAGGGACGGAGTTCAGTCTCACATGTTACTAGCCCTTGTTCCTAAAGTTCAAATTGAGTTTCCTCCTACTTGTGTCCGTTTCCCTTGATCCTTGATGAATTTAGGGATGTTATTCCTGATAACTTACGTGCTGGGTTTACCACCTTTGAGAGATATCCAGCATCCTATAGACTTGATTCCAGAATCCACTTTGCATAACTTGCCTCATTATAGAATGAACCCCACCGAATGTGAGGAGTTGCGTAGGCAAGTTGCAGGCTTTCTAGATAAAGGGCTTATCAATCATAGTCTTAGTCCTTGTTGTTCCTGCCCTTTTGAATCCAAAGAAAGATGACTCTTGGAGGATGTTCATTGATAGTAGGGCCATTAATAATATCACTGTAAAATATAGGTTTCCCATTCATAGACTTGATGATATGCTTGATCACATGTCACGACCTAAATGGTTTTCTAACATTGATCTTAGGGCGGGATATCACCAATTGAGGATTGGACCACGAGATGAGAAAACTACTTTTAAAACTCGTGATGGTTTCTTTGAATGGCTAGTCATCCCCTTTTATTTGAGTTTGACTAATGCTCTTAGCACCTTCACGAGAGTTGTGACTCATTTTTCGCCACTATATTCGGAAGTTTTTGGTAAGTTTACTTTGATGATATCTTGTTGTACCATGCATATAGAAAAGAACACTTGAAGCATCTAAGGTTAGTTTTTGAGCTTCTTAGGACCAGAAACTGTATGTTAATTTACCTAAATGTTCTTTTCCAAAACCTAAAGTAATCTTTTCGGGCTTTGTCATTTCTGCTGAAGCTGTATCTGCTGATACTGAGAAGGTGAAGGCAATTGGTAATTGGCCTGAATCTAGGACTGTGTCTGAAGTTCGAAGCTTTGTTGGGTTAGCCACTTTTTATAAGCGCTTCATTAGGGATTTTAGCACCACATGGCTCCTATTACTGATTGTCTTCGTAAGGGTGACTTTAAGTGGTCTCGTCTTCTAGAGAAGCTTTTGACGTGCTTAAAATAGAAATGACGGAAGCATAATCTTGCGTCATCCTGAATTTTAGAAAGTCTTTAGAGTTGCCAATCTTTTCGTATTATCCAACGCCTTGGCCTTGATGCATATTTTATAGACTTACCTTCTAATTTATTGGTTAGTCATATTTTCAGGATAGACTTACTTTCCGTCCCTTTGTACTCTTTTTCTTTCTTTAATAAGATTTGATGGTTTATATATGAAAACAAAAATAGAACAAGGAGTTAATTTTATGAAGTGAAAATTTACAAGATTATCTATAACTGACATATGTACAATAAGAGCATCACATCAATTTTATTAAGCAATGGGAAGGCATATTTACAAAAGCCAAAACCATTTACAAACTTGACTAAATCTGATACAAGGCTCCAATGTATTGACAATGAAAAATAACAAATACATGCTGCGGGATTAGGGTTACCTGGCGTGAGTAATGCTCAGCATCCCTCTTCATGGCAGCCATTTCAACCCTCATCTTTTGAACTTCGGCCTGCATGATAAGTGGTCGAAATCTTCAGTTTCACGGTGAGATGGACGAGAGAGAAAAATATTTTTGTTTAAACATAATACTTTTAAACATAACTTTATTACTTCTATGGCTTTAGGTAAAACTTCTATGAGATCTTCCATGGTCAGGTAGCCTTCACCCTAAGTAGCACGGAGACGAACTTGGACAGGGACAGGATACGGACACGGCAATATCCCAAAAAGTAGGATTTGGACATGACATAGGACTCGGCAAATTAAATAATATATAACAATAATTATAATAATAATAATAATAATAATAATAATAATAATAAAATCCATAGAAATCCAACTCTAGAATAAAAGATTCATTATTTAGCTATTTTGATAATGAGTCTACAACGATTAATATTGGCACATGGCAATAATTACCCCCAAAGTCATATTTTCAGCATTTTTTAAATAGCCCAAGCCTAGTAAATTATTAATTTAAGAACCTCTAGCCGAATTAACTATTTATTATAAGAGCCCAACCCCCACCAAATTTAAGGAAAAGAATCATGAACATAGAAAATCCCGTACGGTTTTACCATCTTCTTCTTCAAGATATCAAGTCACCATCGCCTCCAGATCTGTAACAATGGTGTCTCTCACACACCAAGACAACAGGTCCAATCCTCTCTGACCGGAACATAGGTGTTTGGATACCTCTACGAACCTTGGTTCGTGTTTGGTCGCGCTTCAGATTGAAGAAAAATAAGACCCACGTCCAGGGCCGAGTCTGAAGGCGAGTCCAAACAGTGTCCTTATCACGTGCCGCATCTGGACTATCACGTGTGCTTCGGGCACGCGTCCGAGACGAGTCCGCTTCTCCGGCGTGTCCGAACTTTCCCTATTTTGAAGAGTTTGTGCTTCCTAGTGGCTTTGCCATGCCTGACAACAGGCAACCTCTCTTATACTATTAAAATATTAATCAAAACGGATTGGAATTTATTGATTAATTGTAATTTGCACATATGCGATGCAACTGAATTATTCACGAAGCACTAAACCTTTTATACCATGATAATTTGAGTCAAACAAAGTCAAATGATGATCGCCCTATGCACAAAGGCGGTGGTGATGCTTTGTACTACTTTAGAATTGCACTACATCGCTCTCATTTTATTTATTTTTGGAAAAAATATCATAATAATATGACGATTCCAGATAAAGTGGCACATTTTTAAGGTGTGCATGTTGTCAAGCAGGGCAGATCTGACCACAGAAAGGCCTACTCCTATTTATGTTCAAAAAGTATCACCTTTTGAGTTTTTTATCCTAAATTATGAAACCGTGAGAAGGTCTCACACAAGTTTTGTTGCGAACTCTTGGCAAATCAATGATGACTTCTATCGAGATGCACCACCTTAACATAACTTTCCAGTTGTACAATATTTGAAAGAACGAAAATTAACTTGCCTCCATCGAAGAAAGTTTGCTGTCTGCCTCTCTCTGACCTCGACGTGCACGCTCTACTTCCTCTTGACATGCCTGGACCTTCATGTCGGAACAAAAATTCAAATACAAGCAACCAAAGTTTCATGATTGCTGATTGAAGAATTAAATTTAAATCCAACCAGGTTTTAGTATATACCAAAGGTTAATATCAAGAAAACACTAGTTCAGCACAAGTCAAGCCTAAGTCATCAACCCCCCAACCCCAAACAAAAGGAAAAAGAGAAATTATAAGAAAGCACCATGGAACCAAAAAAGGAATGTAAATGTATACTAACCATGCATATACATCACTTTATGTAACACTCCGGTCTCGCATAAGCATTTATTGTGAAAATATAGAAAACAATGTTCAAGCATTCAATATATTGCCCAATAATTTTTATGATGATTATTTCATTTCCAAGTACATGCAATTAATTACACAATTTTTATTTCATGTCAATCATTTATGCATCTCATCAATTCTAGACCTGAATCTAATTTTAAATCATATTATTATTAGCCCACATATTATTAATACTATTAATTAATAATAATATTATTTAAGCCCAATTGTTATTTTAAGTTGGTGAAATTATTTAAGTGGCCCAAATTATCTATATATTTAAGCCAGTTAACTCGTTCGCGCAAATCATATATTGGCCCAAGTGGGTTTCCTACTTCACCAACCTACGTATCCTATTGTACCATAAACCTAATCTAGACGTATAAGCACATATCTTCTACATCATTCAGCCAAAATTATTTTGCAAACACGATCAGAACAATAGTCTTTTATTTTTAATCTATTTATCGTGTTCTTCATAAGCCACACAGAAGTTCTTCCTGGTCGTCTATCCCATACGAAGAGTTCAGTTCCTAAAAACAAGTTTTAAGATATTGGTAAGGCGTGCGCTGGGTGGCGCAATCATTGTTTTATTTTGATAGGTATCTAGATAGTAATAAGAACAAAATGCAAATACTCCTTGTATTTATGAAGGATTCTCCCTAAGGTAGCTCAGTTTGAATCAGTGATTACAAGGAAAGGAAAATACTGCTCAATGAAACAGTATCTGGAAATGAAAAATACAGAAAGAACTGGCAGAAAGTAAATCACTCTTGACCATTAGAGTCAAGTCCCACACCCAGTCAATTCTAGCAAATAGCAGTCTGTCTCAATCCCACACATCATGCCCCTTTTATCTTTCTTACTCTAACAGAATTATTCTTTCTGTTAAAAGTCCACTCTGGAATTATTCTGCAGAGTCCCAGTTAAAAGTCTTCCACTTCCCTCTCTCATATGTTTTCCCAACATTCCCCAGTTGCCCTTCATTAATTCCAGCTTCCTCATCAACACTTCCGCCTTTGAAATTCACCTTGTCCTCAAGGTAAAGCTCAGGGTATTCTTCAATCATCCTGTTAGCAAGTTCCCAAGAGTTCTCAAAGTCAGTCAGTCCTCTCCATTTCATCAGAACCTCTACTTCCTGCTGTGGGGTCTCTCTCATAGCAATAATGTCGTCAGGGTGGCATTGTAACTCCAAGTCTTCTGACAAGATTTGCAGTAGGGCCAGGCAATTTTCTGGTGTAACAGTAGCTGATTTCAGCAGGGAGACATGAAAGACAGGGTGCACCCTGCTGTTTTCAGGCAATTTCAGTTTGTAGGCAACCTCTCCTATCCTCTCTAGGATTTCAAATGGCCCATAATATCTGTGACTAAGCTTCTCGTTCAGCCTCTTAGCTAGCTTCTTCAATTTGTACGGTTGAATCTCCAAGTAAACATAGTCTCCTGTTTTGAGTTATACCTCTCCCCTATGTTTATTAACTTGCTGCCTCATCCTATTCTGGGCTGTCTCCAACTGTTCCTTTAAGAGCTTCAGCAATTCATTGCGCTCTTGTGTTAATTGAGTGACCTCTTCAAGAGGAGTCACCATTGTGTCACCCCTAATAACTGGTGGAGGGTCCCTTCCATACATAGCTTTAAAAGGTGTCATTTTAGTAGCTGAATGGTAATTGGTGTTATACCAATACTCAGCCCAACTGAGCCATCTATGCCACTGCTTGGGTCTGTTGCCGGCATTGTTGTTAAGGCGTCGCTTAGGCGATGCCTAGTCGCCGCCTAGGCGTCCAGGCGGTTTTCGGGGGACCACCTGCCTGGTCGCTTCGCCTTTTGGTAAGCTGAACTGAATTTCAATCTTGTTCCTGTCAGGTTAAATAACTCAGACCAGAAGGAACTGATAAAAATTCCATCTCTGTCAGATACAATAGATTCTGGAAATCCATGTAATTTCATCACATTCTTCAAAAACACTTCAGCTACATCTTTTGCAGGATAGGGGTGGGCTAGAGCTATGAAATGAGCATATTTTGTGAGCCTATCCACCACTACTAGTATGGTATCCATCCATCCAGCCTTTCGAAGATCCCCAATAAAGCACTACTAGTATGGTATCCATCCCTCCAGCCTTTGGAAGACCCCCAATAAAGTCCATAGTGATATCTGTCCAAATTTGTTTAGGGATTGGAAGTGGCTTCAACACCTGCAGGATTGAGGGCTTGGTATTTGTTTCTTTGACAAACTTCACACTTCAACACATAGTCTTGTATTATTCCCCTCATGCCTTCCCAATAGAACAACCCTCCTATTCTCTTATAGGTTCTGAAATAACCTGAATGTCCTCCCCAAGCAGAATCATGGAATTCTTTCAAAATTGTGGCAATTTTGGAGGAATTCTTAGGAATGACTAACCTGTCATAGTAGAGCCTTCCTTTCTTAATTTGATACCCTGGATGTGAAGATTCATCCACCAATAAATCCTGCACCCTTGTAGCTTTCTGCCCTGCACAACATCAGCCTCTAATTCCTCCCAATCTGTTATTTGTGGAATAGGAGCCGTATTTATGCAGGATGGACGACTTATTGCTTATTTCAGTAAGCATCTTTCTCCTAGAAGTCTGCATATGAAAAAAAGTTGATGGAATTAATGTTAGCAGTTCAACATTGGCGCCCTTACTTACTCGGGCATTGCTTTGAGGTTGATCCGATCAACATAGTCATCGGCATTTGTTGTCACAGCCCCACCAACAGAATTGGGCTGCCAAGTTGCTCGGGTTTGATTTCACGGTGGTGTATAATGATGGAGGTCTGAACCGGGCGGCAAATGCATTGTCGCGGAGGGATGAAGAAGGTGACTAGCAGCAGTTTCTCTTCCACGTTGGGTGGAATGGGCTGAACTCCAGCGAGCAGTACAAGGGGATCCATCATTGGGGAAAATTGTGGCAAATTTGAAAGTTGGTCGATTTGCGTCAAAAGGCCAAAACACTATGCTTTGATACATGACATGTTGTTCTACAGAGGGAGCCTTGTTATACCAACATTGTCGGATTGGGTCCCCCGACTCCTACTAGAATTTCATTCGACGCCATGAGGAGGACATGCGGGTGATAGGAGGATGGACTGTTACAATATCCAAGTTCCACATGAAAGCGTGGAAGGGTACATAGATGGGAGTTACCCCTTTTACATTTGACCATGATTTTGGGTTAAGCTAGAGTTTCCTTGCTTATATGCTAACAACTAGAGATGTCTAAATGACAGGGTCGTCAAGTAGACGACTAGTCGTTTACTAGTTGACCGATCGAAACCCATTGAACAACTGGGTTACTCGACTAGAGCAAAGATGGATAGTCGACCGACTGGAAAACTAGTCGGCGACTTGACAACCATGATTGAAACTTGTGATAGATTTTGTGTTGAACTTGATCCTTGTGTTGAACTTAATATGTTATCTTTTGGGACATATTTGCTAAGTGATTTCAAGTTATTTTACATGTTATAATTTAAGTCATCACATGCATAAATATTTATCTATTTTTTATTATTTTTTATTGCCGACTAATCAACGACTAGTAAACGAGTTGCTCAGTCGGACCTCACTCGACTCGAATTACCGACATGACAACCATCTAAATGATCTCTTATATACGACGTTCCTTCAACTTTTCTTTGATGAGTGCTACCTTACCTGACTCAAAGATATGCTCATTGCTTACTCTATCGTTTCCCAAATATGGTGACCACAACATCTCCTATTACCTGGCCAGTTAAATCCTTCGCGCAGCATCATGTCCCATTGTACAAGTCATGAAACCTTATAAAAGTGCGAATTCGGGTATCCCCTATATAAATCCTCCTGCGTGTGTACTACCACATTCACTAGACTTATATTGCACCATAAATTTATATTGAACCTTTTTGTTCCGGCCCAATCTCTCTAAAATTTAACTTGACGATGACGACCTTTCTGGTTCCTTCAATAAGTTTTATCATAGGCGTACACCATGATGAATCCAGAGAGCATCACACAAGAAAGATAATGCACAAATTATCATGGCATGGTCCAAATGAAATCACTTGTCATTAGTATGAAAAATAAAAACCAATGTATGTGAGATCCAATATGATGTCTCGACAATTCGAATCACGCATAAAAGAGTTTAATTTAAAAAATTTCAACCTGAATTGCTTGACTTCCATCTTCAAGGGGCTTCTTTTGTCCACGACGAACACGAGCTTCCATGTCTTGGAGTTCTTGATTTAAGGATGCACATTCAACCTAGTATCACATATTATATGAAAATTTATATTAGTACTCTTGATTCAATTTCTTCTATAATTTTGAAGTGGGACTCTAATACGGTTGGCAACGGAGTAGAACTCCATATAGATGAAGAAAGGAAAACATTACCTCGAGAAGTGCTACCTTCTGCTCAAGTTCGGCTGCCTTTGAAGCCCTGTCATCTGATGTTCTCTGATAAATATAAAATGCACATATGTTAATGATTATGCTTATGATAATATGAACATATCAAATATGCTAAACATTATATTATTTAAAAGCAAAAATAGACAAAAGCCAATGGGTTGTCTTCAAAATAGTAGATATCCTTGGAATAGTTATAGGTTGCATTTAGATGAGAGGATTTAGATTTGGGCAATTGGTATATCATGAGGACCCGGGTCCGTGATGCAACATGGATACGTGACCCATAATTTGCATATTCATCATCCATCACTTGCATCCATTATATAAATTTATGGATGAATATGCATGAAATGACTAATGATGCGCATCCATTATATAAATTTGGACTTGTGGAGATGCTTTTTGGGGGAGGGGGTGGGGATTTGACGACTCCAAATAAGTAGGATGTAGAATCCTCCAAAATGACACCAAAAAATGTTCAAAATTGAAGTCATAAGTATAGAAATCCATTGTGTCCAGACAAACTCAGTGGATTTGTTTTTATGGATTTTATATTTTTTCCTTCATATCCTCCAATCTTAGTGGACCCTAAGGCAAGTTAGGTCTATTTAGCAACAAATAGTCACTTCCAACTAAAATTGCATCCATCAAATGGGTTTCAATCTGACAACAATAATCCCCAAATTCTAACTTTCAGAATCAAATGATGAGATCAGAGACCCAATGTGAGGATGCAACAAGCACCAGAAAGAGAATTCAGAAACAGAAAGCTCTCTTTCAGGAAATGATGATACGTTGGATGAATTAGATGGTTCTTGTGTGTTTTCCAAGATAGATCTTCGCAGTGGGTACCATCAAATCAGAATGAATGATGGAGCCTTTAAAATCAAGGTAGGTCTCTATGAATGGCTTGTTATGCCATTTGGTTTGTCTAATGCTCCAAGTACTTTCATGAGGTTGATGAATGAAGTCCTAAGACCTCTTATTGAGAGATTTGTTGTGGTCTACTTTGATGATATCCGTGTTTACTAAAGTCCCAAGAAGAGCATCTTGATCATTTGAGAAAGGTGTTTGAGCTGTTAAGGAAGCACAAACTCTATGGCAAGTTGGAGAAATGTGAATTCATGGTGCCTATTTAAAAGCAAAAATAGACAAAAGCCAATGGGTTGTCTTCAAAATAGTAGATATCCTTGGAATAGTTATAGGTTGCATTTAGATGAGAGGATTTAGATTTGGGCAATTGGTATATCATGAGGACCCGGGTCCGTGATGCAACATGGATACGTGACCCATAATTTGCATATTCATCATCCATCACTTGCATCCATTATATAAATTTATGGATGAATATGCATGAAATGACTAATGATGCGCATCCATTATATAAATTTCTGGACTTGTGGAGATGCTTTTTTGGGGGGGAGGGGGTGGGGGGATTTCGAACGACTCCAAATAAGTAGGATGTAGAATCCTCCAAAATGACACCAAAAAATGTTCAAAATTGAAGTCATAAGTATAGAAATCCATTGTGTCCAGACAAACTCAGTGGATTTGTTTTTATGGATTTTATATTTTTTCCTTCATATCCTCCAATCTTAGTGGACCCTAAGGCAAGTTAGGTCTATTTAGCAACAAATAGTCACTTCCAACTAAAATTGCATCCATCAAATGGGTTTCAATCTGACAACAATAATCCCCAAATTCTAACTTTCAGAATCAAATGATGAGATCAGAGACCCAATGTGAGGATGCAACAAGCACCAGAAAGAGAATTCAGAAACAGAAAGCTCTCTTTCAGGAAATGATGATACGTTGGATGAATTAGATGGTTCTTGTGTGTTTTCCAAGATAGATCTTCGCAGTGGGTACCATCAAATCAGAATGAATGATGGAGCCTTTAAAATCAAGGTAGGTCTCTATGAATGGCTTGTTATGCCATTTGGTTTGTCTAATGCTCCAAGTACTTTCATGAGGTTGATGAATGAAGTCCTAAGACCTCTTATTGAGAGATTTGTTGTGGTCTACTTTGATGATATCCGTGTTTACTAAAGTCCCAAGAAGAGCATCTTGATCATTTGAGAAAGGTGTTTGAGCTGTTAAGGAAGCACAAACTCTATGGCAAGTTGGAGAAATGTGAATTCATGGTGCCTAATGTTGTGTTTCTTGGTTATGTGGTTTCTAAAGAAGGAATCTCTATGGATCCTTCCAAGGTGGAAGCAATCAAGTCATGGCCTACTCCTTCCATCAGGGAGGTACGAAGTTTTCATGGGTTAGCTTCTTTTTATAGAAGGTTCATCAAAAATTTCTCTACACTTGTTGCTCCTATCACAGATAGTCTTAAAAAGGGAACTTCTGATTGGCCAAATCCGCCCAAAAAGCTTTTGAATCTCTGAAAGAAAAGCTTAGTTCAGCACCTATACTTGCTTTACCTAACTTTGATATGCTTTTTGAGCTTGAATGTGATGCAAGTGGTGTCGGCATTGGGGCTGTCCTCATTCAAGAAAAGCGTCCAGTAGCCTATCTTAGTGAGAAACTCAATGGATCCAAGCTTAATTACAGCACTTATGATAAAGAGTTCTATGCAATTGTGCGTGCTATCGATCATTGGTATCATTACCTCAAACCGAGGCAATTTGTTCTATTTTCTGATCACGAGGCTCTCAAGTACATTAATGGCCAGCATAAGCTCAACCCGAGGCATGCAAAGTGGGTGGAATTTCTACAATGTACTCCTTTGTATCTAAACACAAGGCTGGTTCCTCAAATGTGGTGGCGGATGCTTTATCTAGGAGGCACTCTATGTTGTCCATTTTGGAAGCTAGTCCTTGGATTGTCGTTTATCAAGGAGTTATATGAAGTTGACCCTGATTTTGCTCCTATTATGTGTTCTTCTCCAAATACATCTAAAAGGCATTATATTGTTCAAGATGGATTTCTTTTCAAAAGTGGCAAGTTGTGCATTCCCAAAGGCTCTATTCGGGACTTGTTGATTAGAGAAGCTCATGGTGGTGGTTTGGCGGGTCACTTTGGTTATACTAAGACTTTGGAGATCTTGAATGAGCACTTTTATCGGCCTTGTATGATAAAAGATGTTCAAGCTCTTATTACTCGTTGTTCTACATGTCATCAATCTAAGTCTACATTCCACAAAGGTTTATACACTCCTCTTCCTACTCCAAATCAGCCTTGGGAAGATTTAAACATCGATATCATTGTAGCAATACCAAGAACTCAAAGGGGGAAGGATCTATCATGGTAGTTGTTGACCGTTTCTCAAAAATGGCACATTTCATACCATGCACCAAGACTAATGATGCATCCATCATAGCAGCCCTCTTCTTCAAAGAGATGGTACGTCTTCATGGGATTCCAAAAACTATTGTATCGGATCGAGACACAAAGTTCTTGAGCTACTTTTGGAAGACTTTATGGAAGCTCTTAGGCACAAGTCTCCTATTTAGCACTTCCCACCACCTACAACTGATGGGCAAACAGAAGTAACTAATAGGACGATTGGGATGCTCCTAAAAACGTTGATCAAGAGGGCTTTGAAAAATTGGGATCTCAAACTTCCTCATGCTGAGTTTGCATTCAACTGAGCTCCAAATTACTCAACCGGCAAAAGTCCATCTGAAATTTGTTATGGTGTAAACCCTCTCACACCTATTGATCTTATTCCTCTCTCTATTGAACCTAAGGCAAGTGTTGAAGCTGAAACTAAGGCAAGAGAGATCAAGAGGCTGCATGAACAAGTCAAAGCCAAAATTGAGAAGGCAGGTGAGATGTATAAGGCTAAAGCAAACAAGAATCACAAGCAACCCTCGTTTGTACCTGGTGATTTAGTTTGGGTTCACTTAATAAAAGAAAGATTTCCCTCCAAAAGGAAGAACAAGTTGATGCCAAGAGTCGAGGGTCCTTTTAAGGTGTTGGAACGTTTTGGTGATAGTGCTTACTTTTAAGGTGTTGGAACGTTTTGGGTTCTTATTTCTGTTTTGTTTTGTGAGTTCTGGACAGCAAAGTGTTTGCTGATCCAAGTTCATGTTCTTTGTCTAGTTAATATTCTTTATCGGAGTTATTATTCTAGCCTTCCAAAATCTATCCAGAAAGTTCATAATATGTCCAGACATTTGATTTCACATCAGTAAGTTACCTCTCAAGAGGGATTATTTGACAACTGAATAATTTTTAACAATATACCACCGAGACTTGAGAATTTTGAAGAATCACAGCTAAATTTAAAAATATATTAAATTTCGCTTTAAATTCTAAATTATTAAATAATACTGCAATGCTACTCCTACTTGTATAAGCCAACAAACTGTTGCGATGAGAGACAAAACTGGCACTGTACCTTTTACGAGCCTATATCCAGCATAGCTTGAATAATAGAGATACATTTAGTTCTAGACCCTTTTTTTATAGGAAACAAAAAATTTATTACTAAAAAGAAGCGACTACGGCCAGCGCCAAGGAGTCCATATACAAAGTCTAAACAAGCTAAATAAAACTAATCTAAAATGCCTCAATCTCTAACAATGTCATTCGCAAAAATATTCTTGAAAGTTCTAGTATTAGAGGTCCATAACATCACTTTGATTTTCAGCTTATCCGGAAGACCATCAACAGATTCCTTAGCATTTTCAAGCATTATTTTGTTGTGCTCTAACCAGATAGAAGAGCAAAGGTAGGACAACAAATTCTCAAAAATATGTCCTCTTCCTCCTGACACCAGCCCCCAAATCCAAAGAAAAAAGAGCTCTACAACAGCTAGGGATGTGACACAAGATAAACCAAGCTCCTTCGAAATTTTCCCCATAATTTAAAAGAAAAAGAATGGTGCAAAACTAGCTAAATGATTGAGGTCTACAATCTTTGCCTACAGAGAGAAACTGAACCCCTAGTAACAGGGACTTGATCATACTTAGACATACCTTGCACTAAATAAAACGAAAAGAGAAGAAATTAATCGATATTTATGATGCTTACAAGAAAAATATATCACCTGTCCTGCATTACCTGAATACTCGCTAACGCCGAAGATGCCTCAATGGCTCTCTGTTCTAATTCTACTTCCCTTTCTCTAGCTGCCTATTAGATTCAGATGATCATTATTTGGCATCTAATAGTTCTTAACATTAAAGTTCACAAAGGAAGAAAGTGAGAAAAGAAACACTGAAGCACATGCAACAAAACAAATAGAATACACCCAAAGAGACAGGGAGGGCGAACTAGAGCCAAACCAGCTTTGCAGCATTATGTGCGGAACGCTCTTCTTCAGCTCTTCGCTCAGCAGCAGCAAGTTCCTCTCTCAGGGCCTGACATCAGATCAATCACACACCTAAATTAGAGCTCCACTACAACCATGTTCCTTGCACTTAAAAGAAAACAGAGAACTTACTTGCATCATTCTTGTTTCAGCTAGTTCTCTGTTTCTCGTTATAGACTCCAAACTTGCCTAGCAAATATAAATAAGATCGCATAAGAAAGAGTATAAATGTTTGACATGATACATAAATGCGTATGATAAGCAGTAGCATCCTACATATATCAACAGACTAAAATAAATGAAAAAATCAGGAAGAAGCACAAAATAGTTAATAAGAGCATAGAACTATTCACATCGGCATGACATTTTAATAATGGAGGTCTAAAAAGACGTATATGAACAGCAAGTCTATGCAGGAAAAGGTCAAGAACCAAGAGAAAAGACAGAAATATTTTCAATTTCTCACAAATACAATTCCACAATTCAGGGGATATTGTTAGAGCCAAGGAAGTGATCACACGATAATAAATAAACCAAATAACTCAAATTCAGAAAACCAAAGAACACCAAGAGAATTCCCCGTTCCAAGCCGAAGCCGTTCAATACTCAATGATCCAAAGATGCCCTAGTCTAGGAAAAACAAAATAATATATATACAGTCTCAAAGCTAAACCCTCACTTAAGCCCTAAGCAATAAAGCCCACATGCAATTTATCCAACACTTAAATGAAAAGGCCTCATTATTATAGTAATAATAACAGTAATAATAATAATAATATCAATAATAAGGCAATAATATGAATTGCATCAATTCCCTTCCCTTTAAGAACAGCCTTGTCCTCAAGGCAGAAGTGAGAAATGAGCCCGCACTAAACCCCACCCATGTACTGCTCCACCGTAGGGAAATCCAATCCTCCGGGATCATCCTCACCCTCCTTGTCCAGGAGAAGCATGATCCTCAGCGACTGACTAGCACAAGTATGTAGCGGAAAGTACAACTCCTGGCATTCAAAGCATAACCCCTTCGGACGAAGATCGAGATACTGGGTGTGGGATAGTTGCGGAATCGCATGATGTGATGCTGCACAGGAGCACCGCGACTCGGACACCGAGTGTTCCACTAAGGCGCCCTCCGAAAAGCACGAACAGCCCTTACCAGCAGCCACAAGACATGGGGTGTCACTTCCCCCTGATCGCTGGAGCCCCTGTTGTGGAAAGGTCCTGTGACTGCTGGTATTTTCGTCCCTGGGACGGATTGAGGTAAGTTCTCGCTCGATCTCTCAGGCCAGGTGCATCGTTGCCGACATATCCGCGTCCTTAGATCGGATGCAAATCCGATTGTCATCCCGAAGGCTGTTAAGAGACATAAGCAAGGCGTTTGAATCTAATAAGTTAGTGACTGACACCATCCGCGAGATAAAGAGGTCCACGGACTCGTCCACCGTGGTGGTTTGAAGAGTGGCCACAAGAGCATCATATGGGTTTGTCCGAGGGTCGTTTCCATAATGTGGAAGTAACTCGCCTCCAACCCAATTCTGGGCATGGCCATCAGCCACTGCAACCAGTGGAGAGCCGTTCCTTCCATGGCAATGAGCGCCAATTCAACCTTCATATCCTCCAATGTGTTGTCCACGTGAAAGTACTGCTCAGCGCGAAAAATCCACGAGGAAGGATTCTCGCCTATGAAACTGGAAAGTTCCAATTTCGTGGTTTGGGAATCTGTGTTGCCGAAAGCCATTAGCAACAGTTGCGCGCAACTGGTGTGCGGTGGCCAGCGCACGTCTCTTCCTCTGCAATCCCCTTATCGCGAATCAACTGTCGTAGTAGAGCCTGCATCTCTTCAAACCCAGCACGCAGCCCCGAAACCTCCTCATGTATTGCTTCCACTCCCTTCTCTAACGTTTCAATGTGAGGCTCCATTTTTGTCATGTCATGGTCATAAACACGAGAAAAGACCGGTGGGTCGGACCAAATTGTTAGGGTCAAGGAAGTGATACACGATAATAATAAACCAAATAACTCAAAATGCAGAAAAACAAGGAAAACCAAGGAACGCCGGGAGAATTCTCATTCCAAGCCGAAGCTATCCGATACTCAATGATCCAAAGATGCACAAAACAATATAAATAAACTCCTAAAACTAAACCCTACCTTGAAACCCCGATCAATAAAGCCCACGGCCAATTTATTCAAGAACCAAATTAAAGGCTCAACTAATGTGTATCAATTCTTTTTCGAGTCAAGAAAGTGATCATAGGATAATAATAAACCAAATAACTCAAAATGCAGAAAACCAAAGAATATTGGGGGAATTCCCATTCCAAGCCGAAGCCGTTCAATACTCAATGCTCCAAATATGCCCTAGTCAAGGAAAAACAAAGAATATAAATAGATTATCAAAACTAAACCCTAACTTCAGCCCCAAGCTATGAAGTCCACGGGCCATTTTTTCCAATAACTTAAATTAAAAGGCCAAGTATAATAATAATAATAAGACAATAATATGAAATGTATAATTATAGCAGTCACACAATGCAAAATAAATGAGGCTACAGTACAATGACGAAATGCCGTCTCCCCAAAGTAGATAGAGATTATTTTGTGGAAAAAGTGACATGATTATAATTAGAAGATGTCAAAATTTAAAATATCAAATAACCTGAAGTGATGCCAAATTTCCTTCAGCTAAAGCAGCTTGCTTCTTTAGTGAATCAACGGAACTGACAAGTGCCTCAATTTCAGCATTTTTTGCTGATAATGCATCTACCATATTTGCCTCCACTCTGCTCACCTCTCCTTTCGATGCAGAGATATCCTTCTGAAGCTGTTTTATGTGAGCCTCGTAAGATTTAGTCAATTCCCTCTGTTACAGTACAGTATTACAACATAAAAGGTTATATTTGCTTCGATGACATACCTGCCAAAGCGTTATATTAAACTTTTAGTCATCATAAATAGGAGATTTTCACCTCTGCCACAAGAAGCTCCTCTAGTTGAGCATTCTCAGATTTGTATTCTTGCAGGCGTGATGAAAGTCCGGCACAAACCTGAGGACAAAAATTAAGCTTAATGACAAATGTTTAAGGAAACCAAATTCCGCAATACTGAAAGTGCTCTTTGGGCTTCTAAATGACACCGTAATCTGCTGAAAAAGTCACTTGTCAAAAGGCATATGATTTCATTTGATGAGTGCAATGATAAGTAGTGATACTATGCAGCACACACAATCACACATCAATGACCAGTTAACAGATGGCATTTTATACAGAAAAAGACCGTTCATGCTTCCCTGTGCTAGCTAGTAAACAAGATGATGGAGACCTTCCTAAGAAGGCAACTCCAAGCAAGAAAGATCCTTCGGAGATTTATGGAGGCCCAACAACAACGGCAAGAGCTAAACATATTAAGTAAGCTTTGATGAATCTTATAGATGACATTAAAAAACTAGGTGAAATGGAACTTAATAAAAGGCGAATTGATGAACGTTTTTGGGCCGAAATGCATCTAATTCGTGCAAATATCAAGTCAAAGACGAGTGGCTCTTTGTTTTGTCTAGAATGTTTAATATACATATATTGTCAGTGAAAGAGTCATTTTATCCTAAGTTTAGTAAATATGGTCAATAAGGTCTCTTCATGCGCCTGAAGTGCCAACCTTCATGAATAACTTTTACGCGCAACTTTCTAGCCATAAAAATGCATTGTGACCATATGTAAGATGATGCAATCTGGAAAGATTTTGTACCTAAGAAGGTTAAGTTCTTTTCATGGCTTCTGGTAAAGGGAAAGGTGCTCACTTGTGATATTCGGCAAAGACGTTTCTCGTCTGCGCTTCTATCCTTAAATTGGTGTGTTCTTTGCAGAAATCATTCGAAATATCTGATCACATTTTCCTTCTTTGCCCATTCTCAATTTCTTGTGGTATAAAGCATTGTGCTGATATATTGAAATATTAGCATTTGACTTTGTGAGATTAAATTTTCTCCATGGAGATTTGAAATGGTTAATAACTTTTCAAGATCCTTAGCAAGTTCTTGCGGTGTTCACCATACTCGGATTCTTGGTTGATCATATAGCCAAAGAGTTAAGGTTTCAGTGCTCTAGGTAAGATCAAACTACATAATCGATCTGGTAAGCCCGCTGCGCACTTCTATACTTCAATCCAATTGGGCCGTTGTCCTCTCCTTATCACAAGATACATCCTCATTAAACTTCAGAAACGAAATTAAATTTTATTTGCACGCTGTGTTTGTCTTAAAAGCTCGTACATCTTGTAGACAAACCTAGTAACTCTTTGTTCTAAAGATTGCGACTAGTTCCTTGACGACTTCCCAAGCATTTAAATTTCTTAGGTTAAACAAATGTTACCAGGTTAAGGTTGTTTGGATAATTATTGAACCCACAACTTCTCTGAAGCCGTATGAGCCATGCCACGGTATTCGGCTTCAGGGAACGAGCAAAATGTTACATCTTACCACACCAAGTAACAAAATTAGGGTCAGTAAATGTACAATAGCCAGAAGTAAAGCGTCCATCGGAGTTATCCCCAGCCCAGTCAGGATCAGCAAAACCAGTAACAGACCATGAAGATGGTGGATAAAGCAAAACACAACCAGAAGCATGCTTCAAGTAACGTAAAATGCGACAAACAGCCTCAAAATGGGGATAATGTGGTGCATGCACGAATTTACTTACCACAACCACGGCATAAGTGATATCAGGGAGAGTAATAGTAAGACAAATAAGTTTACCGACAAGATGCCGGAAAGGGAACCAGTATCCAAACTAAGTTTGACAGTAGAGTCCATAGGCGTGTCACCAGGACGCGAACCCAACCTACCAGTCACTGATAAAAGATCAAGGACCTACTTTCTTCTGAGAAAGAGATAGACCTTTTAGCAAGAACGGGTCACCTAATCCCCATAAAGTAGCAAAGTGTACCAAGGTCTTTGGTGTAGAATTTTTGCCATAAATGACGTTTCAAAGCAACAATAACATTAAAATCTCTCCAAATATAAAATCATCAACATAAGCAATGAGAATAATAACACCACCATAAGTGTGACGATCGAAGAATGGATTGTCAGAAAAAGATCGACTAAAAGTCTAAAACCATAAGTGACGACAGAACTGAGCCGACCAGACCATGCATAAGGTGATGTGAATCAAAATACACTCGTACGTCCAACGTGTTTGTTGAGTACGATTTGTTTATATGTAGTTTCATATAAAGATACATTTCAGATTTAATACTATATATTTAGCTTCTTGTCAATTGAATTTTTACTGCAAAGTCATTTTGTATCATGTTGAATATCGAGTTGTAATTTTGTTATCTTTTATTTTGAGTCCTAATATTGTATCGTCTGATCTTTCGAGTAAAATAATCTAGTTGTACATATGGGAAGGTTATTTTTAAGGACACTCAATTATTTTGTGTCAATAAGTGTTCAAATAAGTTCAACCCGATTACCCGAGTATAATCTGGAGAAAGAGGAGCTAAAAAACGAGGTGTAAATCGTTGTACAAAAGGCAGAGGAATATGCTGATGATCTTCCACGGATGAGACCACCGATTCGAATCCACATCACGATATGCGGAAGCTTACAGACGGATACATCCGCGGATTCGAATCCTCAACCTTGTGGGTTTGGTTAATTAGACTTGCGTGGTTGAATATCATCTACCAATCTATTCCGTGTTAAAAAGAAATGCATGTGTGTGGCGTCGAGTGTAAAGAGGGAAAAGAGAAGATCAATTCCATTAGAGTCGTTGAAACTGTATTCTTGTTTCTTTCTTCAAGAGGCCAAATACAAAATTATCAAGTGAAGATTATCGACAAATTTGTCTCCTTGTTCCTTGATAATGACTGATATTGATTTCCTTTTGACAAATTTGAAATTTGTGGCTTATTAATTGAAATGGGTTGTAAAAAAGAGTTAATATTACATTTTGTTGGAGCCTGAGTGTGATTGGTGAAATGTTGTTAAAGTAGTGAAAATTTTTAAGGTGGAGGTTAGAGGGTGAATATCTAGAATTCCAAAAGGGCGTTCTATTGCGTTTTAGA
This sequence comes from Orobanche coerulescens, assembly GCA_033398695.1. NCBI lineage: Eukaryota > Viridiplantae > Streptophyta > Magnoliopsida > Lamiales > Orobanchaceae > Orobanche > Orobanche coerulescens. The sequence goes on along the minus strand of CM065810.1, from coordinate 99,809,242 downwards.
CATCTATTTTTCACTAGATTTTATGGTGCAAGAAAAGAATTGTGGAGACATCTTCAGTGACGGGTCCACTTGAATCTTGTTGGCGCACGTGCACCATCAGACTTTTACCGTAACCCCAAACCTCAATGTTTTGGGCTTAATTCGATGTTGTTGTGGCGAATTTGTCTGAACTTATCAAACTGGTAATTTGTTTACTCATTAATACATAGTACAATTTTTAACAATTATATTGAATGTAATATTATTTCTATCATTTCCCTCAATATAATCCCTAATTGACGATCCCTACTTTTTTTAAATTGCAATTTCAGTTCAATTTCATTTCAATTCGGTATACCCTAACTGACAACCGTAATATCCGAATCCAAATTTCTTAAAATTGTATTTTCTTTAAATGTATGGATATTTTATTATTGCTATGTTTTTCTTATATGTAGTATTTGTTATGTAATTCAAGACATATTTTATTTCACAAGAATAATTATTCAAAGTTGTTGCATCATATCCTATTACCGTCTGGTACTTCTTCAAACCTCTTTTCGTAGTTCGTCCGGTGCACCAATAATTTTGGGATCCCGGATCCGTCTGTGGTGATCATTAATGGAGAGAGTAGAGCTAATATGATTAGTGAATTACTTGTGGAAAATTGGAATTACCGACTATAAAGCACTTAATCCTTATAAGCTAATGAGGAGTTGTGAAGATTGGGCGTGTAAACAATCTTTGGTTTCATTCACGATTGGAAGATAGAGTGATGAGTTGTTTGCTGTCCACCTTATACAACTTTTTCACATAAGGTTGGGGAAACCATGGCTACTTAATAGAGCAAATTCTAGAGGATGAACTTCATTTGAAGAAAGAATTCCAAGAACATTTGAAGGAACGAGAACGAGAATAAGAGGGAATAAAGAAAAATTAAAAATGAGAAAATAAAAAAGAAATATTGAGGGAGAAAAATATGAGAATAAAGACTGTTGAAATTGAATAGGGTGAAAACAAAATGAATGTTGACATAAAAGAAGAAAATAAGAATAAAATGAGTGGGAACGAAAGGAGTTAAAAAGTGGAGAGGAATGGAACTAACTGAAAATGTGAGTAAGGGAGAGTTCAATTTCCAAACTCACATTTTTCTAATTTTTTTGTTCCTATTTCACATGCATAATGATTATTACTTATTTACTTTTTATTATTTATTTATTTACTTATTTATTTTTGCATAATTAATATTACTTTTTTTAACTACTACTTTTTTATTACGTACTAAACTTTTCACCTTTCACTTTTGCCTTTTCACATGACTATTCTATTGGAGACAACTTGACGTTTTCAGAGATTGATTCATGTTAGCTCACCCCAAAACATTTTAAGACTAAGGCTCTGATATTGTTGTTGTCGTCCTATTTCACATGATAACAAGTCCATAATGTTCTCTCTATGACAATGAAGTGGCAAAATATATGTCATGCCTCAATGACTCCTAGAGGAAATGGATTTTTAATCTACGGCAACGCCATGAGTTTTACTACGACATGAGAAAGCTTGGACATCGAGTCTTTCATGGAGGCAAAGCTTATCAAGAGCTCCTTGCAAGCTTACACTTTGTCAAGAAGTATTGTTACCGTTTGATAGAGGAAAACAGATTCGAAAAACGACTTTTTTTAGGACGGGGAATGATGTGAATCTAAATACCCCCATCCATTCGACGAGTTTCTTGAGTAAGATTTATTTATATATAGTTTAATATAAAAATACTTTCCGATTTAATGTTATATATATTTAGTTTGTTGTCAATTGAATTTTTATTGTAAAGTCGTTTTGTATTACATTGAATTTTGAGCAGTAATTTTGATGTCTTTTATTTTGAGTCCTAATATTGTAGCCCCCTCCAATAGAGATTTTTTCTTTCGACAGTTTAATCTTTTGAGTATAATAAATTGAGTTGTACAGTTTCTTATGTTTCTGTTTTTTATGCAGTAGGCTTGAAGGGGATGTTCGTAAACGGGAAGACGCACAAAGAGTTATGGAGGCGACGGTAAGGCATTTTGGGAAGCTCGACATTCTTGTAAATGCCGATGCCGGCAATTTTCTTGTGTCGGCTGAGGATCAGTAAATACGACAGACCCAACTATCGCTAGGCGCAATACTCATCACCACTATTTGCACCAGCCAGGAATCGAACCCGGCGTTTGTACGGTGGCAGGGTACTATTCTACCACTAGACCATTGGTGCCGGTTGGTTTAATTGCTACTAAATCCTCTTTTATCATAACAGTTCCACAAGAAAATAAAACAACAAAATGTTATACTTTTATTTAGATTTTATAACGAATAAAATAACATCCAAATAAATTATTCAATAATCTGAAAAGTGAAGATGTTAAATAATACACAAGAAAAGGGCGAATGCAAATGACATTTTCTTACCATTAACTTAAATTTTGTATTTCTATCCAAAATATATTTCTTTTCTTTTACTTGTCATTTTCATATTCTTCTCATTTTTCCATGTCTAGCAACTCTCGGTGATTTGGACCAACATTCAACTTTTTATTTCCCTCACATACGACTTCATTCTCCTACTCACTTTTCTCTCTACAATATTACTACTCCAAGTAATCTCGATTTTTCATTTCAGTATCTGACTTCTCTCGCCTCAACTACCTATTTCTAACCATTTTTCTCTTTAAGAATATTATCAGTCAAGGTAATCTCGATCAACATTCAATTTTCACTTTCCTGACCTACAATTATATCATCACTTCTATTCTATACATCACCATTCAATTTCTCATTCCCCTTGCCTCTTACTCTCTCTCAATTATTTAGGGGTGTGCATGGATCGCTTCGGGATGGCTTTGGACTGAAACCGGCCCAAACCGAATAAGTTTGGATTTTAGTACATAAGGGTCGAATTGCTTTTGGTTTCAATTCGGTTTGGTTTTTCGATTTTTCCCGGCCAATTTCAGGGTTTTTTGGTTTATTTTTTATTTTTTTAGACAAAATGGACGCATTTTTCCAACAATGAACTTTGAGTGTTGTCCTGTAAATAAATGATTGATAGAGGATTACTAGTCCGGTAGAAGAATGCTGTATTCCAGTTGTATCACTAACAAAGTTTACAAGTTTTAGAAAAATGCTAGAAATAAAATAATGGACCTAATAGTTTATAAATCTCACTGGTTCGGTTTTGACTAAAGTTATAACAAGCTATGATAAACAATTAATCAACCAAAAATACATTTGGTTCTATAGAACCTAAAAACAGAAAAAAAGTTTGAACCTTTGTGGCCTACTACCATTCTGACTCCGAATGAAAATAAAAATCACAATTGGTGCACGTGCACTGATGAAAAATAATTCATCAGCAAAATATGACCCCTCATTAAAAAAATTAAATTGAAGACGAAAAGTCTATTGCCATTACCTGACTAAAACATTGTCTTATTAAGTGAAAAAAAGATGTAAAAAAGAATTAAGCTCAGATGTAAGAGGGGAATCAGTAATATATTTAAGTTTATCCTTACCATGAAGATAAATTTTCACCCCATAAGGCAAATATTTAACACCATTCAACTTAGTAGAAGTTATAGAACATTAAAGGTTTAGGAAACATAAAAAAAACACGACCACAACAACAACAATTGTACCTTAATCCCAAAATGATTTATGGTCGGCTAACATGAATCATCCTTTGAAACCGTCGACGAAAAAGAAAAAAAAAACATAAATGAAAATATGAAGTGTAAAGAAAAAAATAAAACAAAAAGATAAATATTAATAATAATAATAATAAAATAAAATAAAAATAAAAATAAAAAAGAATCAAACTCATCATCCACCCGTATATTTTTCATCCACATTGTCCTATCGCCATATTTTCTCCAACTCAAGAAACCTCATATCGTTTTCAATCACATTTCTAACATGTTTTCCTGTGTCTTCCTCTACCCTTTACAATTTTATCTGTTCCCCAGTCTTCAAGCCTGCTCACTTGGGCATCAACAGGTCTCCATCTCACATAGCCGAACTATCTTAACTGATTTTCCATCATCTGGTCTTCTATAGACACAACTCTTATCTTCTCCCTAATAACCTCATTTCTTACCTATCCTTTTGTGATATCCCACATCGGCTAGCGGAGAGGCGGCGAAGTGCCTTATATGTGCATGCCCGCCTTCAAATAGCATGAAGCCTTTCGGGAGCTCACTGGTTTTAGGGAGACGGGAAGTCCGAAGTTAAGCGTGCTCGGGCGAGAGTAGTCTCAGGATGGTTGACCTCCTGGGAAGCTACTTGTGGGCTCCCATAAACAAAACCATGAGGGCCAGCTCAGAGGAGAGTGCCGAGAGCGGACAATATCATGCTACGGCGGAGCGGTCTTGGGATGTGACAATTTGGTATCAGAGCCACTCTGCCGTGTAGTACGAGTGTGGCGACGAGGACAGCGGGCCCCTTGAGGGGGGTGGATTGTGATATCCAACATCGGCTAGCGGAGAGGAGGCGAAGTGCTTTATATGTGCATGCCCGCCTCCAAATAGCATGAGCCCTTTTGGGAGCTCACTGGCTTCGAGGCGATGGGAACTCCAAAGTTAAACGTGCTCGGGCGAGAGTAGTCTCAGGATGGGTGACCTCCTGGGAAGTTGCTCGCGGGCTCACAGAAACAAAACCGTGAGGGCCAACTCAAAAGAGAGTGCCCAGAGCGGACAATATATGCTACGGTGGAGCGGTCTTGGGATGTGACACCTTTCTTGTATGGCCACACGTCCACCGTCGCATACACATCTCCGCATTCATCTTCTGACCGCGACACTTTTTACCGCCAACACTCGATCCATATAACAGTGCAGTCATATGGTAGAATTTAGCCTTTAGTGTATGAGGCATGCCTAGATCAGATAGCAACCATGTGGCACTCTTCGACTTCAACCAACCCGTCTTAATTCTGTGAGCCACATCACCATCTAGCTCTCCGTCCTTTCGGATCATAGATCCAAAATAACAAATAAAATCGGATCCTTGAATAACTTTCCCATCAAAAGTAATCATCCCCGCTTCTCTACCTCCGTTTCGCGAAACCTACACTCGAAATATCCATATGACTTTTACTTAGCCTAAAGCCTCGAGCTTCAAAAGTATCCTCCAAAGTTCCAACTTCCTTTGAACTCCTACCTTCGTCTCATCAATCAACACAATATCATCTGCAAACATCAAACACCAAGGAATGTCATCTTGAATTGACCTTGTCAATTCGCCTATGACTATAGCAAAAAGAAAAGGACTAAGAGCAGATCCTTGATGCACTCAATTGTAATGGGGACCTCTACTGTCTTCCTAACAGTAGTACGTACACTTGTACTAACTCTCATATATGTCCTTTATGAGGTTAATATATTTACGAGAGACACTCTTTTTTGCTAAGACCCACCAAAGTATTTTCCTTAGTACATTATCATATGCCATCTGTAAATAAATAAAAATCATATGTAGATCTTTATTTTATCTCGATATTGCCCACCATCTGTCTCATAAGATAAATTGCTTCCATGGTCGACTTCCCAGGCATAAATCTAAATTTATTTTCCGATATCTTCACACATTTCCTGAACCTTTGTTCAATCAAACGTTCCCATAATTTCATGGTATGACTGATTATTTAATTCCGCAATAATTAGAACAATCTTGAACATCACCTTTGTTCTTGTACAAAGGTACAAATGTACTTTTCCTACATGCTCATGGCATCTTGTTGCTTCTCCAAATCTTGTTGAAAAACATAGTTATCCATTCGATCCCTCCCCTCCCCAACACCTCCAAGTTTCAATAGGTATGCCATCTGATCCTTCTACTTTCTTAGACTCCATCTTCTTCAATGCCATTTTCACTTCACCCTTTTGAATTATCTGTATAAATTCTCGATTAACCATACATTGAGGGATGTTCAAATTTCCAATATATTGTTCCTGGTGGTCATTGAATAGGATATCAAAGTATGACCTCCATCTATCTTTTATCTCTTAATCTAGAACCAAAACGTTTTGGTCAATATCCTTTGCATATTTAACTCTCTCAATATCCTGCATCTTCTGGTCTCTTATATGAGCAAGTTATAGATATCTTTTTCCCATTCCCTCGTATCCAATCTCGCATATAATTCCAGTTGACGTTTGCTCTAGCCTCTCGCACTGCCTTTTTAGCTTCTCTTCTAGCTTTCTTGTACTTCTCATAGTTCTCATTGCTTCTGCATTTCCCCGATAAATTATAACATTTACGTTTTGTCTTTATCACTTGCTTAACGCCATTGTTCCACCAAGCTGTGTCCTCACGCAATGACTTGTTTCCTTTAGATTCTCCTAAAACTTCTTTAGCAACTTCCTTTATGCTATGCTCCAACATATTCCAAGTCGAATCTATATTCATCGCTGTGCAATCGGACCAAATACTGTTGTTGGCCATCTTATCCACAAAAGTATGTCGGCTCTCACCTTGGAGCTTACACCACTTGATTCAAGGGTCAACTTGTATACTTATCTATCTTACGTGATTTTTACCTTGAAAATCAAGCATCACAACTCTATGTTGCGTTGTAGCACTCCCACTGGGAATCACCTTGCAATGAATGCAACTTTTTCTCCAAACGTTCCTAAGTAAAATAATCGACCTAACTTGCATTATCTCCACTTCTATATGTCACCAAGTGAGAGTCGCTTTTCTCAAACCAAGTGTTTATTATACCCTTTCTCAAACCAAGTGTTCATTATTCAAAGTCATATGCTAACGTAAAATCCAATATACCACTTCCTGCTTCGTTCCTATTCCTAAAACCAAAAAAAAACATGAACGCTCTCAAAGTCATCTCGCTAGCAACCACATGACTGTTGAGGTCACCACCAATGATCAATTTCTCACCTATATGAACTCGTTCAACCACCTCCTCCAAATCTTCCAGAAATTCTTGTCTAATAGATGCATCGAATCCTAGTTGTGGTGTATATGCACTTATGATAGTTAAAACCCCATCTCCCATCACAAGCTTAATACTCATAATTCTTGATACTTCCACCACATCGTCAATGAATTCTTTATCAATGACTATTCCCACTCCATTTCCACCTCTATCCTTTCGCGAATACCAAACTTGCAACCCCAGAAGCTAATACCCTTGTTTTTTCTCCAACCCACTTAGTCTCTTGTAAACACATTATGTGAATCCTCCTCCTTTTTTGGGGTGGCACCTCGCCTCCAGACGACAACCTAGTAGCCCTTGCATATTTTTCACTAGCCTATTTGACACCCTTGCCAATTTGAAGTGTATCATACCCTTGCCAATTTGACACCACCCCAGGCGTAGAGGTGGCGTGCTGCTTCTGGGAGACGACCTAGCAACCCTAGCATATTTTTCACTACACCCCGGCTTATGAAGTGCAGCGTGTAGCTTCTGAAGAAACACAGATGTGATGGGTTATACGATGGCTGCCACAAACCTACCGCAGCCTCCTCCTTTGTCCAGGCTTTGGGATCGACAATGATTTTCAGAAAGACACCCACGCGGAGTTATAAAAAAATACTGGTTTAGAAAGACATGTCAATTCTAGCCTAATCGCCAGCGGCGTGTGACAAAGGTGAAGGCTCTTTAGTCTTTGGTTGGTCAACTGGCTTCAGGGGCCAAGCGTTTGTGTTTAATTTTTTCGATCAGTTAATAAACCGCAATGAGCAATCAAAGTTTAAGTTTAAGGTTAAAAGGTTTATGAGGATGTGGCTTGAGAGGAAAAGGGAGTTTGTGATGCCATGCGGAGAGAGGGCAGATTTGATGTCTTGGGTGTGTACCCAAACTCCACAAGAACATATTATCTATTAGTTGATGAATTACAAAATAGGTCCATGACAATAATAAAGATAACAAGTCTATCAAATAAGCTTTAGCCCCTAACAACTTAAATTAGAAAACTGGATATTAACTTGATTCCCCATTTGCAGCTAATCTTCCTCCAATCTTCCTGAAATATGCTTTCTTACTAGAACATCACTACTGCTCCCCATCAGATAACCCTTCCCTCCCATGACAACAAAAGAGAGGTAGTGATGGAGAGTCCCAATCAGTTGCAATTGCATGAATTATTATCTGCCATTTATCAATGGCATCAATGTTGCATCTATGCATAAATGCACTAATCAGACCCCACAAGCATCAACTCTTATTATCCAACTCAGATTAATTCAAGTTTTATCTGATTTGTGGAGGCTTCCTATACATAATTAGGAAGTATGATAGGAGTTTATTAGGAATTGAACGGGATCTCATGCACCGCTTCATGTGCCGTTACCAACTCTTAGCTTTCCACTAAGTAACAGAGCTTACGCCATTTAAACATCATATCCTTTTTGGTCCAAACACTCATCTCCTTCAGTTGCACAAATTCACAATTCATTTTATCTCATTCACGACAACACCTCACTCCGAGCTGGCATCTCACCTCCACAACATCTCGCTATGAAAACAGGACATGAGTTCAAGCATCCAAATAACATAATTAATGCATGCTTGATCGATTACCATATTCTTGAAGGTCATGGCGTAGTCGCAGTGGAGTTAGATCTATGAGGACGCAAAGCTGTGGTGGAGCTCTTTGTTTCTACTATCCCCCTACCTTTCAGTAGCTTTGTATGCTGATTTAATTTGTAATTTTCTATGACTGCTCATACAGGTTTAAGTTATTCGGAGGTTCATCAATGTGGATGGTAGATGCATGTCTAATGGGGAAGGTACTTACTAGAAGGCTGCAGGGGTACATGACTGTAGAAAGCCTAGTTAATTAACTAAGAGTCATGAACATGACTAAAGTATAATGGTGCAGTAAGTTGTATGTGTTATATTTGGATTCAAGTGTAAGTAAGTTGGTGTTCCCATGACATTGGTGAGACATTAGCATGGTAGCAAATATTTGAGCCGAGCAACTACCTTAGCATTGACCCACATTGCCTTCCGTCTTTTAGTTTTCACAACTTTTTCCAATGTATATAATATCATCCTTATGCAGAACGCAACAATGTATATGTAAGAATCCTAATTCCTTGAGGTTTCTCATGCACCAGTTTTGTTTCATATCAAAAACCAGTGCATTATTGGTACCTCTACTCATCAATAACTTGTGACTTCTCATTTTCATGATTTTTATATTTTTTCAAAAGATATAGGACTTGATCGCATAGGATAACTAGTATTAGTGAAACAATATCTCAATTATCAACCCGGTTTACACCTAATTTTCGATAATATAGACCTACAACACGTCATGAAAGCAAACAAATTTTCTTTTCCAAAAAAAAAATTAATAGCACCAAAGAGGAACATAATATATATATATATATATATATATATATGTGTGTGTGTGTGTGTGTGTGTGTGGTGTGGCAACTCGGCAAAAATAATCCAAGAATTACATAAAGAAAGAAACTTATGTTGTCATAAGACCTCTACGATTAAGAAAATTTACCAATCCCCATCTTGAATTTTTCTTTTTCAGAATTTCGAATATTTCACTCATTGCGATTTAACTCTGAGTTGTTACGACATGACTGGAACAAAAATCTGGTAAGATTTTTTGTTTGATTGTTATATAAATATGTATAAGAATGACCTAGTTTAGGACCTTAGGTGATTCTTAATAAAAGTAGGATTTATTGAAAGAATTAAAATCTCTATCAAATCAACTCCCAGAAGAAAAATATTGTCACCAAATTCTTGATTACGGCATCCTTTAAGAATAACATTACCACCATTGTCATAAGGACAGAGGTACAGGGTTTTAACAAGTATAACACCACGCCATTGACAAGATAACCAAAAGACCAATGGGGTTATAAAGTTAAAACATATCCTTAGAATTGCCAAATTCATAGGATCATGAACATGGTTGGCGGACACTAGCACGCTATATGCATGTTACAACTGCAAATGTTGACATGAAGATTTGGCATTTCATAACCCATAGCAACTAAAAGGTTTTCTAACTTCCAACAAGATGATATTAAGAACTTATTAAAGTAGGCAAAAATATGCTAATAGGGGGGTGGGGGGAACGAAAACAAGTACAAGCTCCTAGCATCTTAAAAAAAAGTATGTCATTCTTACCCGGGCTAGCCTAGCTTCTTTTGACTGCCCGGTTGAAACTGCACTTTTAAGTAATCCCTGGGCCTGTTGAATCATATTATTTAGTTAAATTAATCATTTAAAGCTCATTAATTGAGAGCCAGGGACAAAAAGTTCCCCGAATTACACATACTTTACCTCCTCAAGCTGCTCTTGTACTTCCACTCCAGAGTTGGCAGTTTTCTCTTCCTGTTGCTGCTTATTCTGGATATCAGGTTCAATTACTAATTCAACATTATCTGACAGAGCATCTGAATTGATTGGTGCATCTTCATGCAGACTTTGAGATTCTAAGAGTTCACTACTTGTTAAAGAACCTGCATCTTCTGACATCATAAATGGACTGGTATCAACTAGAGAATCACCATTCACAATCTCAACGTCTTTGCCAGCGTCTGATTGACTTCCAATTGAGATATCTGTGAATTCTTCCATCACGGGATCACCATTTGTATTCGAAGTCATTGCTTCTGCATTAGAAGAAGTTTCTTTATCCAGATGATTACCAACTGGTTTGGCCACATCATTAAGTATTGTTCCAAGTGGAGAAGTCTCTGCTATAGAAGCGTCTATATCAGCCTTTTGCTCTTCAGCACTGTTAACTTTGCCACTAAGAGTACCTGGATTACTTTCATTATTTTCAACCACAGCCACATGCAAACTTCCATCAGGTTCTGCTTTTGATTGTGATGTTTCAGGTATAGCTTTCTCTCTTTCAATATCTATGGTCGTAGGAGCTTCATTGGATGAAAGTTCATTCTGGGGCTGTAAAAAAAATTCTTATTATAAAGATACAGAACTTTTGAAACTAAATGATGTTACGATTTATGTAACAACTAAGATTTAACTATTTAAGAACACACATAGATACCCAAAAAAGAAGAAAAATGAGAAGATTACCTTTGCTCTTGGTCTAGCTCTCTTTGGTTTAGATCCTCGTCCATTAAAACCTTTACAAATGGTAATGTAAAATGAATAATAAAATTTAACTCAAACAAAAGAGACACACTCTCCGACTCTACTGAGAGCCATATCTAGTAATCTGGGGTTTTCCTCTTGAGTCTTTCCAATGCCTTTTAGGTGAGGCAATTACCCCAAAGCACGACGAGGCAAGCCTTGAACCTTGTTAAGGGGCCTCACAAAGTCCTTGAGAGAGAGGGATCCCAATCTCAAACAAAAAAATTATCATAGAAGAAACTTCGGTGCATATAATCAAGAAAGCTAGAAGCTTGTTCAGTGCTATTAATTTAATAGATCTCAAGTAGTAAGTTATGCTCATGTTTCCTGTGGTGAACTTCTGATCATATTTTCTTGGAAGAAATTACTGAGTTAATGGGCCACTTTACTTGCACATCCAATGTTGGTTTTTAAGTTCCTAAACTAAACATAGATTCACCCAATTCTGGGAGATTCACACTTGTGAGATCAATTAACTTTGATTCATATAAGGTTAGAAAGGTGGACATAACATTAGAATCGTCATATAGGCTATGATTCAACACATGTTAGACTCCCACATTATCTGCACTGTATTTTTTGAATCCATAAATAGGTCACCTTTTTCAACATTACTTACAATAGAAAGAATCATGAACGAAGAATTAACATTAGACATGTACCTGTGGTGAGAACAGCCGAATCATCTGATTTCTCACCAACCACAAGCTTCGCCCTTCGATCCACTACTTCAAATAAATCTGGCAGACAAAGTCAAAGTAACAACAAATGTCCATAAATTTTGAGTTTCTTGCCAGCAGCATTAGTCTTTCCTTTTCATTATTTAAGCTTGAAACCAGTGATAAACACGTTCCCCCAGACGGAAAAAAAAATACTCATAGATGACTGCTGCAGATTATAGATTTTTTTTTCCTTCCAAAATATTGTTGATTCTTAACATATCAATTATCAGGTAGCCAAGTACATATATCTATGGCTCTACATAAAAGTTAATAAAAATAAATTGAATATTAAGATTTGATTAGCTGGATTTAACAGAAATGCACAACTCAGGTCAGACAACGATTCCACATTGGCGCGCATGAACAGTACATGAAATCTCACTTCTCGATTTCGATTCAAAAACACGACTGCATATGGAGCTACAAGAAAAGTACCTTCAGCCGCTTTCAACCACGAAGCCATCGAATGACCCAAGTACCGTAACAAAAATGCCTACACTCTTTAAATCATCAAACGGGTAAATTCCAATAAAATAAGCAGTTAAATTGGACCGATTTCTTTAGTGACATATATGAGATGGATACAATACTGTCAAAAAACAAATTTGTTCGCGAAGGGAAAAAAAATTTATTTCGCAGAAGTACATCTTAAATGAGAATTCCCTACCTAAATTGGGGTTTTATTGTATTTTTAATTTTAATGAACTTATTTTAAATGATAGATTTTAGATGATTTTTAAAAATTAAAATTATCGGCTTCTTGGAAACTTTTCGAAAGGTTTGTAAAAAGTTTATAACTTTTGTCAACTTTATATAAGGAATTTTTATCAAGTTTTTTTAATTTTTACAAACTTTTATGGTGAATTTTGATGAATTTTGGTTAAGTTTCTTATAGCAAATTAAGCAAAAATAAAATCAAAATATTATCCAAATAAAGCATCACAAAGATCAAAGAAAATAATAAAATAATTGAAAGAAAGATACTAAGATTATCCAAAATAAAGATATATGTGCAAGCCAAAGAAAAGAAAGACATCGGATTTAAAAGAAAACGAGTTTGCAATATTATTCAAAATATTCATTTGTCAAGGAATGAGATACATTCGCCTGCTTCATTCCACATATCATTAGCTAATCCTCTTCTCTAGTCATTAGCTTCCTCTCGTTGTTGGTCTTGAGTTTGGAATATATCTTCAGGATCTATTCATCCATCATTATTGGTTCTTCATCCTCTCGTTCAACCGAAAATACATAAGAACAACACCCTTACGAAGAAAGTTATGAAGTCCTGCACAAGCCATCACTAGCTATGTTAGTGTCTAAAATGGGAGTGGAGATTTAGTCTTCGATATTGTGAAACGAGATTCTAGAACCACAAATATTCTCTCAAGGATGCATGACGAGGATTGAAAAGCTCACGAGCATTTGCAGGATGACAACCTTCACTAATAAAGTCTTTAAGATGATACTGTACGCCTCGATAGATGCTAAAAATCAGGCTCGTTAGCAAATCCATAATCCACCAACAAAAATTACTTACATAGAGTTATGAGACTATATACATATATTATATTATATCAAAAATTCAAAAATAAAAATATATTACATTGAGGTAATTTAAGTCCATCTTTTCTCTTCTCGTTAATGCATCATTAAATACTCTTGAATCATGAGCTGATTCTTCCTACCCACTAAGTAAGTAAATGAACTCAAGTCAAAATTAGTTGCAGCCAATATGTTTTGTGAAGTTTTACCATAACGGTTTCGATAAGCGCTTTGGTCAGCTCCCCTCACTGTTGCTGGAATATGTGTGTCATCAATTGTGCCGATACAATCCTGAGATATAAAAAACGACCCACTCACAAAATTGAATAGGTGCTAAAGTGAATAAAACATGCAAACATACCTTAAAGTAAGGATAAAATATGGTACTTTCTCATGCTTTAGCTTGAACAGGCACTGGTTTGACCATTGGTTATGGAGCTAATGTATTTAGAGCTTTAAGAATTTTATTAAAACTCTTGCTACAAGTGAAGTGGGAACAATGAAAATTCATGATATCTTAGAGTATCTATTATTTTACCTGATAGTAAGTAGAAATATCGCAAGTATTTCTTCAATGCAAACATGTCTTGTATCTCAAATAAGTATTTTCTCTCTACTCCTGCATAACTCTCGAAAAACATCAGGATATATTCGATACACATGTCGAAAGACTTTTGGTTCTTCGTCTAGAATTCTGTTTATGTACTTGTATCCATTTGTAGTTACCGATTTTTGCGTTAATCTACATTCAATAACTCTACGATTTTGGACGGACATAAACACATGTACCATCTGAATGACTGCTTGTGTTGCCATCAAGACATCATTTATGGCTTCATCATATTCTTTCTAATCCCAGTTACCTTCATCCATAATATCTGTCATAATGCCTAAAAAGATTTTGACACATGAAATTACGTATTCACAGTAAAAACAATACCAAAATTTAACAATAACCAAGATGCATTCCAATAATATAACTCAAAATATAATTTTATAAAGATGATCCCATAACTTCTATTCTGAAAAAAATGTCATCAAAAATTCTATCTTATTATGCAATTACGACTGCATTCAGGTTATACGCACTAGAAACTAAACCTCAAACAGAAACCAACCTAAAAATTATCTAAAATCAATACTATTACCTAGTCTTGAGTTCAAGCCACCTAAGTCGTTGTTCCTGTGTCATATTTTGGAGAAGATACTTCAATGCCTTGATATTAAACAGTTCATAAGCCATGAAACGTGTTTCATCAGTTAGGTCTGAAAATTCATTAATAGCATTCCAGCATTCTGCCTCCCTTAATTCACTTTTCTCCATCAAGCTATACATATTTTTGAAGTTTGTGGCAATTGAACCAACGTCGATACTCTTTTCATAACATCATCCTCTAAGATATCATCAGTTTGGTTGTTAGTTTTCTCAAACTCCTTGCGGTTGTATTTTGGCTTAACAGTACTATTTCGTGTATTATTTTCCACGATATTTCAGGAGTTGCTATGTTTCTACCCTCAGAAGATAAGGTTGATAGTGATGATAATGGTGCTGAAGAATACTTTTGGAAGGATGATTCATCCCATGTTGGTATGAATGCTTCAACATTGTTGTCATACACCAAGTCATTGAAAATAGTTTCATTTTCCTCAACCATGTATGTGGTGGCATCAATATATTCACCCAGACTAATTGAGAACTTTCCAGTTGCACATCCACTTTCTAATGTAAGTTTCAGATCATCGTAATCTATAAATATATGATTATGAAGACTTCTTTGTCTTGGTGTGCCTACAAAGAGTAAATCAATTATTATAGATATGACATTCAAAATTAACAAATTCATATTGCGAATAATATAAATTAAAATGTTAAATATAATTATCACCTTAAATTATCTTCCCAAACTTCATTATTGGCAGTTATTTCCTTCATGATAAGATCCCATCCAAATCCCGAGTTATGATGCATAAACTCACTATACATAGTATACTGTAATACCCGTACTTTTTATTGATTGTTTGACCTTGCCGTTCTTCCTCTTTTGTCGCTCTGTAAACACTTTGAGATGTTGTCGATGTTGATTTAGAGTTTCATACCTTGTTTGGATCATGATCGTGTTTTTTAGACCTTTCAGAAGTGTTCTGGGTGTAACACCCCAAAAGGCGGCTATTACAGTGCCGTGAATCCCACACTGGGACCCACCAGGCGATATCCAAAACAGGTTAAATAATATTATTTGTGATACCGAATCACAAAGAATAGTCATTACTCCGATTAGGAGTTTATTAAAATATGGCCAACGGCCTTACAACACACAGGATCCGAAAAACAAGTATAGACCATATGGGGATGGAAAATACTTCGAATGTCAAATACAACCAAATAACAATTTAAATGAAGCAGGAAATAACATAACATGGTTTAACATAACCGGACAACAAAGACGAGGGGCCCCCGAACTAGTATCCTTCGAACCCTTCGCCGTCGACATGCTCTTCCCGTGCCTTGCCTTTGCCTCGACCTAAAATACAATACAAGTATTTCGCCCAACACAGGGTCAGATATACATGACAACCAATTCTTCCGACATTATACAATTCACATATATAGATCTCAAGAAAATCATTCCGACTATTAATCATACCCCTCGGGCGTATGAAACAATCAGTCACAAAATATCGAACACATCCAATCATACATGGACTATAAACGATTAACAATATAGCTCAAGATGGACATCACAGTACGCCCGATCCGGAAATGTGTCCGTGTACATGTCCACCCCGTATACGGAATCCAGAATATACGTGTGACAATGTACCTAATTAGCCTCACGAACTACGTCTCGTGTGCACACCCAATACGGAAACATCCACGTATGACTATACAAGTGCCGGCTAAAAATCCTACACAATATCCATCGACGCAGATGTGATTCCGAAATGTCACGACACAACATGACAACGAAGTTCAATGAAATACACATCGATTAAGGATCAAGAAAAACTCACCAAAGTGAAAATAAGGACCAACGAGATCAACGATTCAAAATGGCGTACTTGGGAATGCAATCCCATAACGTCAAGGACAATGTCAAATCACGACAAAGCGTCACATGGACAATTCATACACATGAAATATATAATCATCACAAGAATCTAATCATCATTATAACCAAGCAAGATAACTTGCCTTAATACGGACGAGAATAGTCCTCTTCTTGTCGGAACGAACGAACGGTCCTCGACTAATATTGTTTACTCGAACAATCAACCTTAAACGAAATACATTTTACTCAAAAACATATTCGTATAATTATCAATATAGGATTAGTAAGACGTCAACCTACAATCCTTTAGAATAGTTTGTTACTACCAATTATTGAAGCCTTATGTCAGGAGTCCTTCTAACATCATTACAACCATAAGAATCGGTTTACAATATTTACCGAATGTTCGCATGGTTCATCATAAACAAGAGTTCTATCAAGGGTATGTTGAATAATCAATTATGATGTTAAGATCATCTTATGATGATTAAGCTTTCCAAAACATTAAAACGTTGAAAGGTAAAATCTGCACATTATGATTATTCTCCTCTCATCTAAATTGACTTTTAAGCTAACAACAAGTTCATAAGTTCTGAGATTACACCATACCCATGAGGGTTATCAAAGTCTTTGTTTACAAGGCTGGAAGATTCATTAACATGATGGTGAATTCACCATTTATCTAGTATGATGATCAAAACATTTTAAGTTCTCAACACATTAGATTAATGAAAAGTTATTGTTGTAATTATCAAGATCCTTATCAATCTTCAAAGACTTGTGAAGCTGAACCATAATGATTTAAAGTTTCTAAGATTTCTGAACAAGATCATCTAATCCTATCTTTAACATTATCAAGTTCTTGATTAAATCCAGCTATGATGGAGCTAACTGATCCAACAATGTTCTACTGAGTTAAATTCGTCCAACAAGATGAGTATGGTAGTTACAACATGATTAAAATCACTATATCATCAAGAACACCTCCATCTCAAACCCTTATTTAACATATTCATCAAAAGTGTTAAAAAGGTTGGATTAGAACTATGTTTTACTTGCTTAATCTAACTCTAGGTGAAGTATAATTCGTCATTAACATCAACATAAGAAAATAATGCAGAGAGGAAAGTACACCTACCTCCAGAAATGAAGAACAACTTCAATGCTATGAGAAAATATACTCCAAGCTCAAGAACAACTCCTAGTCTCCAAGGAAATGATCTCCACTCCAAGATTTAAGGCTTAGAAACAAGTTGGTGAAGGTTGATATCGTTTTGGTAGTGCAGAGGTATGATATGTGAAGAGAGAAATTCGGTTTGGGGTTGTGAAGAAATGAAAAACAGGTTGGTCCTATAAATAGACTGTGTAGACTTAGCGCACGCTATCGGGACAGTTTAGCGTACGCTAATGCACTTACGTACGCTATCCGGTCGATATTACGTACGTAAGCGGCTTACAGTGGCTACTGTCTTGAATTATCGCAGGCCGTTAGCGCACGCTAACGAGAAATGGTTTACGCACGCTAATAAAAGTAGATTCTCACCGACACGACAGCTCAGACCTAGATCACATGCATGCTAACGGCTAAGGAGTTCACGTGCTGAAGTCAACTGATGCCAGATTCCCTCTTAACGCACGCAACAGAGGAAACCTTACGCACGCTAAGGCACAGGATTAGCGTACGTTAATCGTACTGTGTAACGTGCGCTACATCAACAGAAAAATTCGAAAATGTAACTCTCTAATTAACATCGAATCATCACATTTGAAATGAACTAACAACGATATGATATTCAAATCTATAATATCTCAACATAATACTAAATGCAACGATTTATGATAATCAGATTATCCGAATAATACAACGACAGGTAAAAATGAATAGTTACAGTCGGATATTACATACTTCTCCCCTTAAAAGGAGTTTCGTCCTCGAAACTAAGGGGTAAATAACTCGGGGTATCTCGCTCGCATACTATCCTCGGTCTCCCACGTAGCCTCCTCGACTCCGTGTCGTGACCACTGAACTTTCAGTAGGGGAATCGTCTTGTTCCGCAACTGCTTGATCCTCTTCTCGAGTATTCGTACAGGACACTCCTCGTACGAATGATCCTCTGCTAATTCAATCTCTTCGATCTGAAGTACATGGCTCGGATCAGCAACATATTTCCTCAACTGGGAGACATGAAACACGTTGTGAATCTTACTCAAAGTCGTCGGTAAAGCTAGTCGATAGGCCAGATCACCTACACGCTCCAAAACCTCAAATGGCCCAATGTACCTCGGGCTCAGCTTGCCCCTCTTCCCGAAACGAAAAACACCTCGGGTAGGAGACACCTTCATTAACACATGGTCACCAACCTCGAACTCCAGTGGTCGTCGACGGTGATCAGCATAAGACTTCTGTCGACTTTGAGCCGTTAACAACCGACTCCTAATCAAAGTGATCTTCTCCCGAGATGCTAATAGCATGTCGGGTTCCGTACCCAGAGATTCTGACAGTTCGTCCCAACACAAAGGGGACCTACAGCGACGGCCATATAATGCCTCATACGGTGCCATCTGAATCGAAGCGTGCCAACTATTATTATAAGTGAATTCCACTAAAGGCAGCTGGGCTTCCCAATCGTTCTTCCAATCAAGAGCACATGCTCTCAACATATCCTCTAGAGTCTGGATGGTTCTTTCCGACTGACCATCGGTCTGTGGATGAAAATCCGTGCTGAAATTCAACTGCGTGCCCATCGCACGATGAACTGCCTTCCAGAAGTGTGACACAAATCGCCCGTCACGGTCTGATACAATGCTCTTGGGGGTACCGTGTAGTCTCACAATTTCCTTAATAAACAGCTGGGCCAATCTCTCGGGCCCCCATGTGTCCTTAATTTCCAAGAAGTGGGCTGATTTGGTCAGACGGTCCACAATCACCCAAATCGTATTCATTCCTCGACGACTCGTCGGCAAGCTAGTGATAAAATCCATAGATATGTCCTCCCATTTCCACTCAGGAATCGGGAGCGGTTTCAAGATTCTGCGGGTCGGTGCTCAATCTTAACTCACTGTGTGTCAAACACCTCGAAGCGAATTCGGCAACCTCACGCTTCATATTCCCCACCAATAATTCTGTTTCAAATCCTTATACATCTTGCTAGAGCCGGGTGAATAGAGTACGGGGTAGCATGGGCTTCTCTCATGATAGAGTTCCTCAACTCTCCGTCACGGTACACAAACTCGATTTCTAAAACGTATCAATCCATCCTCATGGATCACGAATCGTGGGCTTTCCACAGGTTACTTCATCCCGAACTCGAGATAAGAATGGGTCCGTAATTTGCTTCGATTTGATCATATCATCAAGAGACGAAGAAATCTCAAGGGTGCAAAGTTGTCCCCGAACACGCTGTAACCAAACTTCAATTTCGGCCTCATAAGGTCCAACCGTAATTCCTCTTGTCTTTGTTAACGGCTCAAGATTCGCTCTGCACTGTCTTATGGCTCAATGCGTCGGCAACCACATTTGCTTTACCCGGATGATAAAGGATCTCGATATCATAGTCCTTGATTAATTCTAGCCACCTTCTCTGCCTCATGTTCAACTCCTTCTGAGTAAAAATGTACTTTAGGCTCTTGTGGTCTGTAAAGATCTGGCAGGTAACTCCATAAAGATAGTGACGCTTCAAAGCAAACACCACGGCTGCTAACTCCAAGTCGTGGGTCGGATAGTTAACTTCATAGGGTCGCAATTGTCTCGATGCATAGGCGATTACTTTCCCTTTCTGCATTAGTACACATCCCAGACCCTGTCTCGACGCGTCACTATACACCACAAATCCTTCCGTTCCCTTTGGTAAGACCAAAACAGGTGCCGAAATTAATCGACTCTTGAGCTCTTCAAAACTTTGCTGACATGCTTCTGACCACAAATACTTCTTGTCCTTCCGCAGTAAGTTAGTCATCGGTTGCGAAATTTTAGAGAATCCTTCTACGAATCGTCGGTAGTAACTCACAGCCGAGGAAACTACGAACTTCCTTCACGTTCTTCGGTGGTAGCCAATCTCGAATGGCTTCCGTCTTTTGTGGGTCCACTCTCACCCCTTCGGCTGATATCACATGCCCGAGAAAGACAACCTCAGGCATCCAGAATTCACACTTAGAAAATTTCCCATAAAGTTGTTCCCGCCTCAATGTATCGAGAACTTGGTGGAGGTGACTCTCGTGCTCCTCGTGGTCGCGAGAGTAAATCAGGATGTCGTCAATGAAAATGACTACAAAGCGATCCAGATAGTTAATAAAAACTCGATTCATCAACTCCATGAACACTGCCGGTGCATTAATCAGTCCAAATGGCATCACCACGAACTCATAATGCCCATAGCGAGTACGGAATGCTGTCTTCGAAATGTCAGACTCTCGAATCCTCAACTGATGATAACCAGATCTCAAGTCGATCTTAGAAAACATGGCAGCTCCCTGAAGTTGGTCCAATAAATCATCGATACGAGGCAAGGGATACTTGTTCTTGATGGTTACCCTGTTCAGCTCACGGTAATCAATACACAATCGTAGAGATCCATCTTTCTTCCGCACAAATAACACTGGTGCTCCCCAAGGGGATGCACTAGGTCGAATATAGCCTTTGTCAGTCAACTCCTCAAGCTGGTTCTTCAATTCTTGCATCTCAGTCGGAGCCATACGGTACGGTGCTTTTGAGAGCGGGGACGTACCTGGTTCTAACTCAATAATAAACTCCATGTCACGATGAGGAGGTAAGCCTGACAACTCGTTTGGAAATACATCTGGGTAGTCTCGGACTACCGGAATGTCGGCCAATTCAACTGGTCGATCAGCTGTTTTGGTCATGTAGCACCAATAACCAATACACCCTTGATTAAGCAGTTTCACTGTTTTCATAGCGCTGATGACTCTCCCAGAACGACTGGGATTATCACCTCGAAAAATACACTCGAATCCATCATCAGAAGTGACGGTAACCATCCGCTTGCGGATACTGAGTATTGCATCGTGACGATCCATCCATTCGATACCCAAGATTATATCATCCTTAGGTAGATCGACTACAATCAGATTTGACAACCACTCACGGTCGTTCAAACGAATCGGACAGTCCTGGACTTCACGACTCCCAATAATTCTTCTACCATCAGGTAGACCAATCACGTAGGGCTCACAATTGATAACATGGTCTAGAGGCAAACGAATTAAACAAGAAGAAGATATAAAGGAGTGTGAAGCACCGGTATCAAAAAGAACACATACAGGCTGGGAGTGGATCTCGAGTATACCTGAAATCATGCTGGCCTCGGGATCGTCAGCTTTCTTCATCTCGTAAATCCTGGGTTTCACAGTTCCGGCACCAGGTGTACCACCTTGATTCCCACGGCCCATTCCCCTATTCGCCCCGGTGGTCTGATAGGAAGCGGACGGAGGCATCCGGTTCTGGACAGAGGATTGAACTGGGGCATGAGACGCTACTGGTTCAGGTCCGGGTCCACCCCTGCAAAAACGAGCACGGTGACCATTTTTGCCACAAGTATGGCATGTGACGGCAGGCTTCGGGCATTTGGAGCTGATATGCCCCTGGTCTCCGCAGTTATAGCAAACAACAGAGGAGGGGACCGCTCGAGAGTGAGATCCAGCTGGCTTTCAACAGCTGCATTCTCATTCGGGGTTTAAGCCTCTTGAGAAAGTATTTGATCTTATCGGCCTCTGTTCGGATAATTGTTGTGGCAAAAGGAAGGAGTGCCTGGAATTTCTCAGCAACAGATAATACATCATCGTCTTCAGACGGGTCGGGGTTCAAAAGTTCCGATAATTGGCCTCACGGAGTGGCCCCGGATAGTAACGGTCTAGCATGAGGTTTTTAAATTCCTCCCAAGTGTAAACACCATCAGTGGCCTTACCAAAGCCACCAGTATGAGCGCCTTTGCTAAGATAATACGCGGCTACCGAGATGCGATTCTCTTCCGGCACCCACCATCCGGAAAAGTTTCTCAAAATGCTCGATCCAATGCACAATGTCGGCAGGCTCAGGAGCCTTCAAAAGTCGGTGGTCGCTGGCGAGAGATGTCGCTGATAATCCGACTCACGGGTCCGCCAATCACAGGAGGAGGATGAGCCCCCTGCTGCTGGCCAGTAGCGGCCCTCTGCATAGCTTCCATTAGTTGACCCATCTGGGTCATCTGTGTCATCATGCCCTGCATTACGACGTAAGGATCGACACGCGCATCCCCGCGCCCACTGTGGTGCGATTGTTCCCTAGAAGGTGAACCACTGTCTGCGGAACTCTGATCCGCATTCGCGCGTCTGTTGGCTCGAGGTATTGGGATTCGGCCCCTTCCGCGGCCTCGTCCCCCTCTGCCACGACCTCTCATGTTTATTTCCATACTGAAAGAATCAATCATAATGATAACCATAAGTACAGTTCAAGATACTAAAATTCATTCTAAGTTAATAACAACAAGGAATCACATATTAAAGGAAAACGGTTATCGATACCACAAATGTCGCACCGAATATCATATCGGTGTCAAGTCGAACAATTTCAATTGTATAATCAATTCAGCATTTACCTCGGATTATCAATCAGATAAATCCTGTCACAATTCCTCGAAATAACATGATCAACAAGGAGACCCATACTGATATCAATATCATGCCAGTAATTAAATCATGGCTCATAAAGTACATACCGTATTTGGCTCGTAGGGTCAGGCACTTGCACAGGTCACACGTGACACGAAGGTCTCTTGATACTAGTTCATTTCTCAATGACTCATAAAAGAAAAGAAACAACTCTCTCTGATACCATCTTCTGTAACACCCCAAAAGACGGCTATTACAGTGCCGTGAATCCCACACTGGGACCCACCAGGCGATATCCAAAACAGGTTAAATAAATATTATTTGTGATACCGAATCACAAAGAATAGTCATTACTCCGATTAGGAGTTTATTAAAATATGGCCAACGGCCTTACAACACACAAGATCCGAAAAACAAGTATAGACCATATGGGGATGGAAAATGCTTCGAATGTCAAATACAACCAAATAACAATTTAAATGAAGCAGGAAATAACATAACATGGTTTAACATAACCGGACAACAAAGACGAGGGCCCCCCGAACTAGTATCCTTCGAACCCTTCGCCGTCGACATGCTCTTCCCGTGCCTTGCCTTTGCCTCGACCTAAAATACAATACAAGTATTTCGCCCAACACAGGGTCAGATATACATGATAACCAATTCTTCCGACATTATACAATTCACATATATAGATCTCAAGAAAATCATTCCGACTATTAATCATACCCCTCGGGCGTATGAAACAATCAGTCACAAAATATCGAACACATCCAATCATACATGGACTATGAACGATTAACAATATAGCTCAAGATGGACATCACAGTACGCCCGATCCAGAAATGTGTCCGTGTACATGTCCACCCCGTATACGGAATCCAGAATATACGTGTGACAATGTACCTAATTAGCCTCACGAACTACGTCTCGTGTGCACACCCAATACGGAAACATCCACGTATGACTATACAAGTGCCCGACTAAAAATCCTACACAATATCCAATCCAAGACGCAGATGTGATTCCTAAATGTCACGACACAACATGACAACGAAGTTCAATGAAATACACATCCAATTAAGGATCAAGAAAAACTCACCAAAGTGAAAATAAGGACCAACGAGATCAACGATTCAAAATGGCGTACTTGGGAATGCAATCCCATAACGTCAAGGACAATGTCAAATCACGACAAACGTCACATGGACAATTCATACACATGAAATATATAATCATCACAAGAATCTAATCATCATTATAACCAAGCAAGATAACTTGCCTTAATACGGAGACGAGAATAGTCCTCTTCTTGTCGGAACGAACGAACGGTCCTCGACTAATATTGTTTACTCGAACAATCAACCTTAAACGAAATACATTTTACTCAAAAACATATTCGTATAATTATCAATATAGGATTAGTAAGACGTTAACCTACAATCCTTTAGAATAGTTTGTTACTACCAATTATTGAAGCCTTATGTCACGAGTCCTTCTAACATCATTACAACCATAAGAATCGGTTTACAATATTTACCGAATGTTCGCATGGTTCATCATAAACAAGAGTTCTATCAAGGGTATGTTGAATAACCAATTATGATGTTAAGATCATCTTATGATGATTAAGCTTTCCAAAACATTAAAACGTTGAAAGGTAAAATCTGCACATTATGATTATTCTCCTCTCATCTAAATTGACTTTTAAGCTAACAACAAGTTCATAAGTTCTGAGATTACACCATACCCATGAGGGTTATCAAAGTCTTTGTTTACAAGGCTGGAAGATTCATTAACATGATGGTGAATTCACCATTTATCTAGTATGATGATCAAAACATTCTAAGTTCTCAACACATTAGATTAATGAAAAGTTATTGTTGTAATTATCAAGATCCTTATCAATCTTCAAAGACTTGTGAAGTTGAACCATAATGATTTAAAGTTTCTAAGATTTCAACAAGATAATCTAATCCTATCTTTAACATTATCAAGTTCTTGATTAAATCCATTATGATGGAGCTAACTGATCCAACAATGTTCTACTGAGTTAAATTCGTCCAACAAGATGAGTATGGTAGTTACAACATGATTAAAATCACTATATCATCAAGAACACCTCCATCTCAAACCCTTATTTAACATATTCATCAAAAGTGTTAAAAAGGTTGGATTAGAACTATGTTTTACTTGCTTAATCTAACTCTAGGTGAAGTATAATTCGTCATTAACATCAACATAAGAAAATAATGCAGAGAGGAAAGTACACCTACCTCCAGAAATGAAGAACAACTTCAATGCTATGAGAAAATATACTCCAAGCTCAAGAACAACTCCTAGTCTCCAAGGAAATGATCTCCACTCCAAGATTTAAGGCTTAGAAACAAGTTGGTGAAGGTTGATATCGTTTTGGTAGTGCAGAGGTATGATATGTGAAGAGAGAAATTCGGTTTGGGGTTGTGAAGAAATGAAAAACAGGCTGGTCCTATAAATAGACTGTGTAGACTTAGCGCACGCTATCGGGACAGTTTAGCGTACGCTAATGCACTTACGTACGCTATCCGGTCGATATTACGTACGTAAGCGGCTTACAGTGGCTACTGTCTTGAATTATCGCAGGCCGTTAGCGCACGCTAACGAGAAATGGTTTACGCACGCTAATAAAAGTAGATTCTCACCGACACGACAGCTCAGACCTAGATCACATGCATGCTAACGGCTAAGGAGTTCACGTGCTGAAGTCAACTGATGCCAGATTCCCTCTTAGCGCACGCAACAGAGGAAACCTTACGCACGCTAAGGCACATGATTAGCGTACGTTAATCGTACTGTGTAACGTGCGCTACATCAACAGAAAAATTCGAAAATGCAACTCTCTAATTAACATCGAATCATCACATTTGAAATGAACTAACAACGATATGATATTCAAATCTATAATATCTCAACATAATACTAAATGCAATGATTTATGATAATCAGATTATCCGAATAATACAACGACAGGTAAAAATGAATAGTTACAGTCGGATATTACACTGGGTCAGGGAGATAGCGCACACTAGGCCTAGGCTAACGCATGCTAATTCTGCTTGAGTAGCGCATGCTAGTTTTGAGCCTTAGAGCGCGCTAACGGTCCAGGCTTGGCAGAGGCAGTAGCTAATTAAGCTCTCTAGACTAGCAGTTAGCGCACGCTAGGAGTTCGCTAGCGCATGCTATTCGTGGTCAGTAGTGCGCGCTAACATCGTCTATAGAGCACGCTAACGAGCTGAGTCGGCGGAGGCAGTGAGGTATTTTTACTTTCTGGACTAGCAGGTAACGCACGCTAGGCGGCAGCTAGCGCACGTTAAAGGTGTTGCGTAGCACGCGCTAATGTCCAGTCGTAGCGCACGCTATCGGAGTTGACCAGTGAACTGGAACTTTGACAGGACAATAGTTAGCGCATGCTAAGGTATGGTAGCGCGCGCTAACGCCTCAGGACATAGGCCACTGGACTACCGGGTGAGCCCGTTAGCGCACGCTAGTCCCGATTCCTAGCGCGCGCTAACCTGGGATTTTATATAAGGGGCAGCCAACCCCTAGAATCGTCATTTTTCCATCTTTTTCACATTTCCGATCGGGAGAGCTCGGGAGAGGCGATTTGGGGCGATTTGAGGTGGTCCTTGTTCAGATATCACCATCGTTGGTTGGATAACAAAGATTTCACAACATTTCATCCATTTCCGTCTTCCAAATCAAGGTAAAAATCCTTAGAACCCTAATTTTGGGAATTTTGGGGATATTCTTAGATTTGTCTGATTTATCCATTTTGCAGCTTGAGAACCTTGAGATTATGATGTATCTACCCCGTACCCATATTTCCCCTACGATTATATGGATTGTTTTGTACCTTGTTCGGATGTGAGAGGGTTTGGGTGGTTTTCCAACCTCTAGATGTTTACCCTTGTAGTTTCGTGAATCGTAGGCGGGTTTCGGGAGTTTCTTCGTGTGATTTGAGTATGGATTATTGATTATCGTATTCCTTGTGAATCTTTTAGGTGCCGGAAGTACGTTCTCGGACCTACCGAACTTATACTCTTTTCCTTCTGATTTCTCGATGTCTCAAAGGCAAGTATATGTTTATGATTGTACGTTCTCGACTTTGAAAGTAAGATATATGATTGGCATGATTGTTTATATCCACTCTGGGATGGGCCGACGGGTCCTCTGAGGGTTTCGTAGCCTCTGGTGCGATTCCACGGATATTTTGGGTTAACCACTCTGGGACGGACCGATGGGTCCTCGGAGGGTTCCGTAGCCTCTGGTGCGGTTCCACAGTTAATCATGTATGTATTGATGTGATGCTATGAGATTTAGTTATTCCGGAATACTAGTCTTGTATTGATGAGATGATGATTACTTTTACTTTATTGTCGAGGAGTATTGTGTTTCATATTCGATATACTTGCACTAGCTATTCGACGGCTAACCCCTTTATGGCGGAAATACTTTTCATGTTTTTTAGGTTCCAGGAGAGCAGATAGGCATGTATTGGGTCGGCACGAAGATGATGGGCAAATGTGATGCTGTGTCTAGTCTCTGGTTATGTTTTGTATTTCCTCCATTCAATGTTGTTGTACTTGAATGGTTTTTGAATCCTCGAGTACTGTTTTCAGTTTTCTTGATGTTCCGGCCTGTGTTGCCGCGGTATTGAATTGTGGTGTGTTGTATTTAGATATATTGGATATGGTTTTAATACCATTTGTATTGTCATTCATTTCATTGTATTGGACCTCCTCGGTCAAAGTTCATAGTTTCGCGTATAATTAGCCTTGTGGGTCCCACGGTGGAGCTCACGACACTGTAATATACCCTGAATAACTTGGGGGTGTTACATATACTGCTTTTTATACCAACTTACACGATAAGTGTAATGTTTATATATATTTTTCACAACCTTACTTTTTATAACTATTTTTTTGTCTATCAAACCATTTTAGGGATCACGCCAGCCACGTTTGGGAGCTTCAACTAGTATTTGCAATAGCTCATTTCTCTCAATTGTCATAGTTCCCAACATCTTTTCCCTCCTCTTTTAAGCCTTTACTCTTTTCTGGCTTTTCAGCCATTGATAATGCTATAAAATCATAGTACTTGTATGAATGCATTCATGAAAAAAATATATCAGATGGCATATACGTCAACAAGAGAAATAGAATCGGAAGCATCATCATCCAAACTAGATGAAAAAATGAACTTGGAAATAAATCAGTTATTGCAAAAATAGCTACTGAATACATGGATAAAATTCCTTCCAAGTGGAAGCAACCACAACAAAGAAAGAGAACCATAAAGCCTACATACATCACTTCACCTGAAAGGCTTCTTAAAGATAAAGAAAATGTATACTCGAATAATCGTCATTATAACAGATCACTACTCCATTAAATCGTTAGTAGAAAAGTAGAAAAAAAGAGAAAAATCCAGAAGCAACTCCATTAACACTAGAAGAGGAAGTTGAAAAAGTCTTCAGAAAGTTCCAAAGTAACAGCGACGATATGATCCGCCAAATCGAGCTCGGTGCCATACTCAAGAAAATGCAATACCCTGCAGCCTAATAGAAAATTCTCATCGTGCTGGGTTGTCGTTGACAAATTGAACTCTCCCGAGTGTATAGATTTTCAACAAATTGATTCACGTAGTATAAGATAAAAATACTATGCAAAATAGAAGAATGATAAACTGTAGAAAATTCACGTATCAGTATTTGGAGGGCTCGATTGAACGAAAGAATTCTAAAAGTCATTGGTATGGAGGTGTAATACCTGTACTTTTTATTGACTATTTGACTTTGCCGTTCTTCTTATTTTGTCGCTCTGTAAACTCTTTGTGATGTTGTCGATATTGTTATAGAGTTTCGTACCTTGTTTGGATCACGATTATGTTGTTTAGACCTTGCGGAAGTGTTCTGGGTTAGAGAAATAACGCACGCTAATTCTCCTTGAGTAGCGCACGCTAGCTTTGAGCCGTAGCGCGCGCTAAGGGACCAGTCAGGTCGGAACCTATAACTTATTCTGCTCTCTGGACTAGCAATTAACGCACGCTAGGAGTTAGCTAGCGCACGCTATTTATGGTTAGTAGCGCGCGCTAATACTTCCATAGCGCACGCTAACGGGCTGGGTCGGGAGAGGCAGTGAAGTTGTCAGCTTTTCTGAACTATCAGGTAACGTACGCTAGGCTTCGGCTAGCGCACGCTATATGGGCTGCGTAGCGCACGCTAAGCCATAGCGGTAGCGCACGCTAAGACTCGAGCAGGGCAGAGGACAGTAGGTTCTGGACTCCAAGTCCTGAACACCATTTTCGGCTAGCGCACGCTAAAGGAAGGCGATTAGCGCACGCTAACGGGACCGACAGAAGGCACTGGACTACCCGGTGACCCCGCTAGCGCACGCTAATATTATAGGCGTAGCGTGCGCTAGACTGGGCGAGTATATATTGGACAGTTGACTTTCATTTCGTCACTTTTCTCATTCTTCTCACATTTCCAATCGGGAGCAGCGGGTTTGGGCGATTCGGGGGGTTTGGAAGCGATCTTTCTTCAGATAACAACATCTTTGGTTGGAGAACAAAGATTTCACAACATCTAATCCATTCCATCTTCCAAATCAAGGTAAAAATCCTTAGAATCCTATTTTTAGGAATTTTGGGTTTTTTTTAGATTCGTTTGTTTTATCCAGTTTGAAGCTTGAGAATCTTGAGGTTATGATATATCTACCCCGTATACATGCTTTTCCTACGATTTTACGGATTGGTTTGTGCCGTGTTCGGACTTGTGAGGGTTTGGGTGATTTTCCAACCTCTAGTTGTTTACCCTTGTATTTTCGTGAATCATAGACGGGTTTCAGGAGTTTCTTCGTGAATTGTGAGTATGGATTATTGATTATTATATCCCTTACGAATCGTTTAGGTACCGGAAGTGCGTTCTTGGACCTACCGAACTCAAACTCTTTTCCGTTCGATTTCTCGATGTCTTAAAGGCAAGTATATATTTATGATTGTACGTTCTCGACTTTGAAAGTAAGATATATGAATGACATGTTTATTTATATCCACTCTGGGATGGGCCGACGGGTCCTTTGAGGGTTTCGTAGCCTCTGGTGCGATTCCACGGATAATATGAGTTAACCACTATGGGATGGACTGACGAGTCCTCTGAGGGTTCCGTAGCCTCTGGTGCGGTTCCACATTTGATCATGTATGTATTGATATGATGCTATGAGATTTAGTTATTCCGGAATACTAGTCTTGAATGGATGAATTGATGGTTACCTTTACTTTATTGTCGAGGAGTATTGTATTTCATATTCGATATACTTGCACTAGCTATTCGACGGCTAACCCCTTTATGGGGGAAATACTTTTTATGTATTTCAAGTTCCAGGAGAGTGGACAGGCAGGTATCGGGTCGGCATGAAGATGATGGGCAAGCGTGATACTGTGTCTTGTCTTCGGTTATGTTTTGTGTTCCTCCATTCAGTGTTGTTGTAGGAATGATTATTGAATACTTGAGTATTGTTTTTCAGTTTCCTCGATGTTCCGGCATGTGTTGTCGATGTATTGATTTTGTGTTGGGATGTATTTAAATACATTGGATATGGTTTGAATACTCTTTGTATTGTCCTTCATTTCGTTGTATTTGGACCTTCTCGGTCAAGTTTTATAGTTCCGCGTATGATTAGCCTTGTGGGTCCCACGGAGTAGGGGTGGACTCGGTTCCATTCGGTTCGGTTTTTGATCAAAACCAATAACCGAATCAAATATTCGGTTTCGGTTTGGTTCGGTTCTTTTTGAAGTTCGGTTCGGTTAAATTCAGTTTTATAAATATTCGGTTCGGTTTTGGTTTGGTTTGACGTTTTTTCGGTTCTTCAAAATATAAATTCAAATATTATATTCAATAGAATAAGTTATATATAACAACAAGTCAACAAAAGTTATATATATATATATATATATATATATATATATATATATGCTCAAGATAAGAGGTAGACTTGCACAACAATTTACAATATCTCAAAAGATATAACAATAAAAAATCACAATAGATCATTCTCTAAACCTAAATTAGTTGAATCACGAATTACACGAACATATTATCGGTCCTCTTTGGATCCATGACGGTCTTAAAAAAGAAAAACAAATTACATTAAAATCTCAAAAATATAAAACTCACAAAAAGATGTTATTTTAGTATGTGACTTTGACTTCGGTCCATTTCGGTTCGGTTCGGCTCTGTCCGACCCCGAACCGAGAACCGAACCAAACTAATTCGGTTCGGTTCTGTTTTTTTATTTTTCGGTTCGGTCTTCTTTGATTTCGGTTCTTCGGTTCTTTTTTCGGATTTTTTCGGTTTGGTTTTCAATTTTCGGTTCCGAAATGCCACCCCTACCACGGAGGGGCTCACACGGCGCTGTAATATACCCTGAATAACTTGGGGGTATTACAGGAGGTCGGATTTGTTTGAGGCTTCAGTATTTATACTAAAATGTCACGGGATGGGAGTTGACAAGCCCGTGCGGCACCCCCATGCGATCATATGTGCGTGGAGCACAGGGGTAAGCCTTAGGGAATCGGCACAATGTCACTGGTTTCGCCCTGCCATGGGCTCATCAGGAGAACGGCTCCAGTTCCCGACCAGTTGGCCCGACCAGTTGTGTAGGGACGGTCGAATCCCCCTTCTAGGTTAAGTCCAAGACTAGCGGTAAGCTCCCCGAATTGAACCGGCGCATACCCGAACCTGTGGGTTTCTTGCTACAACACCGAAGTGACAACCATCAAGCACGATCCTCCGATACGTTATGCACAACCAGCGTGACATAGGGCAAATCTGCGGTCCGTGACATCCTCCCACCGCCATAATCATGCACGTCCTCGTGCATTCCGAGTACGCCCGAAAAGGTGCCTATCCCGCCGCGAAAGCACAAAGGACCGCCTCATCCACAAAGATCTCGACCAGCCTCCCAAAGAAACCCGTCCTCGAAGGGTAGAGGACCCGCATGCAGACACCATAGTGAGGTGCGAACGCTTGGGATGGGATGTGTGATCTCCCCCCTGTTCGTCACAGCCAAACCCTTGCGCGCCAAAGGGTGGGGACCCGCGTGGTGCGGCATTGGGGTGCATGTAGAGCGATGCGGAAGGGCCATCGTGAGAGGGGACGAGCACGGCTCTGATACCACTTGTCACGGGATGGGAGTTGACAAGCCCGTGCGGCACCCCCATGCGATCATATGTGCGTGGAGCACAGGGGTAAGCCTTAGGGAATCGGCACAATGTCACTGGTTTCGCCCTGCCATGGGCTCATCAGGAGAACGGCTCCAGTTCCCGACCAGTTGGCCCGACCAGTTGTGTAGGGACGGTCGAATCCCCCTTCTAGGTTAAGTCCAAGACTAGCGGTAAGCTCCCCGAATTGAACCGGGTCGGCATACCTGAACTCCAGAGGTTTCTTGCTACAACACTGAAGGGACAACCACTGAAGCACGATCCTCCGATACGTTATACACAACCAGCGTGACATGGGGGCAAATCTGCGGTCCGTGACAAAAAGCTCTAAATCCACTAAAATCAACTGTTTTTTAAATATCCTACACAATTTTTAGATATTTTTAATACCATTATATTTGTATGTGTTTAATAGAAGTTATGATTGAATACCCTATGCACTTCAAATATAAATATAAAACCCAAATTGAATATCGTAATATTTCAATAAACTCCTTGAAAGTCATGGAAAAGCATAATTAAATATCCTCAAACTTGTAAATTTTACTAAAGTCTTTAAAAGATCAATAAAATCAAAATACAGTATACCCCCTAAGTAACATGGCAAAATTATTCATTCATTAATTATTTAACATATAATTGAGTAATGTCGTCATTTTTGAGTTAGTTAGGCAATACTCATTTTAGATCACGGACGTCATATGATAAACAAAAATGGGATTGAGGGAGTAAAATTATGTCGCTTATCTATACTTTTATTAAAAGAGAGTCGTGACACATGTCACTTTGTAAGTATTTTGATTTTTTATTTTAAAATAAAGTTTATATATAGAGATGTATTCTTAAATTTTCAAAAAAAAAAATCTAGATATGTATTGTGGGAGTTTTATCCACAACTTACTCTCATCTACCAATAAAAAAAATCTTTCCTTTATTTTTTTAGCTTAAAAATTTAAATGTTTAATTTTTTAAATCAAGTTTATTTTTAATGAAAAATATATCAAATTAATTTTTATTTCACAATTTCCAACTAGACATCCATATGAATATAAAAAATTTGATGGATTTACAATAATGACCGATTGCACAAAAAAATTATATTAGAAAAAATATAAATATTTATTTTCAAGAAATTAATTGATGCAAAATAAAAATATATTAACTTATTTATTGCTTACATAAAAAATAAATTATGATATTTATTTAATTATAATAACTAAAAATAATAAAACATACACTGCACACACACATATATTAAGACTTCACATATTACTTTCGTCCCCAAAATTTGTTTCTACTTTTTTTCGAGTATGTCTAGGAAATTTGTTCATGTAATGGACACTAATTGACTTAACACTCCGCTAATGCCAGACTCTTTCAATTATATTACACTTCATAATACGCTCAATAAGTCTTTTATTAATATTACGTTAAATGATACTCATGTCGAAAATCATCAAAAATAAATTTAGAGATCGAGAAATTATTTTCTAATAAGAGAATATCTTATGCAGTGCATCGCACCGGAGAACATCTAGTTATTTGAAGATAAATCACGGGCGCCGTAAACTTCAAATTAGTGGGGTTGCATCCTTAGAGTGGTGTATGGAGACTCATTGCGACAGCGGTTGTTATATTATACACACGAGTGTACATAATTATATACTCATTAGCAATGTTTATTATTTTATAGAATTTTTATTTTTTTTGTTACTGAATGTTCATTACTTTCTAATAAATTTGCAAATGATGTATTAATTGAGGAGAAGAAAGAGCGGACCAAATTAGAGTTAGATCTATGGAGGGAGATATTAGAATCAAAATTTTTTAGGATGAGTAGATTGAAGACTGAATATATTATTGGAAATAAACCGCAGCGGAAGCGAAGTTTGAATAATTTGAATAAAACGTTTTACTCATCCACGAGCAAATAATCTATTTAGACATGCTAATTAATTACTAAGACTAATAAGTAATTTAAATATAATTTATTATTTATTAAATTATAGTATTGGTGAAATTTAATATCCTAATATAGATCAAGAGATCATAGAATATTACCTTTGAAGGGAAGTGATTGTTACTTTTGATCTTTTCCTCAAAACCTTGTAGAGGATGTCCATGCCTTAATTTGGACGTTGTGTGGGCAACGAGCTACCGTATCTTACTTGACTTGAATATGAATAAGCCAAAACTTGTATTCTCACACAACTCTCGATTATTTTTTTCAAGTAATTATGATTGATAACAATAATTAAAGTTTTATCTCAATTGTGGAATCAAAGACACAAGTCAAGATACACAATAAAATACTTAGAAGAAAAAAAATCTAAATCCTTGTGTGAGGATATGTGTCATGGCCTAACCTCCTCCCCTAAAGTCCTATTTATAGGCTTTGGGCTACTCTCGGGATCTTAAGGAGGATTAGGGTTACGACTCCTAGTATAACCCAACCATCCATATTAAGCCTTTCTTAATATGGTTGAGTTCAATAATATGAATTCAATCAACTAAAGAATTAATATTGCACTTCCAATCCAATCCCAATTTACGAAATCGGATTCCTTATAAATATATTATTTTCCGTGTTTAAGATATCAAATATCCATTAATTAATTTAAGTTACTAACAGCTTAAATTAATTAATTGCTTATTCAAGAGTAGTACCACTCGAACCTTATTATTATATCAAAATTAAATCTACCTGCAGGATTTAATATAATAATCATTATCGAGCTCCTCAAGGGGACATCATCAACTCGTAAGAGTCGGGAAATGATTTCTAGTTATAATAATAATTATCATACAAATAATATTATTGCTCAAGATACGAAGCATATTGAGTCAATCACCGTGGCTCTCACCCATGGTAAATCAAAGCAATAATTATTATAAATACACATATAAATATTATATACTTAAAATTAAGAAATGATAATTATCCGAGATTTACGTTCTTCTTACAGTCAGTACAAAAAAACACAATCTCATTGCGATCCAGTTAAACGTATGCAAATACGCTACTGCATGCTAATAGTCAAGACCAACTAATCTCAATCATGCATTACAACCTTTCATATAATTTGTCTAATAATTATATAGGTTGTGAACTATTATCGTATTTTATAATGCATTGATAATGTGATCTTCCGTGTGACACCAACACAAAATATTATCTACAATATAAAATAAATAGATAATATATTTGCATAACCATATCGTGAATAAATATGCAAAATATGTGATAAAATGTAATTAATATTCTCATAAATAGTTACAGGGAAATAAGGTAATACAAGCATAATGTATGCTTTGCAGTATACAACCATAACAATCTCCCACTTGTACTCAAAGCATGTTTTTACGTATACTACTCTTTTACATAGTTTATCTCCCACTTGTACTCAAAGCAATGCTGCCGTACACCGTAATCCCATTCCTTCCACATATCCTTCAAAAACTTTTGAGGGTAAGCCTTTCGTGAAAGGATCAGCAAAATTATCTATCGATGCGACCCTGGCTACAACTACGCCTCTTTCCTTCATGAAATGTCGTATGATATGGTACTTGCGGTTGATATATTTACTTGCCTTATGGGCTCGTGGTTCCCTCGAATTTATGACTGCACCGGTATTATCACAGTAAACTATAATATCTTTTGGCAAATCGGGAATCACATCTCAGTCCTGCAGGAAGTACTTGAGCCATACCGCATCTTTGGCTGCCTCAGGGGCTGCCACTTGCTCGGCTTCCATGATAGTGCCCGAGATGCATGTTTGCTTCACACTCCTCCAACTAATGGCTCCACCTCCCAGAGTAAACACATAACTTGAAGTAGACTTGGACTTTTCTTTATCTGATGAAAAATATGAGTCAGTAAACCTACTGGACATAGTCATATGATTGATATACGAGCATGTACTCCCTAGTCCTTCTCAGGTACTTGAGTATATGTTTTACAGCAATCCAGTATCCTAGTCTAGGGTTCGACTGATATCTAGCAGCCATGCCTACGGCATGATAGATATCTGGTCTCGTGCAAAGAATATCATACATGAGGCTTCCCACTGCTGACGTATAAGGGACGAACTTCATGTCATCTATCTCATTCTGTGTCTTAGGACACATATCCTTAGATAGTTGAATTCCATATCTATAAGTTAGAAAACCTTTCTTAGAATTCTCCATGCTAAACCGCTTTAGCATTGTATCGATGTAGGATGCCTGAGATAAGAACAACATCTTTTTCTTTCAATCACGAAAGATCCTGATCCCAAGGATGCGTCCTGCTTCTCCCAAATCTTTCATATCGAACTGCTTAGACAGCCGTACTCGTACGTCCGACAACTCCTTCACGTTGTCTCCAATTAGAAGGATATCATCTACATACAGTACAAGAAACACCAACATGTTTCCATCGCATTTCTCATACACAGGCAATAGACGAATCCATATGACTGGACAATCTCGTCCAATCGAGTGTTCTAAGATCTAGATGCTTGCTTAAGTCCATAAATGGATCTCTTAAGATTGCACACTAAGTGCTCCTCTCCTTCAGCAACGAATCCCTCTAGTTGGCGCATATAGATCTCCTTGTCTATACTTTCATTCAAGAATGCAGTCTTGCCATCTATTTACCAAATTTCCAGATCCAAATGCGCAGCTATAGCTAAAAGAATCTGAATTGACTTAAACATGGCTATCGGCAAAAAGGTCTCATCGTAATCGATGCTCTCCTTCTGAGTGTAACCTTTCACTATAAGCCTTGATTTGAAGGTTTCAACCTTCCCGTCACTTTCTTTCTTTCGCTTGTAGAACCCTTACTCCCAATGGCTTGTACCCCATCAGGTAGTTCTACTATCTCCCACACTTGATTGGAATCCATAGATCCCATTTCTGATTCCATTACTTTCCATGAGTCAGCATCTTTATCTTGGATTGCCTCTTTGTTAGTACAAAGATCTGATTCACCTTCACCTGGGAGTGAGTCCGAAGACTTTTCCACGCCTATGAATCGTTCTGATTGATGAACAATCTCCACAACAACACGGAAAATATTGAGTTGGTGTAAAAGTCTCAAAATCGATATGAGGTGCAGTGTTAGTTGGTGCTTGCACGGTTGGTATAGACGGAGTCTCGCCCTCATGGGCTTGTGACTAATCACATATTCCTCTTTCAGGAATCGGGCCTTGGTGCTAACAATGACCTTCTGGTCCTAGGGACTATTGAACAAGCCACCCTTCGTTCCCTTAGGATAAATGTAACACCCCCAGAATCAAACCGGGAATATTACACGCCGCAGACCCTCTCTGTGAGGATCCACCAGGCTAGACATCCAAACAACATAACTCATTACATACCGACATGATAAAATACCAAATCAACATACTAACTCGGTCTTTCATCACAACATACAAGTCAAAATGCACTTTTTTATCTCGACTCAAACCTGTACAAGGGTAAAATACATTCACAACCAAAAGTACGACAGAAGAAAGATCGTACATAAACTCCGACTGACTGTATCCAACACTGGCCTTCGTGTGATTAGTATCATTCGCCTTCCATCATCCTTCGCGCCGATCCTGTGTTTTGCTCCCAAACCTGCATGTACCTGGATGCAAAAACAGACATCCACCCCCCGAATACTCGGGGGTTAGCAAAACTCCAATGTTTTGCTACTACAAGTATAAAGTGCAAATACGAGCCATACAAAACACATTCCGAGAATACAACAAAAGACTTCCCGAGCTATTTGATAATTAAAATAGTTCATGTCTTGAAAGTAGAAACCAAAACAAGAAAGCACTTTGAAAACATTTTCAAATCTCGGGAGTTTTCGAAAATATTTGCGATAGTAAAGTTCTTAATTCTTCAAAAGCCTCTTAGGGTCACCGCCCCAAAGTTCATTTTCCAAAAATGCAAAACCGATTAACAAAACACGGGATTCACAACCCAATTCATTCCAGTCACAAAACACAGGGTCCACGACCCAACCTTTTGAATCACCAACACAGGGTCCACGACTCGTTCATTCACTTCAATTCACTTCCCAAAAATACATTACACATAACACATTATTTTTATGCCATTTTAGCCAAACACCAAGACTCGATATATAATGTCTCTCGACTCCGAGCAACAAGCATTGTGATACTCCGGACATATCATAATTAATCAACAGTACAAACACTCTGGCAATTCTCGCGACCCGGTCCATCCCTCCGGTCCCGCCGTAACGCCACCAAGTCCCTGTGTGCCCCGTCGAGCAATCCCCAGGTGAGAATGCCCACTCGAAGTAACTCTCGCGACCCGATCCAGCCGCTAAGCCACCAGGTCCCCGTGTGACCCCGTCGAGTCAATCCCCGAGTGAGAGTACCCGAGAAAAACCTTACAACTCTCATCAATTCACATTTCCAAAACCGCAATCCTCAATAGTCAATCACAATATATATAGTCGAGGTATTTTGCTAAAATGGCCATATTATCCAACACATACTCACGACCCAAAATTAATACTATGCACAAAGAAACACACCATC
Organism: Orobanche coerulescens; assembly: GCA_033398695.1. Taxonomy (NCBI): domain Eukaryota; kingdom Viridiplantae; phylum Streptophyta; class Magnoliopsida; order Lamiales; family Orobanchaceae; genus Orobanche; species Orobanche coerulescens. The sequence goes on along the minus strand of CM065810.1, from coordinate 99,770,418 downwards.
GAAACAGCACCAATCGACACAACCAATATCACACAAGTTCACACATTCACACACATCCGCATGACTCCACACAAAATCTTAACAAAATAATTGAACTTTAACTTACCAACAACAAAATCACACATAATGGCATCACTCGAAAATAATGTGATCCTATACTCGACACCAATACGCATAGTCAATTAAGCACGTTAATTCCCGAACACAAGATTCCTCTTCAAATAAAACCATGATTATAGTTATAACGATTCTTTAGAAAAATGGTTGTAAACAATGGTTTAACACGTATCGTCAATTTTCAATCATCATATTCACAAAATACGTAATGTATGGGCAAGATACTTGTCTCAGTAGTTGATACCGGACACTCCGACGAACGTGGCTTAACCAGGAAACCTCGAATGCCCACAACCCTCCGGCGGAAACGACGGTAACATAACCGATCGGGAAACGGTGAACGGAAGGGTTCCGACTCAAGTTCTTCGCAAGGAACCTGACCCTAACACCATACCGTCAATAATCAACGATCGTACGAGGAAGAATAATCGTAGAACGCCCAAAACCCCCCTCTAAGGATTTTCACCGGACACCTTCAAGGCCCCGATTAGGAACTCAACAAAACGAAGAATCTTTAACAATCGAACCATGGATCAACAAGTAAATTGGTATAATATGACTTAATAATCATCAATCCATCACAAATATAAGTTATCACGGATCAAACGGGCGAAAACAACCAAACCCCCCAATTTTCCCAAAACTAGGATTTCAAGAAAACTAACCTTGATTCGCTGGATTGAAGGATGTTATGGAGTGATTAATCGATGATATGAGCTCCAAAACTTCGTGGATTAGTTGTATAATAACATGCCTTCGTCACCTCCAAGAACCCAGCCGCGGAAGAGGAAGGGAGAAAATGAAAAATGAGTGCAAACAGGACTACTCAGTAATATTTATACTGGTGCAGCCTAGCGTGCGCTAGACTGCCGAGCTAGCGTGCGCTAGCGGGCGGTCATGGTCGAGAATGTTCGGCCGGGCCCGCCATCATGCGCTGAACACGTGCGCTGTCGGCCCAGCCACATTCCAGGGACTTCCTGGCTCGGCCAGAAGCGTGGCGCAGCCTTTCAAAGCCGTAGGCGCGCTACTGCCGGCCAGAAGGCGCAGGTCCGACAAGAGCGTGCGCTACCCGCCGATCCTCCCAGCCGTAACCTTTCGCCCCATCGCCTCGGCCGACTAGCGCGCGAACCAACCGGTCGAAGGCGGCCGCCTCCCGGCCGTAGCGTGCGCCGCTCCTTGCCAGAAGGCGTGCGCTACCTTCCGGCCATAGCGTGCGCTACGCGGTTCTGCCGCACCCGCCGGCCGGTGCTCGCACCCGTCCGGCCAAGGCTCGCAGCCGTCCGGCTACCGTCCCCAACCGTCCGGCCAGTGCCCGACCACCATGATTCGACGACTCGATTTTCTGAAATCGCACAGAACGAACACGACAAAATACTCGGGGACAACATCATCGATCCGAAAAGAAAACGACGGATAACAAATCCTCACTTACGGTCATAAACGCCAAAATCAATTGTCGAGAAAATAATATCGGGACCCGACAACCGGGAAATATCCGAAAAAAATCCAAAATAACCAGGGCGAAAATCGTGGGTATTACATTCTACCCCCCTAAAAATAAGTTTCGTCCTGAAACTTAAAACAAAAGCAAGGCGACTCTCGACAACACACCAGAACTCCATGCAGTATAAAGCCACTACGATCCGATTCAATACGCAAGAATGCTTACGAAAAGCGACGAGCATGAATCATTGCGGTTGATAAAACCGAGCAATACAAAATCAAGTCACGATTCCAACGCTGAAAGGTATGAAATTCCAAAGAACTCATGATTTGGAAGATCAAATACGAAGACAATTTCCCAACACTTATGGAAATCGCAAATCGACCAAATTGCATAATAATCACGATTACGAGATCAAACAATAATGATTGTACAACGACGAACAAATAGCAATGATCGAACAACAACGATCAACTATGACGTTCACACCTCAAATCAAGACATCAATAAACTCGTAGGAATCACGAGGTGTTAATTTCGAACACGGTTCACAAGAAATCGATCCGAATTTGGAAAGATCACAACGATATACACATCAATTTGGAACAATATCAGAACTCGCTCGAATGACAAAGGTGAGAAACAATACAAGGTCAGAAGCATTAACGAGCACAATCGCCTCAATACGATCAAACGAAACGGAAACGAGAAAAAAAAATGTGGGTATTACATCATATCACCTTTAAAAGAGGTTTCGTCCCTGAAACCTAAACAACGAAAACGAAGTGCTTGAATATCAACCTTCCCGGCCATATCCTCTTGGTCTTGCATCTAATCCCCATAACCAACTGTACCGCGGTCACGGTCGCGTCCGCTGTCCCTCGGCATACTAAGCGGATTCTCACTCAATACGATTGCACCACTTCGCGAAAACAATATGCTAAAGTACCAACTTAGCATGACATATCACATAAGGTAACCAATAACAACTCGGAAAGAAAATCCACGAGGTATCCTTTTAAAGGAAATATTTTGAAAATCCTTGGGTTTGTATGCTATTCAAAATAAACTTTAAAAGTACTTTTGGTACCTCAGGTTGTTTCAGCAACACTTGTAAACAACATACTCTAACCGTTTCATTTGAAATCATTTGCCAAAATAATATTTCTGTGTAACCGGCGTTATCAAAATCGTCATGCCTCTACGCATCATCATCACCGTTAACAACCAACAAGTTAACCATGCAAGATCATCAAACCATTCTTACATACACTAACATTTCCAAATCCGTGTTTGAACTTTACATCGAGTGAGATTTTTCATCTTTCACTATATATTTTTGAAAATAAAAAATCGTATTGGTTTTTGAAAAAAAAAATTTGAGTGAAAGATTTTTGAAAATCATATACTCGAATTATTCGAAAATACAATAGTACGTTAAAAGTCATTTCCAAAAATTCTCCCAACACTACACAAGAATCAACGACGGTAATATTTTACAAAATGTTCAAGGTACTTTAAAACAACTCTTTCAATACCGTCGAGGTTTTATTTGAGAGTCCTAGGCCGGCTCGCAAATTTCAAACAATTTCCAAAGTTCATACGAAGCCGCCGAATTAATTGAACGTCAAATTAGTTTCAAAAATTGATTTCCACAACTTGCAGAAACTTATGAAAGTTTCAGGAAAACATTTCCGAACACACACATACAACAGACATAATTTATCAACTCACCGAACAAAATCAATTATCACTTAGCGCGAATGAAAGGTCACAACACACGTTCACACAAAACGGTTGTCATCACTAGACAACGCACATAGAATATAGTCACAGACGATTGACTGTAGAAAGTTAGACCTAGCGGCAAAAATGCAGTTCCACATCCTCTGTCCCAGCTAACTAACGCGCGCTACAACAGTTATTTAGCGTGCGCTATTCATGCTGCATTAGCGCGCGTTACAACAACATTAGCGTGCGCTACTTATGCCACATTAGCGCGCGCTAGCCTTGTACTTAGCGTGCGCTAACAGCTCAAATTCAGCACGTGATTACGAACATATATACGACATTACTAAAACCGATAGTTACAAATGAACAACGACAGCATATGAATCTAAATGCCATCGATTCATATGCTTACAACACTTAGCGAGCAACCATCAAAGGACAACTGTCATCCAAAATCAAAATCTCGTCTATTAATAAAGAGAGCTGTCTTAACTCATACCGAACGACTTAGCATTCACATCACTGTTTTAATCTAAAACTGGCAACACTGCCCGAACAACAAGAACATCATCACGTATTTCTCGACTAACAGCCATAAAACCGATAAGTTGAAAACGAGAGTCACGTCTTGTCTACATTTTATAGACTTCACTTGAGTTTAAAAGTTGTGTTTTGAAAACTTATAATACAAGATGAACATAAAATATCGGTAGTTTGAATTCTCCAAAATTTTTGACCTTGAGATCATCATACGAAAATCAAACTTTTTCCTCCCATTGGAGGATGTTTTAAAACAAAATATACATGACTCTCCAAAAACATGTAAAGTTTTAAAATATCAAATTGATGAATTTTTCTTTGCGTAACCACACCAAGGCCATTACTCTTGTAAAAAAGACTTATAACAGGATGTGTGTATATATACATATATGTTGGCATCACTTTCATTCTAGCATCATACGAGGACTAAACAACATATGCCACATAATCACAAATCACCTTTAAACTCCACATCATAACACAAAATCATACAAGCTCGTATATCACAAGGCACAATATAGTAGGGAGACTTACATCCACAGGTCGCACGAAGATGATGGCTGCACCTCGATACTAATCACAGCCGACATCACAGACGACGCGTCGCGACACGACTTAGATAAACACACTCTGGCAGGACAAGACACGACAATACCCGACTGGACCCGACAGCCTAGGTTTCCGCAACTTAAGCTCTGATACCATAAATGTAACACCCCCAGAATCAAACCGGGAATATTACACGCCGCAGACCCTCTCCGTGAGGATCCACCAAGCTAGACATCCAAACAACACAACTCATTACATACCGACATGATAAAATACCAAATCAACATACTAACTCGGTCTTTCATCACAACATACAAGTCAAAATGCACTTTTTATCTCGACTCAAACCCGTACAAGGGTAAAATACACTCACAACCAAAAGTACGACAGAAGAAAGACCATACACAAACTCCGACTGACTGTATCCAACACTGGCCTTCGTGTGATTAGTATCATTCGCCTTCCATCATCCTTCGCGCCGATCCTGTGTTTTGCTCCCAAACCTGCATGTACCTGGATGCAAAAACAGACATCCACCCCCCGAATACTCGGGGGTTAGCAAAACTCCACTGTTTTGCTAGTACAAGTATAAAGTGCAAATACGAGCCATACAAAACACATTCCGAGAATACAACAAAAGACTTCCCGAGCTATTTGATAATTAAAATAGTTCAAGTCTTGAACGTAGAAACCAAAACAAGAAAGCACTTTGAAAACATTTTCAAATCTCGGGAGTTTTCGAAAACATTTGCGATAGTAAAGTTCTTAATTCTTCAAAAGCCTCTTAGGGTCACCGCCCCAAAGTTCATTTTCCAAAAATGCAAAACCGATTAACAAAACACGGGATTCACAACCCAATTCATTCCAGTCACAAAACACAGGGTCCACGACCCAACCTTTTCAATCACCAACACAGGGTCCACGACCCATTCATTCACTTCAATTCACTTCCCAAAAATACATTACACATAACACATTATTTTTATGCCATTTTTGCCAAACACCAAGACTCGATATATAATGTCTCTCGACTCCGAGCAACAAGCATTGTGATACTCCGGACATATCACAATTAATCAAGATAAACACTGCAATTCTCGCGACCCGGTCCAGCCCTCCGGTCCCGCCGTAAGGCCACCAAGTCCCTGTGTGCCCCGTCGAGCAATCCCCAGGTGAGAATGCCCACTCGAAGTAACTCTCGCGACCCGGTCCAGCCGCTAAGCCACCAGGTCCCCGTGTGACCCCGTCGAGTCAATCCCCGAGTGAGAGTACCCGAGAAAAATCTTACAACTCTCATCAATTCACATTTCCAAAACCGCAATCCTCAAGAGTCAATCACAATATATATAGTCGAGGTATTTTGCTAAATGGCCATATTATCCAATACATACTCACGACCCAAAATTAATACTATCCACAAAGAAACACACCATCTAAACAGCACCAATCGACACGACCATTATCACACAAGTTCACACATTCACACACATCCGCATGACTCCACACAAAATCTTAACAAAATAATTGAACTTTAACTTACCAACAACAAAATCACACATAATGGCATCACTCAAAAATAATGTGATCCTATGCTCGACACCAATACGCATAGTCAATTAAGCACATTAATTCTCGAACACAAGAATCCTCTTTAAATAAAACCATGATTATAGTTATAACGATTCTTTAGAAAAATGGTTGTAAACAATTGTTTAACACGTATCGTCAATTTTCAATCATCATATTCACAAAATACGTAATGTATGGGTAAGATACTTCCCTCAGTAGTTGATACCGGACACTCCGATGAATGTGGCTTAACCAGGAAACCTCCAATGCCCACAACCCTCCGGCGGAAACGACGGTAACATAACCGATCGGTAAATGGCGAACGGAAGGGTTCCGACTCAAGTTCTTCGCAAGGAACCTGACCTTAACACCATACCGTCAATAATCAACGATCGTACGAGGAAGAATAATCGTAGAACGCCCAAAACCCCCCTCTAAGGATTTTCACCGGACACCTTCAAGGCACCGATTAGGAACTCAACAAAATGAAGAATCTTTAACAATCGAACCATGGATCAACAAGGAAATTGGTATAATATGACTTAATAATCATCAGTCTATCACAAATCTAAGTTATCACGGATCAAACGGGCGAAAACAACCAAAACCCCCAATTTTCCCAAAACTAGGATTTTAAGAAAACTAACCTTGATTCGCAGGATTGAAGGATGTTATGGAGTGATTAATCGATGATATGAGCTCCAAAACTTTGTGGATTAGTTGTATGATAACATGCCTTCGTCACCTCCAAGAACCCAGCCGTGGAAGAGAAAGGGAGAAAATGAAAAATGAGTGCAAACAGGACTGCTTGGTAATATTTATACTGGTGCAGCCTAGCGTGCGCTAGACTACCGAGCTAGCGTGCGCTAGCGGGCGGTCATGGTCGAGAATGTTCGGCCGGGTCCGCCATCATGCGCTGAACACGTGCGCTGTCGGCCCAGCCACATTCCAGAGACTTCTGGCTCACCAGTAGCGGCGCAGCCTTTCAGCGGTAGTGTGCGCTACTCGCCGGCCAGAAGGCGCAGATGTCCGATAGTAGCGTACGCCACCGCCGATCCTCCCACCCGTAACCTTCGCCCTACTACCTCGGCCGATTAGCGCGCTGGCCTAACGGGTCGAAGGCAGCGCCGCCTCCCGGCCGAAGGCGTCGCTACCTTCCGCCATAGCGTGCGCTTACGCGGTTCTGTCGCACCCGCCCGGCCGTGCTCGCACCCATCCGGCCAAGGCTCGCAGCCTGTCCGGCCACCGTCCCCAACCGTCCGGCCAGTGCCCGACCACCATGATTCGACGACTCGATTTTCCAAAATCGCACGGAACGAACACGACAAAATACTCGGAGACAACATCATCGATCCGAAAAGAAAACGACGGATAACAAATCCTCACTTACGGTCATAAATGCCAAAATCAGTTGTCGAGAAAATAATACCGGGACTCGACAACCGGGAAATATCTAAAAAAAATCCAAAATAACCGGGGCGAAAATCGTGGGTATTACATAACCTACAAACACTCGTACCTCTGTACGAGATACCAACTTATCAGCATTCTTATTCAACATGTGTTGGAGTACCCCAAATCTCAACATGTCCTAGACTGGGCTTTCGCCCACTCCACTATTCTGTGGGTGTTTTTGGAACTGATTTCGAAGGCACCAGGTTTAGTATGTACGCCGCTGTTTCCAAGGCGTACCCCCAGAATGAAATAGGTAAATATGAGTAACTCATTATCGACCTAACAATTTCTAAAAGAGTTCTGTTCCTTCTTTCAGCAACATCATTCTGTTGCGGAGTTCTCAGCAGTGGGCTGGGAGGAAATTCCCTCATTTGCCAAGAAATCCAAAAACTCTCCACTAAGGTATTATCCACCATGATCAGATCGTTGTGACTTGATACTCTTCCCATGATGCTTCTCTATTTCAGCCTTGAAATCTCCGAATTTGTCAGGCTTCAGACTTATGTCGCATTAAATAGATGTATCCTTATCTCGAATAATCATCTATAAATGTGATGAAGTATTCGAAACCACCCCTAGCCTGGATGTTCATTGGACCACATACGTCAGTTTGAATCAATTCTAACACACTCTGAGCATGATTTCCCTTAGTTTTAAAACCTTTTTGGTCATTTTACCTTCCAGACAAGATTCACAAACTAGAAATGACTCAACTTGAAGTTCATCCAATGGGCCATCATATAGCAATTTATGAATCCTTGTAAGCTTTACATGATCTAACCGTAAATGGACAAATATTTTTGGTATATGCTTGAAGGTTCTTTTCCCTTTTTAGGTTTAGACAATGAGTTAAGCGATTTATGTTTATACATGGTAGTTTGTGCAGTATTAATGTCATATATGTTGGGAATAGTGCCCTAGGACATTCGATATGCCTAGATCGGTAATTGTCACGTTTAAATAAAGTTATTTGATATCATTTATTTCTCGTTAATTATTATAATGTGTGAATGTTTTAATATTATAATAATTGAGTAATAGTTATTCACGAATAATAAGGTTAATTAAATGTCCCTGGTCCTATCACGTAGAGTAGAGACTCAAGTGGTTAATATACTAATATAAGTTTGATTTATAATTATCGGATGATTATGCGTATGGTACGGATCAAACTTATGGGTATTGGTTGGAGAACGCAATACTGGATAGACCCGCATTGAGATCACTGCATGGAAATGTCATAAGTGAATATCAATATAACAGTATGTCAATAAATCCTTGAACTTGAGATTATCATAGAGTCCAACATGATAACTGCTATGCCTTGACGTAATCCAACGTCATCTGAAACATGGTGATCACAAAGGTTAGCGATTGGGATTATTGAGAATCATGTAGAGGGTAATGAATAATAAAGATGGGGATTTGTCCCTCTCGTTAGGGAAAGAGATATCTGCTAGGCCCCTCGATAAGTAGGACTGAAGGAAATGCATGTCCATGCTCAAATGAAGAGTCATTTGATTCAATCGGTCTACTTAAGATCGAGAAAGAATTTGAACATAATAAGTATGACAACAATTTCCATGACTTATTTCAAATATGATATCGCGCGACAAAGGGATTTGACTCATTAAATGGTTTAATGGACTATAAACTTATATTATTTGGGTAGTCATAGTGTCTTGCTAGAGACCGCTTATGATTTATTATTTAATAAGGTATTAAATAATTGCCAACATAATAAGCCTTTTGGGTCACACATACGACAACCAAAGACAACCAAGAACAATTAATAGATATAATATTGGATATTATATTTATTAAAGAAATTAAATAATGAGTATATAACATAGGAGATTATATATTATACTATTTAATTATATCAACTGGGATAGATAAATATAATATTAGATATATATTTATTAGAGGATTAAATAATAAGTAATATATTATAAGATATTATATATATTGTATTATTTAATAAGTTGAGGGGCAACTAAGCAAATACTAGAGTTTGACTATAGGGTTTACTTAGTATAAATAAAAGGTCTTGGACAAGGAGCTGTCATAAGATAAAAACTACACAACCCTAATTGTGTGAGATAAAAATCGACCCTACCCTCTTCTGTTCGCCCGAACTATTTTCTGTCCGGGAAGTCCGTTTCGGCCATCCCTATATCTTCCTTAGTTGATTTTGATCAACTGTACAAATCCTTCTAGCAAGAAATTATCTGTTTTACTGTTTATCAACATTATTCATAAGGATATAGCAATCCGACTTGTACCGATTGTTCGTGTGTGGATCACCGAAAGAGGAAGAAGATTTTAATCAGCTTCTAGTCCGGGTTCAGATCATCTGTATGAAGATTCTCGTCTAGGTTTTAGTTAATTTATTCCGCTGCGTATTGCTCATATTCATTGTATTAGATACACGTAAAACCCAACAGTGGTATCGGAGACAACTTGCAAGTAATTTAATTATTTATGTAGAATATGTTTTATATGATTTGAATATATAAAATTATATTCTTGATCATAGTTATGAAATAGAGATTTTATAAATATTTTTCTAATTTAATTTGATTAAATCGGATCGTTCAAAATCAATTTTCTGGAATATTGCATAAATCGCATTTAATCAAGCTCGAACAAAGACAAATAAATGGGTCGGGCCTGGGCGGTGTTCGTGTAGGTCCGGGTCGGGTTCTAGGGCCCGCGAGTAGCGATAAAATCACAAAAATAATCCCGCTGCTGAAGGGATTCGATCCTATCTGGGTCATTCCCGAAGCTGTATCCCGACCATCTCGATTGGAACACCTTTTGTGAATCTGGTTCACTGATTTTTTATTTAACTCTTATTTTGTAAAATCAAAATTAGTTTGAAAAATGCATTTCTTGCGGTCGGCGGGACTCGAACCCGTGCGACCAGTGTGTGCTCGGCCATCTGGGCTAGTGTTTTAGATTGTTGAATTTTGAGCAGATATTAATCTTATACCTGACTGTCAGGCAGATTTATATTGTGTTTAATTAATTATCTGATAATTAATTTTAATAGTTTGTTTTAATTAATTATGTGATAATTAATTATGGTATTTGTATGTTGTATGGCATGACCATAAATTGACCAATGCGATTAGATGTTTCAATTTATTATTGAGTTGGTTTTACGGCATGCATGTCATTTGATTATAATTGGTTTTACGGCCTACGAGTCATCCTTTAATTTATTATTATAATTTACAGCCTGCGTGTCGTTTGCCCTCTTGTAATTAATTTTACTAGTGTAGTATATTTTTCATTAATGTAATAAAGACAAGAAATAGACGAAGGACGGACTCGAGGAGCCAATGGATCGCGTATGACGTTCCAAGGAGTTGGAAAATCAATGAAGACCAATTATACCTTTTAGATTGACCTTTGTGATTTTCATGTTGGCTCATGAAAATCACGCTAGGATTATGGTCATGCTATACACGGTCTTATATTTATTATGTCATGTGATGCTATGTATGTTAAATCTATGCATGTATGTGATGCGATGTATGTTAGCCAACATAGACATGCTATATAGGATAAAACCCCTCGTTAAATTTTGTTTTAATGTTGTTCAATTAAAACACCTATCAAGACTTCGATCATCTTGAATTGGTCATGCGAAAATTGGGTGCTCAGATTATCTTAGTAAGATAGGATGGGTAATGGTGATACCTATGTGTTTTAATGAACTAAGAATTCAAAATAGTTTTGAACCTTAAGGCATGAGATGGGATTATAACATGCTTGGCATAAGATGCCGAATCCCATAAGTATAATTTAAGAGTTACATATGATGTAATCGATAAAGAGTTATCCACCTTAAGTAGCTCAATTTTAGGCGTCATGTCAAAGCTGAGTTTAGGATTGTGCAAAATGGGGTCTTAGCCCACCAAATTACAAATGTTGTAAAATTGAGGGTATTTTATTTTAGTGTGAGTATTTTTCGAGAAATAAAACGTGACTAATACTTTGCATATTGGATTTCGTAGATAATAGAATGGCATCAAACAACACATCCACCATTTCACTGCGATCCGTCCTTGAGAAGGACAAGCTCAAATAAAACAGCAACAACTATCTGGATTGGATCCGGAGCTTTAGAATAGTTCTCAAGCAAGAAAGAAAGTTGTATGTTCTTGAGAAAGAAATTCTCGACTATGCTGACAATGCTAACAAATCAACAAAAGATAAATGGAAGAAACATTGTGATAATTCCATTGATGCCAGTTGTCTTATGTTGGCTACCATTTGTCCAAAACTTCATAAGAATCTGGAAGAAATAGAAGCCTATGAGCTTAATGCTCACCTCAAGGATACTTTCTCAAAGCACGCTAGGTAAGAGAGATATGAGACCTTTCAAACCTTGTATGTTTGCAAGATGGTTGAGGGGAGATATGTCAGCGCTCATGTACTCAAGATGAAAGAATATATTGATCATCTTGATAGGCTTGGCTTTCCACTTTCTAAGGAGCACTCGATGGATTCATTGCCCATAAGTTTCGGTTAATTCATTATGAACTATAATATGAATGAGATGGAGAAGTCCATTGCTGAGATGTATGGGATGCTTAAAACGGTTGAGCAGAATATTAAAAAGAAACCAAGCAACGTGCTGATGGTCAGCAAAGGGAAGTCTTTCAAGAACAAAGGCAAGGGCAAAGGTAAGGCAAAAGTTTCCAGAGCTAATGTCGGCCACATAGTATAGAGTAAAGAGCTTAGATGGTAAAGATACAATAAGTTGTATGATTTTCGAAGTTAATTGCGTAGAAGAAGTCTGTTTAGTGAGTTTCTATAAATACAGCAACTAGGCGTTCTCCTGTTTGCTTGATGCCTATAGGGTTTAACAATGTAAAATTAATAAATCACAGTAAAACAAAAACAGTAACGATAGAAGGTAAATAACACACAATTTAGAGTGGTTCGAGGTAAACTCCTCTACGTCCACTGGTCCTCCACACATGAGTAAAGAGTTTATTAAAATAATTACGTGCAAAACTACATGACTTTAACTAAACCTGTCTCTGTATCGTTCACACAGATTGATACAGGGACTGTAGCTCTGGGCTATTCACACAGATTGGCTTGAGCTCTTTCGACTCGCTTCTTCTCACGCATATTGAAGCTTTGTCTTCATTGCTATTCTTCCCACATAGGTCGGAATATGCAAGGATCTTTAGTCCGCACAAGACTAATGATAATCTCAATGGTAAGGGTAGAGCAATTCCAAACAGCAGTTGTATCTTTGATAAACGATCACTGTATGTTGTGCTATTTGTGTTGAAGACGTAGTATATTTCTTTGCTCGGATACTGCTGTATGCTCACAAAATATACTGCTCTTTAATATCTAGACTATCAGAATAATCTGTTAGAGTATGCACGATAATGAATAACTTCAGTGTTTAAAGTCCTCTGGCTTGGGGGTATTTATAACCTCGGAAATGTATCCGTTATAAATGTAGTCATTGCTGGTTGGTGAGATGTTGACGTCTATGACTGGCAGCTGCTGAATATTTGAATCAAAGCAAATCGCATTTAATGCTTCAGATATCCTTTCTGTCTTTGCATTAAATGCTCTTCAGAGCGTTCAGACTTGCTTCTCTCCAGCCGTATTAAATGCTGTCCTATCAGCAATAAATGCTGTTTTTAACCATGAATACTTTATGAATAAACAATATTTATCTCAACAGTTTAAAGATTATTTCTTTCAGAAATATTGGATGTGTTTTACTTTTCCTAAGTAAAACATTTACATCGTTACTGCTATATCCAATGTACTCTTTCTTTTGATGTATGAAGTAGGCTCTGTAGGATGGACTCTGTAGAAGATCTCTTTGTTGTATGGATAGGCTGTATGATGAATCATAACAACTTCCATACTTAAAGATATTCCGACTTCTTTAAGACTTCTTTACTGTATGTGGGTAATTCTCAAAACAGGAATATTTATCCTAACAAATTTCCCCCTTTTGATAATGCCAAAACTTCCTCTAGATATCTTCATCTGAATACAAAGAGGCTTGTCTTCAAGTCTTCTGTCGATTGATCTGATCTTCATAACTTAGTCTAGAAATTTGAACTGCTCGCAAGTGTTGCGATATTTCTTACACGCAAGTGCACGTTATCGTTTACAAGTAATAAAGTGATGAGTGAGTATCGTTCCCACGAGGACTGAATCACTAACTACCAATTTATATGTATTCCAGTTTTATTCAAACAATCGAATTTGGGTTTTGCAATTAACTACTAAAAGAATTATTAAAAGACTAAACAGTAGAAAACGATAGCTTGAAGAAAGGAAATCAAATGATAAATAAGTCTAGGATTCTGAATCCACCTCGGTTTATCCGAATTTACTCTCGATTATCCGTAGTAAATAATTTTCCCAATTTATTGAAGGCGGAGATTGCTAATATATTCTACCGCCTTTCCCGAGGTCACTAGATTTTTCTAAAGGCGAATAACGCACTCTATTCCTAGGTGAATTAATTCGTCAATAGGCAAAAAGCATAAAATCTCCAAAAGGCCACGTAGTTCCTATGAGTATATTCTTATCTCACAGAATAAAACGGTCCTCACCAATAGTTCCTCACCAATTCTCCTCTCCCGATTCGAATTGAATGATTAAATCAATACAACTATTAGCCAGATAATTGAAAGCATTAAACACGATTGGGAAAACTCAATAAAAAGGTAATTAATTAGATAATCCCAAGCAAATCCATCAAAACGTAGGTTTCATCAAAATTCTAGATTAGGGTTTTAGCCTGACATACTAATAAAGGAAAATACAGAATTAATGAATGAAAGCATTAAAATCAAACGCAGATGAAGCTCGGATTCCTCCGTTCTTCGGCTTCCGCCCTCTGCTCTTGAAGTCTTCTGCTTCCCTCCTCTTCTGCCGTCTCCAAGCTCAAGATCCAAAGATTAACCGATCAAAGATTCCAAGATTCCAAGATCATTAATTAGGCTCTTAAACCCTTATTTATAGCTTTTCGCAGCCTCCAAATCGCGTTCGTATGAGTAGGTCGAAATCAAGCCAAACGGCCCAAATCCGCGCGATGCATACAAAAACCGCCAAGTGTGCCGCGGCGCACTAAATCTGTGCCGCGGCACATTGCCTTTTTGGATGCTCAGGCGTCATTTAATTCATCGTGCGCGGCTCACTGGGCCGTGCCGCGGCACAGTACGCTTTACTTTGTGTCCTAGGTGTCTTCTGTGCCGCGGCCCCGCTTCCTTGTGCCGCGCTCATAGCCAAAATTTCGCCGTTTCGCCTCGTTTTAGCTTCCGACTTCAATTTCCTGACAAACATACAAAATTAAGGCATTAAAGGCTCATTTAAACAATTTCACTCTCCAAAATGATACAAAATAATGATAAATAAGCGTATAAAAATACGCCTAACAAATACCCCCAAACTTAAGCCTTTGCTTGTCCTCAAGCAAAAAGAATTAATTTCAACAAAAGAATGTCGTGAATCATCGTGCGACTCGTAGTGTTCAACCTAATCAATACTATCCTGAAATTCTCTCTGAATAATACGAGTGTCGTAATAGCGAGCTACACTCAGAACACTGATCCCACAAAGTAATCAAGTTCACTCCTTATTACTCGTTCATGAATAAAATCCACCTCAAAGATTAACAAACGTGAATCAAATCGACCGTCAATATGAAAGGCTAAAATAAACAAGCTAGTTCGTCCCGTTCCACAGTCTACTGGCAAAAACTTGTTGCGATATTTCTTACACGCAAGTGCACGTTATCGTTTACAAGTAATAAAGTGATGAGTGAGTATCGCTCCCACAAGGACCGAATCACTAACTACCGATTTTTTTGTATTCCAGCTTTATTCGAACAATCGAATTTGGGTTTTGCAATTAACTACTAAAAGAATTATTAAAAGACTAAACAGTAGAAAACGATAGCTTGAAGAAAGGAAATCAAATGATGAATAAGTCTAGGATTCTGAATCCACCTCGGTTTATCCGAATTTACTCTCGATTATCCGTAGTAAATAATTTTTCCAATTTATTGAAGGCGGAGATTGCTAATATATTCTACCGCCTCTCCCGAGGTCAATAGATTTATCTAAAGGCGAATAACGCACTCTATCCCTAGGTGAATTAATTCGTCAATAGGCAAAAAGCATAAAATCTCCAAAAGGCCACGTAGTTCCTATGAGTATATTCCTATCTCACAGAATAAAACGGTCCTCACCAATAGTTCCTCAACAATTCTCCTCTCCCGATTCGAATTGAATGATTAAATCAATACAACTATTGTCCAGATAATTGCAAGCATTAAACACGATTGGGAAAACTCAATAAAAAGGTAATTAATTAGATAATCCCAAGCAAATCCATCAAAACGTAGGTTTCATCAAAATTCTAGATTAGGGTTTTAGCCTGACATACTAATAAAGGAAAATACAGAATTAATGAATGAAAGCATTAAAATCAAACGCAGATGAAGCTCGGATTCCTCCGTTCTTCGGCTTCCGCCCTCTGCTCTTGAAGTCTTCTGCTTCCCTCCTCTTCTGCCGTCTCCAAGCTCAAGATCCAAAGATTAACCGATCAAAGATTCCAAGATTCCAAGATCATTAATTAGGCTCTTAAACCCTTATTTATAGCTTTTCGCAGCCTCCAAATCGCGTTCGTATGAGTAGGTCGAAAACTGGCTTCGAAACGGCCCAAATCCGCGCGATGCATACAAAAACCGCCAAGTGTGCCGCGGCGCACTAAATCTGTGCCGCGGCACATTGCCTTCAGCTGGATGCCTGGGCGTCATTTAATTCATCCGTCGCGGCTCACAGGTGCGCGGCCGTACACAGTCTGATTTACTTTGTGTCCGGCTGGGTGTCTTCCTGTGCCGCGGCCCTGCTTCCTTGTGCCGCGGCTCATAGCCAAAATTTGCCGTTTTCGCCCGTTTCGCCTCGTTTTAGCTTCCGGACTTCAATTTCCTGACAAACATACAAAATTAAGGCATTAAAGGCTCATTTAAACAATTTCACTCTCCAAAATGATACAAAATAATGATAAATAAGCGTATAAAAATACGCCTAACAAATACCCCCAAACTTAAGCCTTTGCTTGTCCTCAAGCAAAAAGAATTAATTTCAACAAAAGAATGTCGTGAATCATCGTGCGACTCGTAGTGTTCAACCTAATCAATACTATCCTGAAATTCTCTCTGAATAATACGAGTGTCGTAATAGCGAGCTACACTCAGAACACTGATCCCACAAAGTAATCAAGTTCAGTCCTTATTACTCGTTCATGAAGAAAATCCACCTCAAAGATTAACAAACGTGAATCAAATCGACCGTCAATATGAAAGGCTAAAATAAACAAGCTAGTTCGTCCCGTTCCACAGTCTA
Source organism: Orobanche coerulescens (assembly GCA_033398695.1). NCBI lineage: Eukaryota > Viridiplantae > Streptophyta > Magnoliopsida > Lamiales > Orobanchaceae > Orobanche > Orobanche coerulescens. The sequence continues at coordinate 99,753,600 of CM065810.1, read as the reverse complement.
CTGGCAAAAACTTGTTGCGATATTTCTTACACGCAAGTGCACGTTATCGTTTACAAGTAATAAAGTGATGAGTGAGTATCGTTCCCACAAGGACTGAATCACTAACTACCGATTTTTTTGTATTCCAGTTTTATTCGAACAATCGAATTTGGGTTTTGCAATTAACTACTAAAAGAATTATTAAAAGACTAAACAGTAGAAAACGATAGCTTGAAGAAAGGAAATCAAATGATGAATAAGTCTAGGATTCTGAATCCACCTCGGTTTATCCGAATTTACTCTCGATTATCCGTAGTAAATAATTTTTCCAATTTATTGAAGGCGGAGATTGCTAATATATTCTACCGCCTCTCCCGAGGTCAATAGATTTATCTAAAGGCGAATAACGCACTCTATCCCTAGGTGAATTAATTCGTCAATAGGCAAAAAGCATAAAATCTCCAAAAGGCCACGTAGTTCCTATGAGTATATTCCTATCTCACAGAATAAAACGGTCCTCACCAATAGTTCCTCAACAATTCTCCTCTCCCGATTCGAATTGAATGATTAAATCAATACAACTATTAGCCAGATAATTGAAAGCATTAAACACGATTGGGAAAACTCAATAAAAAGGTAATTAATTAGATAATCCCAAGCAAATCCATCAAAACGTAGGTTTCATCAAAATTCTAGATTAGGGTTTTAGCCTGACATACTAATAAAGGAAAATACAGAATTAATGAATGAAAGCATTAAAATCAAACGCAGATGAAGCTCGGATTCCTCCGTTCTTCGGCTTCCGCCCTCTGCTCTTGAAGTCTTCTGCTTCCCTCCTCTTCTGCCGTCTCCAAGCTCAAGATCCAAAGATTAAACGATCCAAGATTCCAGATCATTAATTAGGGTCTTAAACCCTTATTTATAGCTTTTCACATCCTCCAAATCGCGTCCGTATGAGTAGGTCGAAAACTGGCTTTGAAACGGCCCAAATCCGCGCGGACATACAAAAACCGCCTAGTGTGCCGCGGCGCACTAAATCTGTGCCGCGGCACATTGCCTTCAGTTGGATGCCTGGGCGTCATTTAATTATTCTGTGCCGCGGCTCACCTGGACTGTTCCGCGGCACAGAGTACAGTTTACTCTGAGCTTGCTGATCTTCTGCGTGTGCCGCGGCCCTGCTTCCTTGTGCCGCGGCTCATAGCCAAAATTTGCTGTTTTCGCCCGTTTCGCCTCGTTTTAGCTTCCGGACTTCAATTTCCTGACAAACATACAAAATTAAGGCATTAAAGGCTCATAAAAGCAAATTCACTCTCCAAAATGATACAAAATAATGATAAATAAGCGTATAAAAATACGCCTAACAAATACCCCCAAACTTAAGCCTTTACTTGTCCTCAAGCAAAAAGAATTAATTTCAACAAAAGAATGTCGTGAATCATCGTGAGACTCGTAGTGTTCAACCTAATCAATACTATCCTGAAATTCTCTCTAAATATAACGAGTGTCGTAATAGCGAGCTACACTCAGAACACTGATCCCACAAAGTAATCAAGTTCAGTCCTAATTACTCGTTCATGAAGAAAATCCAGCTCAAAGATTAACAAACGTGAATCAAATCGACCGTCAATATGAAAGGCTAAAATAAACAAGCTAGTTCGTCCCGTTCCACAGTCTAGTGGCAAAATTTTCACGAGTTTCATAAAAATAATCCTCGGACAGTATTCCCTTCTATACACATGCTCAAGAAACCGATTCGAGTTGACCACTAGGTTCGGATCTCGGGATGTTTCATCGGGATAATCCTAGGATGGAACTTCCATTCTCATGTATTGGGAAACCGTTTGACGTAAAAGACACTCATGGGGCACATGGATGCTTCTAGTTACTAAGTTCCCTTCTACAGCGGAGAAACAACTCGAATATATAATTCTCGCATGTCCGAATCAAGGTCCCCGTTTTATGCGAGAGCAAACAACGGGTCATGTGAATACCCCCGGTTACTAGGCTCCCTATCATAGACACATGTGAAATTTCTAAATCACTAGTCTAATCAGGGTCGTTGTTTTACGCGAGAGTAAACAACGGGTCACGTGAATACCCCCGGTTACTAGACTTCCCATCATAGAACAAAAATATCTCGACTATTGGGAAAAACTGACCGACTCTAAACTCAATCTAAGTGCCAACACGACTAATATAACTGGACGACTAACTAACTGAAAAATGTAACCGAACGTATCGACGGTCATTTTAAAACAAGTATATATCCTCTCTTATCCGCCAAGACCTCTACAATCACGAAAAGATTTCAGACCTAAATGAATACTAAGCAGAAACAGAAATCACTGACTACAACTCGACTAAAACTCGACCGTTTCTTCAGAGAGAAAAACAGTGTCGTAACATCAGTATTACACAAATAGAAGCACGAAAAATTCACGAATAGAGAAAAATTAAGACAAGCAAGTCTATCGAAAAAAAAATAAAATAACGCAAAGTAATAAAAAGTTCAATAAAAACAGTACAGAAATGAATGTAGCAACTGAAAGTAAACCCCCCTAAACTTAGGACGTACATTTACCTCAATGGACAAAATATAGTATGCATTAAAAGTAAAAGGTCAAGTACTCCCCTCCAGTCCTCTCACGAGCTGGTGCCGGCATCATCTGGTGAGGAGGGTGGTGTGGCTGGCCGGGCGGGTGCAATAAATGGCCCGTCTGGATGCATGATATGGGCCGTCCATGCGGCAAGGTGCTCCTGATGATAGGCGTCCCTCGCTGCCAGATGCCTCGCCTCTCGTCGGTTGGCCCGACGGGCCTGCTCTCGCATCTGAGCTCTGACGGCAGCAATAACGCTCTCTCGCTCCGTCCGCTGCTCCTCTCGCATGGCAGCCAGCATACTCTCCCTCTCTCTCCTCATCTCATCTCTCATATCCTCTCTCTCTATCCTCGTCTCCTCTCTCAGCTCCTCTCTCTCTCTCCTCAGATCCTCCCTCAGCCCGTCAAACATCTCCTGCAACCTCTCTCTATCGGGAGGCGGGCCAGCATCTCCATGCGTCAGCAAAAGAGGCTCGGGGGACCCCTCGTGGGCCTCATCCAGAAGAAATCCTCTCCCCTGAGCGTGCGCCGGCGCTCCTCCCCATTGGTCAAAATGTGAGATGATGCGGTGGTCGATCGGGGCCTGGGGAGCAAGCATCGGATCGTCGTCTGACCACGTCAGCCCCGACTGCCGGCACAAAGTGCAGATGAGAGAGGGGTGCTTCAACCCCGTCTTGGCCCCTCCCTGAATGCACTGAAATATAGATCGGACCAAAAGAGGGGCCACATCGAAACGCAACCCGGATGTGATAGCATATAGTGTCCGGGCGCGAGAGAGAAAGACAGTGCGGATCTGAGAGGTGGGGTCAATGCGTGCGTAGATAAAATATAGCCAGGCACGCCCGAGCTGGCTGAGGCGCGAGCTCTTGAAGTGGAAAGTGGAAGAACCCTGTGCGCGCTGCTCCCAGTCGGAGTCGGGCTGTGCAATAGTCTCGAGCAGGGCCTCCTTCGTGAGGCTAGTCATCACTCGGTCATAGGCCGACTCATCTACCACCGGAAGCCCAAACAACCTCCGAATAGCAGCAGTGGAAAAATCAACTGTAACACCTCGGACATCGACATGAGTCCGAGAGTAACGATGGCAATGTATGGCCTGCCCGAATGTGCTTCAGTAATGCGCTGGCGTAGAACTCCTGCACAATCAATATCACTGATGGCTCGGGCGGTGCAGCGAATCGGGCCCACCCCATCTCATCTATCATATCAAGCAGTTCCCCGTCCTGAGGGGCTGGAGTAAATCCCCTCTCCGGAATAAGAGGTCGCGACCGAATCTTCTCATTGAAGATTTTGTGGATTTCAGGGTCAGAAAACTGGTGCCCCTCAGACTCGGCGCGGCTGCGAGAGGTTTCCCCTTGAGTGGGGGATGACTGAGTCCTGGCTCTCTTGCTCAGCTTCTTCGTCCTAGCCATAGTCAGTCCTGAAGAATACAACACCAGGGTTTATTTACGCAAACAATAACAACAATAATCATCACTCGGCTAAAGATATCCAGCCGTAAATCAAGAATTTAACAAGATAGCACATCCGTGAGAATAAAAATGAGATTGGACTTTAACGTTTAAACTGGACATAAGGGTTGGGCTTGCTGTAATTTCAGAACGAATACGTTGCATAAAGATTCAAAATATTGCCTTAACAAAGAAAATTTTTCACTTAGACATTTCATCAAACACGTTATGGGCAAGAGTTTACTTGAAGAATAAACATGGCTATAGCTCGATTCAACCCCCAAGAACAGAAACACAATTCATTCATCATCAAAACAACGCACTCAATTCATTCATATTCCAAACTAACCATGAAAATTCGATTAAAACCACCATTTCATTCACTAAACCATCATAGACTTTTTTGAAGGAAAATGAACATATTCACTCCTTAAATGCATAAAACAACTTCAGATTTAAATTCATAAGATAAGTAGAGATTAGAGATTGGAACATACCTTGATTTGTTTGTGAAAAATACAAGAAAAGATCGCAAGAATAAAACTGGAAGAGTATTTCGGCCGGTCGCACGCACAAGGGAGATGAACAGGAAGGGAAAACTTACCTGGGGTGGTCGGCCGATTTCGGGTTATAAGGTACCTGGCCTTTCCAATTCCGCATGGTGTGCCGCGGCATAGCTCAAGTATGCCGCGGCACCGAGTACAATCCCTTTTACCTGTTTGCATGTTTTGTCGTGTGCCGCGGCTCAGTGCTCAAGTGTGCCGCGGCTCATTTATGCCGTGCCGCGGCACAGGGTACAGTGGGTTTAGCTTTCCCTTTCGATTTGTGTGTGCCGCGGCTCACAATACTTGTGCCGCGGCTCAAGCATAATTTTTTTTTTCTGGGACTTTCCTGCACAGAATTTTGAGAAGAACACGTTAAAAGCGAGAGGCAGAAGCAAATTGAAGCACAAAATGATGAAAAATAAAAATCAAGAATGCAAGAAAAATAAAGAAACGCAAAAATCTACAACTACGAACTCGGGTTGCCTCCCGAGAAGCGCTAAGTTTATAGTCTTCATCCGGACCTATTTGCAAAAATTAGTTCGCTTTTCGCAAACTCCATTTGGTTTCCGCCCCGTTCATCGAACCGTTCATATGGTTTTCAAAATTATGACCATCGGTCGTTAACGATTCGACTTTCGGTTCAGACATCAAATGTTGTTTGCGGAAAGGTTTTGACGTGAACAACTTCCCGAAACACCCGTTTTTCCCATGACTAGATGTCTGTTTGATTTCCAGCTTATTTCCTTCTTTCAAAAATGACTTCATGACCCCAGCAGACTTGTCCGAGTGCTCGAGAAATGCTACTCGTTCTACATCGTTCTTAAAAATTGGACCATCTGACACAAAATCTGAATTTTTCGACCAACGATGTGTTCGGTGCTTTCCTTTTTCAACGGCATCTACACTTTCAATTTGTGAGCTTTTATCACCACCTCCCGGACATGGAAAAGATTTGAACACTTGGAATGTGACATGCTCCTCTTGAACCCGCAGAGTTAACTCTCCTTTTTCCACGTCTATAAGAGTTCTGCCGGTCGCTAAAAATGGTCGTCCCAAGATAATCGGGATATCTTCATCTTCCTCCATGTCGACAACAATAAAGTCCGCTGGAAAGATAAATTTATCCACCTTTACTAAAACATCCTCTATCACTCCCCTCGGATACTTAATCGAACGATCCGCTAATTGCAAGGAGACCGTCGTCGGCTTTGCTTCCCCAATTCCCAGCTTCTTGAAAATCGACAGAGGCATGAGGTTAATACTAGCACCGAGATCGCACAGTGCCTTATTAAAAGAAAGATTCCCCATGGTGCACGGTATGTTGAAGCTTCCCGGATCTTTCAATTTTGGTGGGAGCTTCTTTTGAAGAATTGCGCTACATTCCTCCGTCAAGGCGACTATTTCAAACTCCTCGAGTTTTCTTTTCTTCGACAATATCTCTTTCATGAATTTAGCATAGCTCGGCATTTTTTCCAACGCGTCGGCGAATGGAATGTTAATGTGAAGCTTTTTGAACACATCAAGGAACTTAGAGAATTGTTTGTCCACCTTTTTCTGCTGTAATCTCTGTGGAAACGGGATGGGGGGCACACATGTCTTCGGGTTATCCGGCAACGTTATCGAAGGTTTCAAATCTTGTGACTCCTCTGTCTCTAAATTATTTTTTTCCTTAATTTCATTCTTCTTTTCACACCACTCGGGCTGGTCCAACACCTCCTTCCCGCTTCTTAGACTGATCGCATTTAGGCTCTCTCTAGGATTTGTCTCTATTGTACTTGGCAATGCTCCCTCCGGGCGGGCTGTCAACACATTAGCAATTTGGCCCAGTTGAACTTCCAAGTTGCGAATGGAAGCGGAATGATTCTGCAATGTCGCTTCAGTACATGTCATGAATTGACTCGTATTCGCTGCCAATTTCGCGATTGCCTCCTCGAGAGAAACTTTTGGAGCGGGAGGGGGCTGCTGTTGGTTCTGAGCGAACGGGGGCTGGTTTGAGTTCTGTCCGTTTCTCCACGAAAAGTTGGGATGATTACGCCACCCCGGATTATACGTGTTGGAGTACGGATTATTTTGTCGATTTCCATTTCCCACGAATTGAGCTTGCTCCATCGGATGTTGCTCGAACGGATTTCCGACTTGACACTCCACGCTCGGGTGTAATCCGTTACACCAATTGCAAGTCTCAATGGTAACGGGAGAAGGTGCGTGCGAAAATGCTTGGAGCTGTTGCGTTAAGGCGGCGACTTGAGCTGACAATGTGGAAATCGGATCATTACTAGAAACTTCCATAACTCGCTTCGGCGTCAATCTTTCAGATGGCCATTGATATGCATTTGCGGCCATAACTTCCAACAGTGAGTGTGCCTCGGCCATAGTCTTTCCCATCAAAGCCCCACCGGCGGCTTCATCCACGAGAGTGCGTGTAGAGGCACTCACTCCATTGTAAAACGTCTGAATTTGAAGCCAGTCTGGAAGGCCGTGATGTGGGCACTCCGTAACAAATCTTTATATCGCTCCCATGCCTCGTGGAGTGATTCCATATCATACTGACCGAAAGTGGTGATCTCGTTTCTCAATCTCGCCGTCTTAGAAGGTGGGAAGAATTTGGCAAGGAAGGCTTGCGCTAACTCTGCCCATGTTGTGATCGACCCCGGCGGTAAAGAATTTAGCCAAAATTTCGCTTTATCCCTCAAAGAGAAAGGAAAAGCCGTAATCGGATAGCATCGTCGGTGACACCGTTGTTCTTGAACGTGTCACATATTTCAAGGAAAGAAGCAATATGAGCGTTTGGGTCGTCGTTCGGCAATCCACAGAATTGGCTCGCCTGCACCATCTGAATAATAGCAGGCTTGATCTCAAAATTATTGGCTTGGATAGTGGGACGCCGAATTCCCGAAAAATTTGCATTGATCTGCGGCATGGCATAATCTCTAAGAGCTAGTGCCGGTTGCACTTGCTGCACATGGTTATCTTCTCCTTGAATCTCGATATTCTCGGCCATGATCACCGTCGTCTGTAACTCTCGTTTCTCCTTCTTGTTCCTTCTAAGAGTGCGCTCGAGCTCGGTATCCAAAGGTAGTAGGCCCTCGTTACCGAGTTTTCTCATGCACTACACGAAAGGTCCTGAAAGGAAAAACAAATAAACAAAATTAAAATTAAATACACAAAAATAATAAAATAAAACGTTCAAACTAAGACTATAAATACTGAAATCGATATTAGAAAATTTCAGTCCCCGGCAACGGCGCCAAAAACTTGTTGCGATATTTCTTACACGTAAGTGCACGTTATCGTTTACAAGTAATAAAGTGATGAGTGAGTATCGTTCCGACGAGGACTGAATCACTAACTACCGATTTTTATGTATTCAAGTTTTATTCGAACAATCGAATTTGGGTTTTGCAATTAACTACTAAAAGAATTATTAAAAGACTAAACAGTAGAAAACGATAGCTTGAAGAAAGGAAATCAAATGATAAATAAGTCTAGGATTCTGAATCCACCTCGATTTATCCGAATTTACTCTCGATTATCCGTAGTAAATAATTTTCCCAATTTATTGAAGGCGGAGATTGCTAATATATTCTACCGCCTCTCCCGAGGTCACTAGATTTTTCTAAAGGCGAATAACGCACTCTATTCCTAGGTGAATTAATTCGTCAATAGGCAAAAAGCATAAAATCTCCAAAAGTCCACGTAGTTCCTATGAGTATATTCCTATCTCACAGAATAAAACGGTCCTCACCAATAGTTCCTCACCAATTCTCCTCTCCCGATTCGAATTGAATGATTAAATCAATACAACTATTGGCCAGATAATTGAAAGCATTAAACACGATTGGGAAAACTCAATAAAAAGGTAATTAATTAGATAATCCCAAGCAAATCCATCAAAACGTAGGTTTCATCAAAATCCTAGATTAGGGTTTTAGCCTGACATACTAATATAGGAAAATACAGAATTAATGAATGAAAGCATTAAAATCAAACGCAGATGAAGCTCGGATTCCTCCGTTCTTCGGCTTCCGCCCTCTGCTCTTGAAGTCTTCTGCTTCCCTCCTCTTCTGCCGTCTCCAAGCTCAAGATCCAAAGATTAACCGATCAAAGATTCCAAAATTCCAAGATCATTAATTAGGGTCTTAAACCCTTATTTATAGCTTTTCACATCCTCCAAATCGCGTCCGTATGAGTAGGTCAAAAACTGGCTTCGAAACGGCCCAAATCCGCGCGGACATACAAAAACCGCCTAGTGTGCCGCGGCGCACTAAATCTGTGCCGCGGCACATTGCCTTCAGCTGGATGCCTGGGCGTCATTTAATTCTTCTGTGCCGTGGCTCACCTGGACTGTGCCGCGGCACAGAGTACAGTTTACTCTGAGCTTGCTGATCTTCTGCGTGTGCCGCGGCCCTGCTTCCTTGTGCCGCGGCTCATAGCCAAAATTTGCCGTTTTCGCCCGTTTCGCCTCATTTTAGCTTCCGGACTTCAATTTCCTGACAAACATACAAAATTAAGGCATTAAAGGCTCATAAAAGCAAATTCACTCTCCAAAATGATACAAAATAATGATAAATAAGCGTATAAAAATACGCCTAACAGCAAGCAAGTTCTAAAAATGAAAATCCTACAAGACTTAAGTGTATTACAACTGATCTTATGATTGATGCCTAGGCACAATCTTACAGGGTAAAAACTAAATTGCATACAACTTAATCTATGAACTGTTTGCAGACAAGTTCTTACAGCTTTGAGTATTGACAGGTTTGTACTTTTTGAAAAATAGCAAAACTACTTAATCAAACAGTAAAAACAATAAATGTGGATTACAAGCTGTAATCTTTCAAGAAACCAAGTTTTATTGATAATGATGGGAAAATTACAAGTTCTTGAAAAATAAGGATACAGATAAATGCATATTGCATTGGTAAGCCTACAGAAGAAACAAATACAATGAAAAGGCAAACAGACTAGCTCCTATATTGCGAATGCCTCCAAGGCCTTTGGTCGGGATTATTTGAAGTTCCTTTGCACCAGTTAACTAGGGAGTCCTTGCCTTGATCTCGATAAATGCTTCTTCCTTCAGGGGATGGATCGTAAGTAAGAATCCTGTCTTCCAGATGGGTGATCCGTTCACCTTTCTGGTGCCTGGATTTCATCAGCATTTGCAGAGGGAGCCTTCCTTCCGCTAACAGCCTCGAGAATTCATTTGCGGCATCTTCCAACATCTTGAATCGGTTGAAGATGGCAGACTCCCTAATGAGCGTACAGAAGTATCATCAGTTTATTTTTCTTCCAACTTTTCAGATCATCGGCTGAAGGCTGTCAATCAGTGGGCAGCAGAATCTTGGATGGCTTTCGCACATTGTTCTTCCAGGGGATGTTGGGATCCTGGAACTCAGGTCAAGAGCCAGATACCCTATATCCTCTTGTAGCTTGACTAGACTCGGGTAAGGCCAGTCATCCAATCGCAGCAACAACACTCTCTTCCAGTGCTGCATCCATCTCTCTCTCTCTCTCTCTCTCTCTCTCTCTCTCTCTCTCCACTCTCCATCTCCGTGCAGCCTCTCTGGACTCTTCCCCTTTTTTGGCATCATCAATATCTGATACCTTGGTATGAATCTCCTGTAGGAGCTTCATACACTCGTCATGTTTGGTCTTCAGATCATTGCTTTGAACCATAGTACCGACCACTAAACACATATCATCGATCTTATGATCATGCTCAGTCAGTCTGGTCCCAATATGGTGAATGGCAGCAACCATTTTGGCTTCAGAAACTCGGAACTTCTCTTGTTCCTATGGCGGGATCCACTCCTGATGCTGTTTTAGTTGGTTGAGCGCCTGCCGCAATGCTGTAGGCATCAGGCGGAATGCGTCCTCCAATCGTTGATAGCATAATTCAGTTTGGGAAGCTCATCATGGGCAGTCTCTCGCATCCAGTCAAGTTCTTTTCCGACATCATATAGTGCCTTTACGACATCTTACAAGAATACTGTCTGTCGACCGATGGCATAGATTTGCTCTATGCGGGCTTTGGTGCATGGGGATCCAGGGTGAGCAATTTTGGAATCCTCAGACTCTCCAAGTTGATGGAGAACCACATGATGATGGGGTCATCGTGGTCTGTCTTATGGTAAGAAACCATCATCGGAATCTGATTTTGAGCTAACAGATCTGGGAGATGCAGGGGCATCTTGAGTAGGAGCTTCAAAAGCAGGGGATTCGGAAGGTAGTGCTATATGTTCAGTCTTGGAGATAAAAGGGACTGATTCCTCCTATCTAGTTTGCTCTTATGTAGTCGGAAGTACAGGAGGGACTGAATCCTCCTGCCGACTCTTAGCTTCCGCGTGATCCATAAGAGGGAATGAATCCTCTTAGCGGATGGCGCGGGCGACATCTTCAGGTTGCGGGATAGGTCGGGAGTCCTGTAGGGGAGCGGCTTGCTCTTCAGCGGTTAGAGGAGGGGCTGATTCCTCCTGTTGCTATCCTTGAGCAACTTCTTGTTATGGGGGAGGGGACAACAGGGAGGGGACTGTTGTCTGTCAGAGGTCCTGTGACCCTGTTGGTTCATGAATTTGGCCATTTCACCTTCCCTGGCCTCTTCACAGCTGATCCTTAGAGCGGCGTGTAGGGCATCATCGTCGTCGGAGTTAGGTTCGAAGTGGTGGCTGGTTGTTAGCGCTTTGTCACTGGACTATGACTTCCCTTTGAGTCTAGCCTTTTCCTTTTCCGTCACGGCAAAAGTGATCCTCCCAGCGGATCAGGACTTCGACGTTCTGGGTGTCCGTGACCTCCAGAGCAAATACTTCCTCATCTCTCCAGTCACCCCAGTGGTATAGGGTGTCGTACGGGGCGACCTTGTAGGACTTCCAAATTTGAAGCGTTCGAAAGCTTCCTCGATTTGAACATGGAGGAGGGTTGTATTTATTATATCAATTTGGGAGGGACTCTATACAGTATTTGGGTCTACCGTCTAGATGGGATCCTCAACAGGTATGGGAGCCTGTTTCGGAGAGAGATCCCGAACAGGGGATGGTACCCTGTGGGGAGAGGGACTCCGTACAGGGGTGGGTGCCCTGTTAGGAGTAGCGGCTTTCGGCTCCAAAGGGGCAGCCAATTTGCCGGATCCTTCCAATTTAGCAAGCAGTCGGTCATCCGTCATAGCCCCATAGTCTCAGGATTTGCTGTTTCAGCAGTAACTGCTTCTTCCAGAGGGGTTGCGCCTTGTGGGATTGGTTCAGCTATAGGAGCTGAAAGAACATCTATAGTTACCGCTGTAGTCACTATAGCCTCGGCCTTAGCAGACTTCTTGGTCTTCTACTTCTTCTTATCTACAACATGAGTTGACCTAATGTCAGAGATACTCCTCTTCCTCTTCTCTTCCTCGCTCGAGATTCTCATAGTGACGTCCCTCGAGTAACTTGAGATTGGCATGTCTCGGGGGTGTGGCCTCTTAGCAATCAAGGAGACTTGTTGAATGCGGTGTCTTTCATCCCACCAATGAATTTTTCGGGGCCAATATTTTTGGCATCGGCAGATTGTTTCACTCCTCAGTTGGTGAGGATGTAGTTCAGGATGTGGCTGAAAGATTTCTTGACAGTTTCACATTTGGCAGCCTCTTCCGAAGAATTTGACACTAGTTTATGTTCTCTACGGACATGATGGCTACCACATTCTGAAGCATAGGTTGGTGCACACTTCGAAACCTCCTGTCCAGTTCTCAACCACCCGGCACCATAAGTCATGAAGATAAACATACGGTAGGGTGAAATTTTTCTTGTGGCATGATGAGGGAACGTTCTTGGTATTCTCATCGCTAGTGAATAGTTGTCAGTAAGCAGATAGTAGGCTTTACAACCCGAAGGTCTCAAGGTCTTTCATTTTCAGGCTATCAGACGGCAGCCTGTACAGTTTCTCCAACAGATCTCTATTCATAGAGATTTCAATCCCTTGAACAGTTGTAGAGATATCAGAAATCTCACCTCCTCTCCTTTGAGATGAGTACTTGAACGAAGCGTCCAAGTAGAACTCTTCAACTATTTATTCATCATACAACTCAGCATGGTGACTAGCAAGGCGGTACAACCCTTGCTATTTCACCCTTGAAATGACTATCTCCATCCCGACAAAGCTTCTCCTTTAAGATTAATTCTTTCCATCACCACGGATCTAGCAAATATGCGCCCGTCGATGATTGATTCCTTCTTCTTCATTGATAGGGATGAAGTCTGAGAAGTCGATATTTTTGCAGAAGAAAATGGTGTGAAATAACAGAGAATCGCACGGAAAAATACAGAAAATGCAGAAAATATTTAAACTGTTTGCTTAAGACTCCTTTAATGTGCTGAAAGTGTAAATAGTCTAAGGGAGCAAAATATAGTCCTTTTATAGGGTGCAGGGAAGATTAGGGTTTTAAAGAGTGAACGGTCAGATTTAAGGGATGGGAACCGTCTTTTTAAAAGAACGTACAGGATAAATTCAGAGTAACTATTACATCTGATCCATCTATTTTCGACATGATGACCGGTTCCATTTCTGACAGTTCATCTTCCCTTATTGCATGAAACGACGGTTTGAAATTATTGAAATCGCGGTATTTGAGGCGATAAAGTCCAGATGTCTTTAAAACCATTAAAGGATAAGATGTTTGAATTGTAAACAGGGCACGTTGACTTAAAAAGTTTTTTGTATGAATAGAATAATATTATAATACTAATTGATATCCTACAGTGTATGTGCTGTATCCGCAAAAAATACTGCGTTCCCCCTTAAAAGGTACATACAAGATTCAATTCTTACACCACTATCTAGATTAATACTGTATTCATGAGTCGTACTGTATTTCCCCTTAATTAATGCACGTGTCAGCTGTAGGAAGCTTTCATGCCTTCTTTGTCCTACAATACTATCTAACTTGTTCTAAGTGTACAGTCAATTAAAGTGGATACTATATTATTGGGTCTTACAGAATTCTCCCTCAATTGATGAGTAAAATGTAAAAACTTACAGGGAGTTGGGCTCTAGAATTCCTAATTCTTGACGAAGCATACAGAATCTGGTTGTGCTGAGAGATTTTGTAAAGATGTCGGCCAACTGAATATCTGTATGAATTTTCTTGATCCGAACATCCTTATTCTCAACATGATTCCTGATGAAGTGATGCTTCATATCAATATGCTTAGTTCGCGAGTACAATACAAGGTTGTGCGTTATTGCGATTGCACTCGTGCTATCGCACGTGATTGGTGTCTCTCTGGCACTGATTCCATAAGCCTGTAGCTGCTGTTGCATTCAGAGAATCTGCATACAGCAACTTCCAATGGCATAGTATTCCAGCTGCAGAAAGCGAGTTGGCCAATTGCTTCTTACTGAACCATGACACAAGTCTAGGTCCAAGAAAGTGACGAGTACCGCTTGTGGTATTCCTATCCAGCTTACATCCTCCGAGATCTGAGTCATTGTAGCCAACCAAATCGGATCCTCCTTACTTAAGATACCACAATCCTACATCAATTGTTCCTTTCACATACTTAAGGGTTCGTTTGGCTGTCGTGAAGTGTGACTCCTTAGGTGCTACTTGATACCGAGCACACACTCCTACAGCAAACTGGATAATGGGCCTGCTCGCTGTTAGGTATAGGAGTGAGCCAATAAGCTTCCTGTAGAGTGATTGATCAACTTACTGTCCATCTTAGTCAGCACTAATTTGCGTGGAAGTGCTCATGGGGGTTCACGAGGATTTGGAGTTGTTCATCCGAAACTTTTTGAGTGGATCATTGCTGTACTGCTCCTGGTTGATGAAGATTCCTGTAGGCAATTGCTTCACCTGCAATCCTAGGAAGTAACTAAGTTCTCCCATCATACTCATTTTAAATTTACTTTGCTTGAGGTGAGGGAACCTTTGACATAGAGCAAGGTTAGTAGAACCAAATATAATATCATGGACATATATTTGCACCATCAACAGGTCATCTCTTCCATGTATCTTAAACAGAGTCTTGTCCGCAGCACCTTTCTCAAATCTATTGTTGATAAGGTACAGGGACAGGGTTTGTAACACCCCCAAATCCGATTGGGTTATTACAGTGCCGTGGACCCCACACCCAGAGATCCACCAGGCGAACATGACTAAAATACATTAAAATTAACCAGCAAGGGAGATCACAGTTCCTACCATGATATCCAACACAATATTCCGATAAGGAATTTCAACGACAACGATGGGCCTACATGGCCAAAAATAAGAAATACAACAACATCCACGAGCATCTGCTCGGGTAATACATAATGACAATGACTGACAAACTGGAGAATACTCCAACTGACTGACAAACATGAACAACTCGGACTAGTATCGCTCGAATGCCTCGTCGCCATCATCATGCCCTTGTGTCTCAACTCTCTCCTCGCAAGCACCTAAAACATGAAAACATGTTCCGCCCCCACGGGGTCAGTCATCCAGATAATGAACATCAAATACATGTATAACATGATATGCATCCAAAGGCAGAATGAAACGGTACAATGATAATAATAATACGATATGCTCACAACCCAAGGTAAGAACCGAGCATTCGTGAAACACTATGCCCATGGCATACTATTAATACCTGTTCAACAGGTTAGAACATAAGTGTCCAACAGCGAATCATAATCATTGAGTAACACAATGAATTACACGACATGAACCAAACCAGAACTGAATTAATTATGAATCACAATGCCCAAAGGCTCCAATGAAATCACCAAGACATCATAAAGGCCTGAAAGCCACTCAGCCGAAGCTGTCAATCAACACAATCATCTGAAGCCAAAACAGCCCGAAGCTGTAATAATGAGGGCCGAAGCCACGGAACGAAGCCATATCACAATGAGACCATCTAATGGCTGTGCCCTACTGAACTGTAGGTGTTGGGAAACTAACCGAGAAGGTTCAAGCCCCAAACTTACCCGTAATGAGATCATAAACATGATCGTGACCTACTGAGTTGTAGGTGTTGGGAAACCAACCGCGAAGGTTCAAGCCCTAAGCTTACCCATAATGAGATCATAAATATGACCGTGACCTACTGAGTTGTAGGTGTTGGGAAACCAACCGCGAAGGTTCAAGCCCCAAGATTACCCATAATGAGATCATAAACATGACCGTGACCTACTGAGTTGTAGGTGTTGGGAAACCAACCGCGAAGGTTCAAGCCCCAAGCTTACCCATAATAAGCACTAGCCGAGACTATCCTCCAAAATATAATTAATCACAAACGACAACGATCTAAAGATTACCGAATTCACGAGAATGATAGTGTGCTGCCTTGAGTCGGCCAACACGATAATGATGACTCACGGATGGGCACCGTCTTCGGTGGTCCCGATTCAATACCTCGATTACATTAGAATGGTCATTTCGGAAGAAGAAGGATTAGATGTTGATATGATCAACTAGAGCCTCCTCAAAACATGATTGGATGGAGTAGAATCGATCATTACCACAAACCCTAGTCGGATCGCCCGACTGCCGCGAGAAGAAGAAAAGAAAGGGTGAAATGAAGTGAAAAACCCATCTGACCCCCTTAAATACTCCAGTGACGCACCACCAAAATGCACGACCAAATGTCCGTGTGTTTGGTCGTGCGCCAGGACACTGCCCGACCACTGATCTCACGCACGAGCAGCACGCACGAGCACCTGCTCGTGTGTCATCCTCGTGTGTCCCTGATGATCGCCAAAGTGCACTGCCCAATTCTGATGCCACGCACGAGCAGCACGCACGAGCAGCTGCTCGTGTGTCATGCTCGTGCGTCCTTGTTGAGTGCCAAAACGACAAGGGAACACAAAATGACAGGACACGCATGCCTACAAACGACCTGCACGACTTACACGATAATAAGTCACGTCCAATCGGTGAAACAATCATGGAACTCCCAACACAAAGTGACCAATCATGATGATGATGAAAATATTCTCTTATCGATCCCCGAACAGAGATGAGTGATGAATAAAAGTTGATACACGACTCCAAGATAAGCCGAATGATGAACACGAAATGAATGAATACGAATGACGAATGATTATTACTGAGTGAAAAAAATTCTGAGTGGCAATTACTGAATGATAATTAATGAATTCACAACCGGGTATTACATACCCCCCCTTAAAAAGAGTTTCGTCCTCGAAACTAAGGGTAAACAACTCGGGATATGAACTATCCATCAGGATCTGAAAACAACATCTCGAGGAATGCTCCTCAACGCGAAACACTTCGCCTGCACAACTGGGCCAACCCCCCATAAGTACTGACTCACTCCTCAAAAGAAAAGCGACAAAGAACATATAGTCCTCGGGACCATATCAATCGCACGCCCAAGTCCTCATGACTTGACGTCTCGAATCACAATGAACAATTACTCAGATCATCATAAAATATCGGGTACAGCACAAAAAGAATGCATCAAATGACCCAAATCTCAAGATTCTCAAATACGATCATTATAAAATAGATCAACAACAAATGATCCACAACCACGATACATTAATACGGATTAAGTTACACATTAATCCGAAACAGAGAAAGGAAAATACAAAAATTAAGGCTACATATCAAATGTACCCAACACCGATATCCTCCAGATAATCGATCTCCTGGATCTCATCGATTTAAGGAGACCCAAATCTGAACTCATTGCTCAATATGATCCCGGGAGGTCACAAGAACAAGGATGATCACAATGAATGATAATGAACTGAAATCCAACAAGGTTCAAGAATGACTCATCGGGGTGAAATGATAACGTAATGAGTGATAGCTCAAATGAAATGATTGGAACCATTGTTCCCCGTGAAGTGAATGATTAGTTTGATAATTATAAGTCTCAACGTGATTGATATATGATGAATGAATTATATGAATGAATGAACGACAAATGAAATGAATGATTATCCTATTACCGAGCAAGATTTAACTTGCTCAAAACCGGTGATGAATGTCCTTACCTCGGGCTCTCGAAGCCTGATAGGACCCCTTGGATGAAGCACGGGCTGGAGTGACAAAATCTCTCGAGGCTTGTGAGCCCTCTCGAGATCTACCGACACTAGAACTCCTGCAGTATTTTTGAAGGTGTCCCTGCCGCCCACACAGAAAACAAACAACGGCCTGCATCGAGCACCGGGTACTACGATGTCCTATAGTATCACAGTTAAAGCAAACAATAGTCGAACTCGTCGTCTGAGATGAAGATGCTTTCTCAGCATGAAGACGACTAGAAAATGACCTCTTGGATGTTGGAGCCCGATGTCCCTCAGAACAAACCGGCATCCTAGTCCTCCCACCAGAAAAAATTGAAGGGTGCTTCTGAGTAAGCTCCTTGATCAAAAGCTCTGCTCCAAGAGCCTTCCCGATGAACTCACTAAGTGAATTACAATTGTGATTGAACAACTGCATCCTCAACTGCGGATTTAGCCTCTTGCTAAAATATTTGATCTTATCCGCCTCAGTACAGATAACTGATGAAGCAAACTGAAGTAGTCCCTGAAACTTCTCAGCAATGACAATAACACCCTCATCCTCGACGAATTCGGGGTTAAAAACCTCTGACAACTTGGCTTCACGAAGTGGAGCCGGATAATACCTCTCTAACATGAGAGTCTTGAACTCACTCCAACCACAATCGCGATCGGCGGGTTTCACATAAAGCCACCACGAATAAGCACCCTTACTCAAGTAATAAGCCGCTACTGCCACTTTACTCTCTTCCGGACACTGAACCATGTCGAAGAGTTTATCAAAATGCTCAAGCCAATGAACAATATCAGCTGGTTCCAACGAACCCTCAAAAGTAGGCGGCCTCTGACGTGAGATATCACCAACAATCTGATTCACTCCTCGAGCCTGTCCATGAAACGGCACCTGTAATCTCTGTTGCGATGGGCCACAAACCATCGAGGTCTGCATGGTCTCCATCATCCGCGTCATCTGAGTCATATGGGCCATCATGCCCTGCATGCATATGAATGGGTCCACCCGATCACCTTCCGATTGAGCTGCTTCTCGGGTACGACTCCCTAACAGTGAATGATTATCTGACAGTGAATGAGTATCATAGCTAACTGATGAACACATGTTATCTCTCGCATTCGCGTGGGCATTCACACGAGATCCCGGGTTTCGGCCCGCACCGCGGCCTCTTCCCCTGCGTCCTCTGACAACTCTATCCATACTGAAGCAGGAAAGCCTCATGATAATTATAGATCCCGCATGAATATCGCATTATGATCACGTGACGGAATGATAACAATGAGCATACACACTCCAACACAATGAATGCATTAATAATGCAGTAAAATGATCATCGACATCACACCGGAATATGATAAGATCGTATGAAAGGTCAAGTGAGGTGACATGAGTATCTGATGAAATTCCTGAAATGATTACCTTGAACAAGTTAACAAGGTTGAAAATTCAATCCATAAGATCAACAACTGAACCGTGAGATGGACTGGATGATTAATGAATTAACTGAACAATGAGATTGACTTAGTGATGAATGCATTAACTGAGTGATGAGATTGACTGAGTGATGAATGAATTAACTAAACAATGAGATTGACTGAGTGATGGATGAATTAACTGAACAATGAGATTGATTGAGTGATGAATGAATTAAATGAACAATGAGATTGACTGAGTGATGGATGAATTAACTGAACAATGAGATTGACTGAGTGATGAATGAATTAACATGATCGACAAGATCAAAATGATGATTGAGGATTATTAACTGATGAATGAGTTGATCCTTAACGCTTACACAGGTCACACGTGCTCCAAAACAATTAATCATGCACATCAATCGTAACAATAATATCACATATAGGTTTCAACAAAGCATGAATAATTAATGACATGATGAATGTATGAACATAAAAAGAATCGAGCCCTTACATAGGTTATACGAAGCTTCGAGGTCTCACGATACTAGTCTTCACTGACGACGACTCGATGAATGAATGACTCGTGCAGTCGTACTAATATTACGACTCACAAAACCCGACTGACTAGATTGTCATACCTGACAGTCCCACTACTACTGCGTCGGTAGAGCCACATAACTCACATATCAGGGTATCTCACAACCCAATTCTCTGATACCATCTTCTGTAACACCCCCAAATCCCATTGGGTTATTACAGTGCCGTGGACCCCACACCCGGAGATCCACCAGGCGAACATGACTAAAATACATTAAAATTAACCAGCAAGCGAGATCACAGTCCCTACCATGATATCCAACACAATATTCCGATAAGGAATTTCAACGACAATGATGGGCCTACATGGCCAAAAATAAGAAATACAACAACATCCACGAGCATCTGCTCGGGTAATACATAATGACAATGACTGACAAACTGGAGAACACTCCAACTGACTGACAAACATGAACAACTCGGACTAGTATCGCTCGAATGCCTCGTCGCCATCATCATGCCCTTGTGTCTCAACTCTCTCCTCGCAAGCACCTAAAACATGAAAACATGTTCCGCCCCCACGGGGTCAGTCATCCAGATAATGAACATCAAATACATGTATAACATGATATGCATCCAAAGGCAGAATGAAACGGTACAATGATAATAATAATACGATATGCTCACAACCCAAGGTAAGAACTGAGCATTCGTGAAACACTATGCGCACGACATACTATTAATACCTGTTCAACAGGTTAGAACATAAGTGCCCAAGGGCGAATCATAATCATAGAGTAACACAATGAATTACACCACATGAACCAAACCAGAACTGAATTAATTATGAATCACAATGCCCGAAGGCTCCAATGAAAATCACCAAGACATCACAAAGGCCTGAAAGCCACTCAGCCGAAGCTGTCAATCAACACAATCACTTGAAGCCAAAATAGCCCGAAGCTGTAATAATGAGGACCGAAGCCACGGCATGAAGCCATATCACAATGAGACCATCCAATGGCCGTGACCTACTGAACTGTAGGTGTTGGGAAACCAACCACGAAGGTTCAAGCCCCAAACGTACCTGTAATGAGATCATAAATATGACCGTGACCTACTGAGTTGTAGGTGTTGGGAAACCAACCGCGAAGGTTCAAGCCCCAAGCTTACCCATAATGAGATCATAAACATGACCGTGACCTACTGAGTTGTAGGTGTTGGGAAACCAACCGCGAAGGTTCAAGCCCCAAGCTTACCCATAATGAGATCATAAACATGACCGTGACCTACTGAGTTGTAGGTGTTAGGAAACCAACCGCGAAGGTTCAAGCCCCAAGCTTACCCATAATAAGCACTAGCCGAGACTAGCCTCCAAAATATAATTAATCACAAAGGAAAACGATCCGAAGATTACCGAATTCACGAGAATGATAGTGTGCTGCCTTGAGTCGGCCAACACGATAATGATGACTCACGGATGGGCACCGTCCTCGGCGGTCCCAATTAAATACCTCGATTACCATAGAATGGTCAATCGATAACAACGACACAACGGATGGGAACTATCCTCGACAGCCCCAATTCAATACCTCGATCGCCTTAGAATGGCCAACCGATAACAATGATGTAGCGGATGATTCAATACCTCGTTTGCCTTAAAACGGCCAATCGATAACAATGATACAACGAATGATTGAGCACCTTGATTGCCTTAGAACGGATAATCGATAACAATGATACAATGAATGACTGAGCACCTCGATTGCCTTTGAACGGCTAATCGATGACAATGATATAATGAATGATTGAACTACTCGATTGCCTTAGAACGGCCAATCGATAACAATGATACAATGAATGCCTCGGCACCTTAAATCGGCTACCGACGACGAAGATGAGAATGAATACGACAATGCCTTCAATCGGCCAATACAACATGAATGATAGGACGCCAACATTAATAACAATGATTACAACAACGTCTTAGATCGACATCAATATTAGCAATAACAACCGATACATCGATACCGCGAACCGGTGATCGATAATAACATTAACAACGAATATCTCAATGCCTTACCGGCCATTAATGAATGATAATAAATATTTGGCATAATTGCCGAAGAGTATCGTATCGAACGATTCCCTAATATCAATGAACTTATGAAGAGACTAAGTGTCGGAATGATACAACACATTCATACACATATATGATAACATTAATCTCATTGACTAGAACAAGTATAAAACTGCCTCAACTAAAGGTGATGAATTCCTTCCACGAACAACGAACGGCGTCCTCCGATAAATACAAGCGCTCGAACAACCTTGAATGAAATACAATTCATTCAATAACACAATATCAATCGAAAACAACACAACTATCGAAGGAAACTCTTTGAGACATTTCGTCAAACATTTAATGTTCAAAGTTCCTCAAGAACCTAAGACTCATCAATTGGGTTGAACGAATCGAAGATATGGATATGTAATCCATAGAACATGTCTAACAACATCTAATAACCTCAATCGATCCATTAAAATCAGACGGAAAATGAAATCAAAACCAAAACTCCCAAAATGGACAATTCTAGGAAAACTAAGAGAATTACCTTGATTCGACGAAGAAGAAGGATTAGATGTTGATATGATCACCTAGAGCCTCCTCAAAACATGATTAGATGGAGTAGAATCGATCATTAACACAAACCCTAGTCGGATCGCCCGACTGCCGCGAGAAGAATAAGAGAAAGGGTGAAATGAAGTGAAAAACCCGTCTGACCCCCTTAAATACTCCAGTGACGCATGACCAAAACGCACGACCAAATGTCCATGTGTTTGGTCGTGCACCAGGCCACTGCCCGACAACTGATCTCACGCACGAGCAGCACGTACGAGCACCTGCTCGTGTGTCATGCTCGTATGTCCCTGATGATCGCCAAAGTGCACTGCCCAATTCTGATGCCACGCACGAGCAACTGCTCGTGTGTCATGCTCGTGCATCCCTGTTGAGTGCCAAAACGACAAGGGAACACAAAATGACAGGACACGTATGCCTACACACGACCTGCACGACTTACACGATAATAAGTCACGTCCAATCGGTGAAACAATCATGGAACTCCCAACACAAAGCGACCAATCATGATGATGATGATGAAAATATTCTCGTATCGATCCCCCAACAGAGATGAGTGATGAATAAAAGCTGATACACGACTCTAAGATAAGCCGAATGATGAACACGAAATGAATGAATACGAATGACGAATGATTATTACCGAGTGAAAAAAATTCTGAGTGGCAATTACTGAATGATAATTAATGAATTCACATCCGGGTATTACAGGGTTTATACCAAGCTCTAGGTGCTTGCTTAAGTCCATACAGAGCTTTCCGTAGTCTGTATACTAGGTCACCGCCTTCAGTGTTGACAAACCTTGGTGGTTGCTCAACATAGACTTCTTCGACAAGATATCCATTCAGGAATGCGCTTTTAATGTCCATTTGATCCACTATAAAACTCTTATGGGCGGCAAAGGCTAAAAATATCCTGATGGCTTCTACTCTGGCTATACAGGAAAAAGTCTCATCATAGTCTATGCCTTCTTCCTGTCTGTAGCTTTGTGCGACTAGACGGGATTTGTTCTTGATAACAAGTCCATTCTCATCCTTCTTGTTTCTAAATACCCATTTGGTTCCAATTACAGCTTGATGTTCTGGCCTGCGTACTAGATACCATACATTGTTTCTTTCGAAACCATTAAGCTCTTCTTCCATAGAAGTGATCCAATGAGAATTACTCAAAGCTTTATTGGTAGAAGCAGGTTCGTATTGAGCTAAGAATATAGCTAGGGTGCACATTTCTAGTATCCTAAGCTCAGCTTGAGATTTCCATACCGGAAAAGGAGATTTCTAGGGATCAGTTTCTTATTGCGCACATAGTACAGTTCCTTGTGTACCCTGTATTCTTATATGGGTAGATACGCCAGCATCAGTATCACCTATAATCAACTCCCGTGGATGATATCTCAACCATCTTCTATCAGGTTCTAATTCGGCATCCCGTACTGTATCTTGTGGTGCTGTAGTTTCAGCTTCAGCTTGTACAACATCGGCTTCGACTACTTCTGATCTTACAGCTATGGAATTAATTTCTAAATCTATGACATGCTCTATTAGACTTTGAGGTTCATTAATGGAGAGTGTTCGAATATTCTGAGTTAAGTCTTCTACTCCTGTAGGATCAAAGTGAGGTTCATCGAACACTACCTGGACAGATTCCTCTATTGTCAGCTTCTTTTTGTTAAAGATCCTGAAAGCTTTGCTGACAGAGGAGTATCCTACAAATATCCCTTCATCTGACTTTTCGTCAAAGGTCTTGAGTTGATCTTTCCTATTATTCAAAACGTAACACCTGCATCCAAAGATATGAAAGTACGCAACTAATGATGATTTATTATTCCATACCTCATAGGTTGTTTTGTTGTGATGCTTGTTGGTGATGGAGCGATTTTGTGTATATTATGCTGTATTTGTTGCTTCTCCCTAGAACCGCTGCGGCAATGTGCTTGCGCAAATCATGGTTCTTGTTGCTTCCTTGAGCGTCCTATACTTTCGCTTGGCAATACCATTATGTTTAGGAGTCCAGACTACTGAGTATTCGTGTTGTATTCCATTGTCCGAGCAGTATTGCTCTATAAAGCGATTTGTGAATTCAGTACCTCTGCCAGAATAAATGGACACGATACTCAACCCTTTCTCATTCTGTAGCTTTCTCAGGTGCTCTGGTAACTTCGCTGTGGTTTCTTTCTTCTTGCTTAGAAATATTGTCCAAGCATACCTGGAAAAATCATCAATAATAACTAGACAATATTTCTTACCTCCCAAACTTACAGGGTCTACAGGGCCGTAGAGGTCCTTGTGTAGCATATCCAGAACCCTGTGGGTGGACATGTATGATTTGCTTTTCAGGGTGGTTTTGACTTGTTTGCCTTTCTGACAGGGTCCACAGACGATGTCTTTATGGAATGACACATCGGGCAAACCTCTAACCATTCCCTGTCTAGCGAGTTTGTTGATTGTCTTGAAGTTGATATGAGACATCCTCTTATGCCATAGCCAGCTTTGATCTGCAATGCCTTTGGCAACAAAACAAGGAACAGTGGAGCTCGCAGGCTTCCAATCACCAATATACATATTATCTGATCTGCTTTCTGTGAGGACGATTTCTTTTGTCTTGATGTCCTTCACTGTACAGTGGTCTGCATAGAACTTGACCGAGAATTGTTTGTCACAGAACTGGCTGATACTAAGTAGATTGTACTGTGGGCCTTCAATACAGGCTACATCGGTGACTTTGAACTTTCCTACAAGCAGGGTCCCCTCCCCTCTTATTCTTCCTTTGGACTTATCACCGAATCGCACCTTTGGACCGCGACCTTCTACGTAATCTGATAGCTTGCTGATATCTCCTGTCATGTGCCGAGAACATCCGCTGTCAAAATACCAAATGTCTTTCTCTTTGATATCCTGTAAGCAAAGAGTTTAAGTAGATTTAGGCCCCTTTGATTGTTGGGTCCATGTATGTTAGTGCCTTTAGGTACCTATATTGCTTAACAACATTTGGTTTGCTGTAGGTTACTTTGGTCCTCTTTTGCGATGTCTACGTGGGTCAAGTACGTGGTCGCTGTAACCTTAATTATTATGCATGTAAAATCTAGGGTTATTATTCCAGTATGATTGCTGTCTAGGAGGCGGAGCCATTTTCTTCGACCTTACAGCTTGCCTTTTGGGTCTCCAGTTGGATTCCCAGAGTTGTTGTTGATGCTGCGGAGACCTACTTTCTAGATGGATAATGGGGCTCCTGTATCCAATATCTAGGCACAATGTACTGTTGGTAGTACTACGGTGCTTGCCTTTGATATTTAGATACATCCTTCTTTCTGAACGGCTGTTGGCGTTTTTGATATGCTCGAGGAGCATGCTGTTGATCATGCCTTACAGGTCTGGGAGGCTGAGGTTTCCACTGTCTGTGATATGAACTTGGTGGCAGAATCGCAGCCTTCGCTGTACGAGGGGCAGCTATAGCCTTTGCGGGGCTTGGAGTCTTTTTAGGAATAGGAATGGGTTCCACACCCCTAACAAATATCGTACTAGTCTTTCCCTTATGGGAGAATGAGTCATATCCTAAGCCACGCTTGTCGTGGGCATGTCCAGTGCTTAGAATTTCTTCCATCCATCTATAAGATTTCACAAATAATTTTAGGATGGTCACTAATTCTCCTTCTTGCTTCTTGAGAATTTTTACTTTAGCTTCGAGTAAAGCAAAAATCATTTATCTTGCTCTCATTATGAGACTTAGCCTCATTTAGATCGTTGGCTAGTTGATGTTTGCTTTCCATGAGTTTTTCAAAAGTATCCTTGCTGTTTTCGCAATCAATAGACATATTTTCATAGTTATTGTTCAGCAAGTCATTTTCATCTTTCAGCTCTAAGTTTGAAATCTCGAGCCGTATGTTTTCTCATTTTAAAGTCTCATTGGCCTTTTGAATGTTTTTGAATTCATTCATCATATCTTCAAAGGTATGCGATGCATTTACAGGAATAGTTGAATTTGAACTTACTTCATCATCGCTATCCTCATCATCCTATATTTCTTTAGCCATATAGCACATATATACTTTATCCTCGATCTCATCGTCAGAGGAGTCACTGTCAGTGATTGCCTGAAGGCACAACTCGGTCTTGTTTGATGCGGGCTGGGCTTCTGATTCGCCAGCCTTGAGCTTGTTTTTACAGACATGTCTTATTTCGTCCTTTTCTTGTTGCACAGCTTGTGGCAACTTTTGCACTTTCGGATGTGGATACTTATTTGCATAATGTCCGGGTTTCCTACAATTGTAGCATAAGTTAGTCACCGGATGAAGGAGATTCAGAACTTACCTTGTGAAAAGGCTTAGGCCTATAGGGAGGCTTTCCAGAATGTTTGATGAACTTTTTGAACTTGTGCATAAGCAGGGCCATTTCATCTTGTGATAGGATGTCATCATCGCTGTCTGTAGTCTTGTGAGATGATTTGGATGTGCTAGATGCAGAACTATGTCTCCTGTCAGATACAGCAGCCAGTGCTGTAGTCTTGGCAGGTGACTCTTCGGCCTTTTCTCTCCTGTCAATATCATACTCAAAATCTTTGAGGTCAGAGAAGAGGTCAAAAGTAGAAATATTGTTAAGATTACAGGATGCACGCATAGATGTAGTCTTAATGTCCCATCGGGCAGGGAATGTGTATCGCCCCAGTCATATCCGTAATAAGTCAAAAAATATTTGCCTTTAAATGAAATTACATGACATATAAATGATGATTTTCATGAACATGAATAAGTGATATTTACATTCTCATTATGTTTTATACGACATGTTAATTATCTCTTCTAACATGATAAAAGTTATTTTGTAAGATGTTTTGTTGCAGTGAGGAGCTCAGTTTCTCAGTAAGGAGATCGATGTGCTACACGATTATAAAGTAATAACTGTAATGCCCTAATTTTTTTTACAAATCATTGTTTAAGATAATAAATTAAGTAATCAACCATATCATGATAATTGAACCATATTGTATTACATGCTTAAGTAGTACTTCAATACAATTAGTAATATTACAACAACAATGGTTTCAATATATTATAGTTAACTCATTAGAGTTTATGAATCTTAAATTTAAAATATAGCAAATATTTTATCATGAAAACAAAATACATAAACATATCATGATTGAAATTCCACATTCAAAGTCATTTTGAATTTCCCTGATTCTCAAATCACTTTGATGTTTGGTCGTCGTGTGTGCCGCCGACTTGAACATTATTTTGAGTTGAGAATTTAGGTGAATACATCTTAGGAAAACTTATTTGATAAGTGTACATTGATTATTTCATAAAATATTAATAGAATATTATCCTTAAATTGATCAAACACTTGTCATACCAAGAAATGAAATTTTCATAGTTAGCTTAATTTCTTTATGTCAAAAACCAATTTTAAATCGTTATTAGTGCATAAATTATTAAATAATTACCTTATATCGGTTACCTAAACCCTTGATACATCTCTTAAGAGTCAGTAACCGGTATTATATATTTAAGAACCGGTCCAAATACTAGAAACTCGGTTTACTCATTCAAACCATATCCAGACCGACCTTGAAGCTTTGTCTCTTCCAACCGACTTAAACTCCTTTTTAAGAGGTAAGGACACATCTAATACTCATATAACATCTCTTATAAGACTCAAGAACCTCCCCTTTACATCCCTCCATCTAAGAATCAACGAAAACATCAACAAAACCAACAAGAACATCAAGACATCTAATTCTTTGTTGATCAAGGTGAGTTCTCTTGTGTTTCTATAGTTCTTCCTTACTTTCTTCTTATATTCGAAGTTTAGAAGGCTTGAAGATGTTTTGGTCGAATATGATGATTATATAAATGATTAAAAGGGGTTTGAAAGCTTATAAAGTGACTATATCAATAATAAGGTCAAATCTGCCATGTTTTAGAAGTCCTAGTGTATTATATAGAATTCCTTCGTTTCAGATCATGAAACTTCATGTACTTATTCTTAAGTACATATTTACGCAGTTGTGAAATATGAAACACGTTATGGACATGTCAGTCTAAAAAACATAATTAACGAAACGGTGATCCAGCTCCATTCACACATGCCGCCACATCTTTCTCCAACTGCACCCACTTCCGGCCACCTTCTCCGACCGCCGCCACCACCAGCCGACTCACCTCGTCCCCCCGATTACTCGCCTACAACTTCCATCCAGAACCGACGCCGGCAGCCTACTCCGAGAGTCCAGCGATTTACACACACTCTAGGTGTAAATCGCCTGGTCGGTCGCCTGCACTTTCCGGCCGCCTCTGTCATCGCCTACCCCAACTTCACACAGATCCTTCATCACCGCAACAAACCACACGCACCAGCATTGATCATTCATGCTTGTCGCCAACCTCCTTCCACCGGCGACTGAATCATAAGCTGTCATGTTGAGAAAAAAACGGGCATCTCGTACGCCCGAAAGAACACCAGAAGCAAAACATTATGTCGACCAAGAAGGGCCGACCTTCAACCGTCGCATCCTGCCTTCCCCGTCGCCTCCAGAAAAATCACGGTCGCCATCCCCGACATTCGCTGCTCCGTCGTCTGCAACTCCACAGATGAATCTATTTCGCAAGGGTAATCCTAAGTCTAGTCCGGTCGGAAACGTTGCTCCGACGTCTCTGTCAAATTTCGGCGCCGCCATGCTGAGTCCTCCGTCGCCCTTAACCCTTGCGGCGGAAAAGAAGTACATTTTAAACAACAAATTGGATGGAGGAGAGCCGTCCATTTTAGGTCATCCGCCAGCCATCGGATGCGATCGATTGGGCTTAATTAATGAGCCCCATGCAGAAGCCCAGTACATTATTTCTGAGGTAAGGCCCGCATCTGTTATTCCTAATCATAACGGGCCTGCTTTAATTTGGCCCATCTTAAAATTCAATCCGGGCCCACAGGCTTCCTCATCCACCCAACCTCAAATTTCTAGCCCTACTCACCAAGCCAGCCCAATTCTACTCCCAGCCCAACCCTACACTTATAATATCCCAGCCCAACCCAATACCGAAATTAGCCCATCATCACCACAAAAACTGCCCCAACCCATAAATCCTCCTTCCTCACCTAAACACTCGGCCTAATACCCCCAGCTCATTAATAACAACCAAATTTTCCAGCCCAACAACTATACTTGCAACCCAAAAAACTCAAACACCCATACCGCAACCCAATCATCCGAGCCCGACCTAAATAAACAGCCCAGCCCACCCGATACTCATCCGGACGAGCCCCATTCAACCCAGCCCCATCTCATTAAACAGAACCCGGCCCATAACCTTTTAAGGCCCACTGAGCTGAAAACATCCAACCCAACCCGTCACCCCCGACCAGCACCTGATCTAGGCAATCTGAACCATCAGGCAGCACCCGCCCCAGATGATTATAACGGCCGGCATATCAATATTAATCAAGACCCGACCCGCAATCCTACCGAACCGCCTAAGCCGAAATCCTACGCACAGATGGTCAATAATTCATCCGGCTCATGAAGACTCTTTAGTCCAAAGATACCGGGTCGACAGTTAAAAGTTTCAATTTCGATGGAGCTAAGGTTAGTCTTTTTGGTACTCTTTCCTCCGTAAATGAGAAAACGCGTGTTACCTTTTCTTCCTCTGATATGATTACTCTTGCTGCATCATGGGAACGCACTTTGATTCTTAAATTCTCGCATGCTATCCCTTCCCCTCGAGATGTGTCTACGGGTTTGAATGATATGAAACTGAGGGGTAAATTTAGCTGGAGTTGGTTAAATTATTGCCACATAGCGATTAGGTTTGATAATGATGAGGATTTTAGACGACTTTGGTTAGGATCAACGTGGAATTTTCCTGGATGTCCTGCTCGTGTTTTTAAGTGGTCACCTAGTTTTTCGATTAGGACAGAGACTTCGATCTGCCCGGTTTGGATTAGACTTCCGGGTTTGCCTTTGCATTTATTTCATCCTCGCGCATTATACACAATTGCCAAGGCTGTAGGCAATCCCATCTTAGTTGATGCCCCGACGGCCACACATTCACGACTTTCAGTCGCCCGTGTGTGTGTCGAGATTGATCTTCTGGCGCCCAGAGTGCCCGAGATTGAAGTTGAATTTGAGGATCACATTCTTACGCAGCGCATCATCTATGAGAGAGTTCCATTGTATTGCTCTCTTTGTTCTCATGTGGGGCATGACCCGTCCAGTTGCTACATAGTTGGCAACAAAGAACGTCCTCCTCCGCCCTAGCGTAAGAAGCCTGCTGTTGTCACTTCTAGACAACAGAAGGCGCAGCCAGCCCCTGCTAAAGCCCCTAAGGCTAATACCTCTCAGGCTGCTCCTAAGACCGCTAAAGGGAAGGAGCCTGTCATTTGGCAGGTTGTTACCAAAAAAGGAGCTAGAGAGACGGGGATGATCTCCAAGGGCACGGCTGCCACCGGACAGCACTCGTACTTTACATCATTAGACTCCTCTGCTAGAGAGGAAGAGGATTTAATAGGCACAGATGACATTATTAGCGTGGGCAATAAAGATAGCGTGTTGGGTAGCGATGACGGTGGTCGAGATAGCGATATTGAGCATGTTTTAGAGGACGACACGGAGTCCTCTACCGTCCCACACTTTTCTAGACTCATAGAGTCTACCTCCCCCATCCATAACGGTGAGGGCTGCATGGATGATCCAATCATCGTGGAGCCTGAGACCCTTGCCATGGTGGTTTACGAGCCTCCCCCTCCTCCCCTTCTTCTTTTCCTTCTCTATCTCAGACTGAGTGTGGTCTTAAATGCACCCAATTCGAGATTTCTGAGTCCAGTCTCTCTTTCTCGGCGATGGTGCCTCTTACGACGGCACCGAAGCCCCCGGTTAAGAGACATCTGATGTCTTCTACTGCTGCTCCTGGTGTCACCACTAGGGGCGAAGCTGCGTCCGACTCCTCGATTTCCACACGAGGAAGAATAGCTTCTCGCGGACCCTCCTCCTCCATGAAGGGCGATCTTCATCGCCCTTGAAAGGGGGAACATCTGCCCGGTAGGATACACCTCGAAGATGGGTCCGCTCCAGTCAGCGTCCTAGGTCTTCGTCTGAGTTGGTTGGTTAGTTTATGTCGATACCCATTCTTACATGGAACGCTCGTGGTCTGGCTAACACCGTAGCACATAAGCGCATTCGATATCTCAACCGTGTAAATAGGTTTTCTTTTATTGGCATTTAAGAACCCATGGGTTCCAATGCTAATTTTGATTTTTATATTCGTTCTTTAGGTTTTGCGTCGGGACTTTATAATCAGTCTAACAAAATTTAGTTCTTTTCTTCCCCTCACTTTCAGCACCAAGTTTTGTTGGATATCGATCAAGTCCTCCATCTTTCTATTTCTTCCCCCCTTCTTCCTCAGTCGATTTATGTCACCTTTGTCTATGCCAGCACTAACCATGTTGGTCGTTACTCCCTTTGGGACACCCTCCGTGATATTGCTTTAGAAGTAGAGGGGTTGCCGTGGATAGTCAGCGGTGACTTCAACATCTTCTTACATTCACATGAGCGCGAGGGTAGTTCCACAGACCGTTCTCTAGAGATTATAGACTTCGCATAGGCTATTGCTGACTGTGAGTTGATTGATGTGGGCTGCGAGGGCGATATTTTCACTTGGGAGCGCAATGATTTGAGGGAAAGGCTAGATCGTGTTTTATTTAATGAAAGCATGGTTGAACGTGTTTGCGGTTTCTACCGTCACTCACCTGCCTAGACTTCGGTCGGACCATGCTCCCCTTCTTATCCAGTGTCGCTTCTCCGCGACTTGTCACAAGTCGTCATTCCGTTTCCAGAGTATGTGGATCCGGCATCACATATTCCTAGACACTGTTAGGGAGGTCTGGCTTACCCCGACTGGATTATCTGGCATGTGTAACCTACAGGCCAAACTCCTTAGGGTTAAGCACAGGCTGAAACAGTGGAACTGGTCTGGTTTTGGAAATCTTCATACGAAGTTGGATAAGGCCTTGAGGGCTACTGACGAGGCCGAGCAGCGATATGATTCGGATCCTACTCCAGAGAATAGAACCACTATGCACCATTTTCGTGCTGAGTACCATCTTCGTCTCTCGATGGAGGAAGATTTCTGGAAATAGAAAGCCGCAGTTCGTTGGGTTACTGAGGGCGAGCGCAACATCCGATTCTTTTAGGGTTTTGTGAAGCAGAAGCATTGTCAGTCGCATATTCACAGCATTGAGGATGGTGGTACGACGATCGCTGTAGATTCGGACATCCGATCATCCGCTGTGAATTTTTTTAGGACTCTGCTTACATCCGATGGTGATGTTCTCGTTCCCCCGGATGACACTTGTTTTTCCTCTATCCCCTATTTTTTTGATTCTGAAAGTTTGTGTGTCCCACCCTCTCCCTAGGAGATTCGTGCTGCGGTATTTGATATCCATCCTCACATCGCTTCTGGGCCTGACGGGTCCTCGTCTTTGTTTTTTCAGCATTGTTGGGAGATTATCTCTTCCGACGTGGAGGGGACTGTGCTCGAGTTTTTTGAGGGTCTTCCTATGCCTCCGGCTTTCACGGCGACTACGGTCGTCTTGATCCCGAAGAAGCCTGTTCCGAGCGGTTGGTCAGATTACCGGCCTATTAGTCTGTGTAATGTGACCAATAAGATTATCACGAAAAACCTTAACACTCGTCTTGCTCCTCTCCTCCCTCTGATTATCTCTTCGAACCAGAGTGGATTTGTTCAAGGTCGAGTTATTACTGATAATATCCTTCTCGCCCAAGAACTTATTCACGACCTCCACATCATGGACATTCACGGTGTCCCGAACCTTGCGCTGAAGCTTGATATGGCTAAGGCGTATGATAGGGTTCACTGGCAGTTTTTACGTGAGGTCCTGGTGCGGATGGGATTCCCAGCTAGATGGATTTTATTCATCCGTCATTGCGTCGAGAGTTGCACGTTCTCCATTTTGGTGAACGGCAGTCCGGACGGCTATTTTGCGTCTAGTCGGGGTTTGCGTCAGGGCGACCCTATCTCTCCATCGCTCTTCGTGCTTGCCGCTGATTATTTATCGCGCTGCTTGGACCGATTCATTCGAGACTATCCTTTGATGAGGTATAGGACGACTGGACGACCTTTCCCCGTCTCGCACCTATCCTACGCCGATGACATCATTATATTCACACGGGCGGTGGATGATGGTCTCGTTGATCTTATGCGTCTCCTGGATCACTACTCTATGGCTTCGGGCCAAATGGTTAGTATCCAGAAAAGCACTTTTATTCTTGATCCTAAGCATGTGCCTCGTTGGCATCAGAGAGTTCACGATCTTACTGGTTTTCGCCAGGGCAATCTCCCCATCACCTATCTTGGTGTGCCCCTTTACAAAGGCTTTATGAGACGAGAGCTCGTTGCTGGGGTGAAGCAACGGATGTTGGATAGGATCTCTGGTTGGTCCCATCGCCACCTTGCTTTTGGGGGACGCTTGGCTCTTATTAAGAGCACTCTCTGCACGATTCCTCTACACCTGCTTCAGGTGTTGGACCCTCCACAGTACATTATCCAGGAGCTCGAGCAGATCATTGCGAGATACTTCTGGGGTGCTGTTGGTCTGAAGAGGAAGACACACTGGGTCCGTTGGCGGCAGATTTGTCGTCCGGTCTCTGAGGGAGGCTCGGGATTCGGAGCCTTTCGGATATGGCGAGAGATTTTAGTTATAAGCTCTGGTGGCGCCTTCACGCGGGCACGTCTCTGTGGGCGCAGTTTATGCTCCGCAGAAACTGCTTTGCTGGCCTTTATAAGCCTATGCGTTCCGCTCTTAAAGCTCGTGCCAGACACCCTTGGCGCCATCTCCTCCGAGTGGGTATTGAGGCTCAGGAGTTCATCCGCTGGACTCTTGGTCATGGCTGCGGGGAGGTCAGCTTTTGGGATGATACTTGGATTGGGGATAGGCCTATTTCTTCTTTTCATCAGGTTACAGGTAGACCCCATCTTAGGATTCATGAGTTATGGGTTGATGGGACGTGGGACATGGGTAGATTGGAGTCTATTGTTGGAGAGGAGCTAAGATTTACCCCTTAGTTCATCCAGGAGATCTCCGCAATTCCCATCTCCGAGGAGGATTCGGATAGTATGTGCTGGACTCTTACCTCTTCAGGTGCGTTCTCATTGTCGTCGGCTTGGTCTCACATCAGGGTGAGGGGTCAGGCTAATCTTGTTTACGGGGCCATCTGGACTGCCTTACTTACACCGACCACTTCGGTGTTTATTTGTCGACTTCTCATGCAACGGATACCGACTGATGACATTCTACAGAGGAGGGGCGTTTCACTGGCTTCTAGATGTTTGTGCTGCTCGCATTCCCTTACCCAGACCTACCATACCGAGACCATTACCCACCTTTTCTTGGAGAGTGATGTGGCTCGTGACGTGTGGGAGTATTTTGGCGCATGGATACATTTATCCCTACCCCATACTCAGAATATCTTTGAGCTCCTGAGTTTTTTCGCACACGGCACACACTTTAGGCACGCGACTTTCATTATTCCTTGTCTGATCCTTTGGTTCATCTGGACAGAAAGGAATAGTGCAAAGCATAGGGCAGTTACTTTTCTTCGTCTCATGTTATTGTGCAGGTGGAGCGCCATGTTGATTTATTGGATTCTGCGGGGCTTATTTCATCTGAGTTCTGGGCGGGTTGCTCGCCGCCTGATCGTTTCCAGCGAGCTACATCTTCCCCCGCTCAGACTCGTCGCTGTAATACCCGCAATTTCGATTTCCAGTAATTTTCTTTTTTTTTCGGCGGGAGTCCATTTTGACGATTCGCTCATGACCGTTTCGTCATTTCGAGAATGATTAAATCTGCACTTTTCGACGTCCGAGTTCGTTTCAGTGTCGTTTTGTTGAGTTCCGTGCTTTTTAGCGACTTTTCTGCACTTGAGTTCGATTCTTGCGAATCTCGTCCGAAACTGTTGCTTCAAGTTTCTAGTAAGTTCATTTAATATTATTATTCATGTTGCGAGTTTTGGTTTCGTGTTTCGATCACGTATCGTGTATTTCGGACGTTTTGGGCCATTTTCGTAATTTCCCAAAGTTTGGGGTAATTACTTTCCGTTGTCAAATTCCGACACTTCGGGTGGTCGGAATCGTATGTTCTCTTAGCTCTTAGATTCGTCTTTGCGAGTACTTCATAACCGTATCTTTGGTTTTTACTCAGGTTCGGGTTTCGGGGTCGTCCGGGCCGTCGGAGTGGCCACGGCCGAGTCACGGCCGGAGCAGGGCCTGGCCTGGCCGAGTTACGGCCGTAAGGGGCCGAGAGTTACGGCCGTATGGCACCTGGCAGCTTTCTAATGAAGGCCGGTTACGGCCGTAATGTGTGCTAGGTACGGCCATAAGTGTCCGACAGGTGCTGGGCAGATTTTTTGACGAATGCCGGTTACGGCCGTAAGGCCTGCCGAGTATGGCCGTAAGGGCCGAGTTACGGCCGTAAGGCACTGCCAGTTACGGCTGTAACCCTGCCGGCTATATATAGCCTGGGCTCGGCCAGACTTCATTTTTTCTCACTTTTTCCTCGTTTTTGTGCGGCTGGCGACGGGAGATTGGGGAAATTGAGTTCTTGGCCAGTTCTAATCAATTATAAGGCATTTTGGAGGATTCTTGTCGATCATATCATCGTCCAATCCGTGTTCTTCGTCCGAATCAAGGCATTTTGGCTTGAACCCTTGTTTTTGAAGATTTTGGGGATTTTCCTTTTGATTTCGATTCCAATCCGTTTTTGTCTAATTAATTGTTGTATAAACGTTGTTTTGAACTTGTTCTATGGATTGGATACTCGTATCCTTGGTTCGTTCGACCCGAGGGGTGATTTCTTTGTTCTTGAAGGGTCTTGAACATTTAATGTCCGATTAAATGTCCGAATGAGTTCCCTTCATTAGTTTGTTGGGATTTCCATTGTTTTGGCCTTGATTCTCGTCGTAACCATGCGTTATTGTTCCTTCCAGAGGTTTATAGGTGTTCGAGGATTCCGATGTTGAATCTCGTTGGTGATTGATGATTCGTGTGGTGTTATTCGCGTAGTAATTGCGGTGCTATCGCGTTCTTGATAGTGTTCGGGAGTTTGGGGCCGTTCGACCGTATTTCATTCGTCGTCTTGTTGCGATCATGGTTTCTAGGCAAGTACCTTGTCCATACAAATTCTTGTTTTGGGGATATGATAATTAGTGATCATCTCTATGTGTTTGTTTGATCGTTTGATTTGTACTTTCAAAAGATTCGGTTTAGCCTCACTAAAGGCTCACTTTCAAAACACGCGTGCTTTGTAAATTGTGTGGGTTGTAAGCGACTACGTGAATCCTTTAGATATGTTCGGTGTTGATGTTATGCTTGGTAATGCGTGTGTACGTATATGGCTTCATTTCGGTGCATTGTGGTTTGATGTGGTGTACTGCTTAGTGTTTGATGCCTCTGGGCGAATTCTTTGGATATGTTTGTTGCATTGTGCTATGTGTGTGATTGTGTGGATGTGGGCGGGGCCTACGGTGGTACATGACATGTGATCATGTGGCCAGGATGCAACAAGCGATTGGTCCAACCGTGAGAGCCTAATAAAAACTACGGTGGCACATGGCATGCGATCATGTGGCCAGGATGCAACAAGTGATTGATCCAACCGTGAGCGCCAAAGATAATCTACGGTGGCACATGGCATGCGATCATGTGGCCAGGATGTAACAAGCGATTGATCCAACCGTGAGATGTGTGTGATCTGTTTCGCTAGCCATCTCGGGAGGGTCCTTCGAGGCCTCGAGTGGGATTTGTGGCTTCGTCCCGGTCCTAGGCGATGCGCGTGCGTGATTATGTTTTGTTGATTTATATGTCCGTCGAGGACACGTGATGTTGGGCTCTGGCCCTGTGAATTGTTGTCAGTTTTCTATTTGCGAAAACAAAACTTTTGGGGCTGTGACCCCTGTTGATTTTAGAAAGATAAGGATTCGGTAATCCTAAATTGTTTTCTATTAAAACTCTCGATGGCATTTTAAATGGTTTTATAAATTGTTTCCCTTGATTTATGATCTTTCGGTTTTGGAATGTTTTACCCAAACTCTTGCCTCGGGAAGTACTTTTCATTACATTTGGATCTTTGAGGATTCCTGGTTATTATTGTTCTTGGAACTTGTATTGTATGGCTCGTATTTGCACTTTGTTCTTGCACTAGCAAAACAGTGGAGTTTTGCTAACCCCCGAGTATTCAGGGGGTGGATGTCTGTTTTTGCATTCAGGTTTGGGAGCATAACACAGGTTCGGCACGAAGGATGATGAAATATGAACGATACTAATCACACGAGGATCCGTATGATGTCATTGGTTTAGTTGTATTTTATTTCCGCTGTAGTATTCTTTCCCGCTGTACGGGAGTATGTTGTATTCAACCCCTGTGTGGGCATGTAATGTATTTGAGTTGTATGTATTTATTGAAAGACCAAATCGGTCTACTGGATCATTTTAGCCTTAAAGGCATTGTCGAGATGTTTAATGTTGTTACCAGCCTGGTAGATCCTTGAGGAAAGGTTCTACGGCGTGTAATATCCCTGAGCGGATTGGGGGTGTTACATAAATGGTATCAGAGCTTTAGGTTGTGGAAACCTAGGCTATCGGGTCACGGGTGTCTGTTGAGTTTTGTCTCGTCGGATTTTGTCTGACTGAGTCGTGTCGCGACGCGTCGTCTGAGTTGGTTGGTCGTGATTAGTATCGTGGGGCGATCATCATCTTCGTGCGACCTGTAGAAGTAAGTCTCCCTTCTTTGTATTGTGCCTCGTGTGACACGAGCTAATTGTTTGATTTTGTATTAAGTGATGGAATCTTTATGTAGATTCTCGGTTTCGTGATGCGTTTATGTGACTCATGTTTCATTTATATGAGGAGTGTTGTCATTATTTACGTCCTTTTGATTGTGATATTTGACTGTTGTTTCCGGTAAAAGACAGGTGTTGTCTTGATTTTGAGCGAGTTGATGCGTGTATTATGATTGTATGTAAGTGAATATGTTACATGTGAGTTTTTAGGCATTCTAGCCTAATAGATTTTCGAAAACCTTGAGTATCTTAGAAAATAAAATTCGAGACGTACTTTTAAATGGATTGTATTTTCAAGGCGCCTACTAGCGCAACTATCTGTTTCAAAATTCTTTCACCTTGAGGACCAAAATATATTTTTTTTCTTTCCAGTAATTTTGGAAATGCTTTGCTTAGACCTGAGAGTCGTATATTTTTGAAAGTTTTTCACTAAAAGAAAAGTGTCCTCATTTTTGTTCAAACGCAAGATGATTTTCAAAGTCTCGACAATGATGTTTGTTCAACTTTTTGTAAAATGATACTCAAGATCAACTGGTGTTTCCAAACTGTTTTCAAAAGGTGGTTTTCATTTTTAAAACCCATCATTTCCTTCTTGTGGTTGGAGAAGGTGTGTATGATGTT
Source organism: Orobanche coerulescens (assembly GCA_033398695.1). Taxonomy (NCBI): domain Eukaryota; kingdom Viridiplantae; phylum Streptophyta; class Magnoliopsida; order Lamiales; family Orobanchaceae; genus Orobanche; species Orobanche coerulescens. The sequence goes on along the minus strand of CM065810.1, from coordinate 99,714,968 downwards.
GGTATTGTTGTTAGGGTGTTAGCCCTCCGAATTGTGATTGAATTGGTGGTGTGAACGTTGAGTCGTTCGCCACGCATATGTTTTGTTAGCCCTTTGTGTGGGAGGTGTGATGACGATCTTTAATGTTGTCATTTCCTGGTGGATTGCGTGTTATCGCACCTGTGTGAGCTGTTAAAGCTTGGGTTTGTACGTTTGTGTACATGTGTGATTGTTTCATGATGTTTGTAATTATGTGCTGGTTATTGTTCGGGCCGTTGAGGTCGCCGAATGACACCGTCGTTGCTGTAGTGTTTGTGTATGTATTACTTTACGATGGAAATCGTTGTATATGATATGTGTTATGATTCCTTGTTGTGCTGAGTTGGCATCTCCGCTATGTTGTTTGGCAACGTTATGTTCCATTGTATCTAGCATCTGTATTTTTGGTATGCCGAGCCGAGGCATTTCGAACGTATTGTGCCGGGGGCATGTACGTGCAAATTGTCCCTCTTGTCAGTAACGCTTTTAAAGTGTGGACCCGAGAGACATAGGATCCAGTTTTGCGAGTTGGGTTCCGAGTCTTTCGGGGCGCGAACTTCAGTGCAGATATGAGGATCGGCTCTGAGAGGCCCATGAGAGATGTTCTGTCGTTTGCTTTTTGTGTTGTCACCTTATTCCCGTTGTTGTGAGTTACGGGAATGACATTTCTTTTATAAGAGGTCGAATGTAATGCCCGTATCATTTTTGACTTCCGCATTTTCTCTCTATCAAGTCTACCGATTCGCTCGTGTTCGTTGATACTGTCTGAACTTATTCTGTATTTCGGTTTCATCGTTTGAACGAGCTATGATCTTGTTTTGGGTCGATCTGGTTATCGCTGTGACTTTTCTGAGTTCGATTCTTGTGAACCTTGTTCGGAAGTAACACCTTTTGGTTCTACTAGTTGTTTTATTCGAAGTGGATCGGATTTTGAACTTCTGTATTTTCGACTCTGTCGACTCGTTTATGTTCGTTGACATTTTCTGAGCTTGTTCTGCCCCTTGCTTTTGTTGATCGAACGAGTGCGGTATTGTTTCGGAATAACTCGTTTGTCGTTGTGATTTTTAAATTGCCATTCCCTTTCCTGTGGATCTTATGTGAATGCACATCTTGTTGTTTTCACCGGATCATATATTGTCTCGAGTCGAGATGTGAACCTTGGAGTTGTTTTTTGAATTTTATTGTTCTTCGTGATTCAAACATGATTGTTCGATTTTTGTTGTCTCGATCGTTGAGTTCGATCGTTTAATTGTTCGGTTTTTGTTGATCTCATTTCGTGATTGTTGAACATTCAGACTCCTTCGTAATTCCCTTAAGTTCAGGAAATTAGTCTCGTTTTCGATTTTCCAACCCTTGGGTGGTGGAATTCCGTAATTGTTCAGCGATTGGCTCGCATTTTGATTGATGTACCGTTGGGTTGGTCAATCGTATTGATTTTCATTCGTTGTGTTTTGTGATTGTTCGGATAATCGACTTGATCGTATTATCTGTTTGATGACACTTGTCACTTGTTGGTTTTATTATGTCTATACCGGTGGCGTTGTGTTGGTCGTCGTGAAGCGTGTTTTCGCGCCATATATTCCTTTACGCTGCTTGTAACGTTTCGCCGTTGGGCGTAAGTTACATGTTTCTTGTGTATCTCGTTGAGTTTTCCTGGTGGGATATTGCATCTTCCTACTTATTTTAAGTTTCGGGACGAAACTTCTTTTAAGGAGGGTAGAATGTAATACCCGCAATTTCGATTTCCGGTAATTTTCTTTTTTTTTTCGGTGGGAGTCCGTTTTGACGACTCGCTCATGACCGTTTCGTCATTTTGAGAATGATTAAATCTGCACTTTTCGACGTCCGAGTTCGTTTCGGTGTCGTTTTGTTGAGTTCCGTGCTTTTTAGCGACTTTTCCGCACTTGAGTTCGATTCTTGCGAATCTCGTCCGAAACTGTTGCTTCGAGTTTCTAGTAAGTTCATTTAATGTTATTATTCATCTTTCGAGTTTTGGTTTCGTGTTTCGATCACGTATCATGTATTTCGGACGTTTTGGGCCATTTTTGTAATTTCCCAAAGTTTGGGGTAATTACGTTCCGTTGTCGAATTCCGACACTTCGGGTGGTCGGAATCGTGTGTTCTCTTAGCTCTTAGATTCGTCTTTGCGAGTACTTCGTAACCGTATCTTCGGTTTTTACTCAGGTTCGGGTTTCGGGGTCGTCCGGGCCGTTGGAGTTGCCACGGCCGAGTCATGGCCGGAGCAGGGCCTGGCCTGGCCGAGTTACGGCCGTAAGGGGCCGAGAGTTACGGCCGTAAGGGGCAGAGAGTTACGGCCGTATGGCGCCTGGCAGCTTCCTGACGAAGGCCGGTTACGGCCGTAATGTGTGCCAGTTACGGCCGTAAGTGTCCGACAGGTGCTGGGCAGATTTTTTGACGAATGCCGGTTACGGCCGTAAGTCCTGCCGAGTACGGCCGTAAGGGCCGAGTTACGGCCGTAAGGCACTTCCGGTGACGAACGTAACCCTGCCGGCTATATATAGCCTGGGCTCGGCCACACTTCGTTTTTTCTCACTTTTTCCTCGTTTTTGTGCGGCCGGCGACGGGAGATTGGGGAAATTGAGTTCTTGGCCGGTTCTAATCAATTATAAGGCATTTTGGAGGATTCTTGTCGATTATATCATCGTCCAATCCGTGTTCTTCGTCCGAATCAAGGTATTTTGGCTTGAACCCTTGTTTTTGAAGATTTTGGGGATTTTCCTTTTGATTTCGATTCCAATCCGTTTTTGTCTAATTAATTGTTGTATAAATGTTGTTTTGAACTTGTTCTACGGATTGGATACTCGTATCCTTGGTTCGTTCGACCTGAGGGGTGATTTATTTGTTCTTGAAGGGTCTTGAACATTTAATGTCCGATTAAATGTCCGAATGATTTCCCTTCGTTAGTTTGTTGGGATTTCTGTTGATTTGGCCTTGATTCTCGTCGTAACCATGTGTTATTGTTCCTTCCGGAGGTTTATAGGTGTTCGATGATTCCGATGTTGAATCTCGTTGGTGATTGATGATTCGTGTGGTGTTATTCGCGTAGTAATTGCGGTGTTATCGCATTCTTGATAGTGTTCGGGAGTTCGGGGCCATTCGACCGTATTTCATCCGTCGTCTTGTTGCGATCATGGTTTCTAGGCAAGTACCTTGTCCATACAAATTCTTGTTTTGGGGATATGATAATTAGTGATCATCTCTATGTGTTTGATCGTTTGATTTGAACTTTCAAAAGATTCGGTTTAGTCTCGTTAAAGGCTCACTTTCAAAACACGCGTGCTTTGTAAATTGTGTGGGTTGTAAGCGACTACGTGAATCCTTTGGATATGTTTGGTGTTGATGTTATGCTTGGTAATGCGTGTGTATGTATATGGCTTCATTTCGGTGCATTGTGGTTTGACGTGGTGTACTGCTTAATGTTTGATGCCTCTGGGCGAATTGTTTGGATATCTTTGTTGCATTGTGCTATGTGTGTGATTGTGTGGGTGTGGGCGGGGCCTAGGGTGGCACATGACATGTGATCATGTGGCCAGGATGCAACAAGCGATTGGTCCAACCGTGAGAGCCTAATAAAAACTACGGTGGCACATGGCATGCGATCATGTGGCCAGGATGCAACAAGTGATTGATCCAACCGTGAGTGCCAAAGATAATCTACGGTGGCACATGGCATGCGATCATGTGGCCAGGATGCAACAAGCGATTGATCCAACCGTGAGATGTGTGTGATCTGTTTCGCTAGCCAGCTCGGGAGGGTCCTTCGAGGCCTCGAGTGGGATTTGTGGCTTCGTCCCGGTCCTAGGCAATGCGCGTGCGTGATTATGTTTTGTTGATTTATATGTCCGTCGAGGACACGTGATGTTGGGCTATGGCCCTGTGAATTGTTGTCAGTTTTCTATTTGCGAAAACAAAACTTTTGGGGCTCTGACCCCTGTTGATTTTGGAAAGATAAGGATTCGGTAATCCTAAATTTTTTTCTATTAAAACTCTCGATGGTATTTTAAACGGTTTTATAAATTGTTTCCCTTGATTTATGATCTTTCGGTTTTGGAATGTTTTACCCAAACTCTTGCCTCGGGAAGTACTTTTCGTTACATTTGGATTTTTGAGGATTCCTGGTTATTATTGTTCTTGGAACTTCGTATTTGCACTTTGTTCTTGCACTAGCAAAACAGTAGAGTTTTGCTAACCCCCGAGTATTCGGGGGTTGGATGTCTGTTTTTGCATTCAGGTTTGGGAGCATAACACAGGGTCGGCACGAAGGATGATGAAAGATGAACGATACTAATCACACGAGGATCCGTATGATGTCATTGGTTTAGTTGTATTTTATTTCCGCTGCAGTATTCTTTCCCGCTGTACGGGAGTATGTTGTATTCGACCCCTGTGTGGGCATGTAATGTATTTGAGTTGTATGTATTTATTGAAAGACCGAATCGGTCTACTGGGTCATTTTAGCCTTAAAGGCATTGTCAAGATGTTTAATGTTGTTACCAGCCTGGTAGATCCTTGAGGAAAGGTTCTACGGCGTGTAATATCCTTGAGCGGATTGGGGGTGTTACAGTCGCCCCATCCCGGTGGTTTGGCTTCGACCCGAGACCCCTTGGATCAAGCTGAACACGGATGGTTCGTTCGATAGAGACACACAGATTGTGGGTGGGGGAGGTCTGATTAGAGATCACCACGGAGAGCTCCTTCTTGCTTTCCATTCCTCTTTTCAGGCCTCTTCGAGTTTTGATGCTGAGGTCCAGGCATTGGCGATTAGATTGATTCTAGCTTCCCAGAGATCGAGATATGTTTGGATTGGGCTTGATGCTACTGCTGTGGTGACCCTGCTATCATCTGGCCATCGGGGCTCTTGACAGGTTCGTCACACTCTTATGCGTATCCGACACATTCTCAGAGATATTCAGTTCAGAGTCACTCACATTTTCCGAGAGGGCAACAGGCCGGCCGACTATCTTTCTGAGCTCGGCATGTCGTCCCTCGGCATTCAGACTTATACTTACGATACTGCTCCTCCATTTCTTCTCTCCCTTATGCGGATGGATCAGCTTGGTTATCCGTCTTTTAGATTTAGATAGGTTTTTATTTTATTGATTGCTTGCTTGCCTATTGGTTCGCACATTAGCCCACAGTTTTAGTGGTGCACCTTGTATTGATCTAGCGCGCCGTAGGCACTTTAGATTTTAGGTTCCGGATTATGGCCCATTTTTGGTCATAATTCGGAGTTAGAGTTATTTTAGTCTACGGGTCCGCACATTAGCCCACGGTTTGTGGTGCACTTTGTATTTCTTTAGCAGGCCGTAGATTTCTTCGATGTTTCGACCCGAATTATGGCCCATTTTTGGTCATAATTCGGGGCTGATACTTTGTATTTCTTGATTTCCTCTTATCTACAGGTTGGTGGGTCCCGCCTCAACCCCCCGTCCACACTGGACGCCTTTTCTTTTAAAAAAAAATATCAGAGGCATACTACATAAAAATTTGAGAGTATTTGGACTTATTTTGAATGGGTAACTAATCACATAAAATCAGATTATTACAAAATAAAGAAATCTAATATGTTAAATTTTAAGTAAAGAACCATAACTCTATTTGGTTGATTTCTTTGAAGATTGATCAAGTTTCATTATTATTACCTAAACTTGATTGATTTTAGAGTATTATTATAGGTCAGGTAGATGGCGATTCGACTAATAAATCAGTTTATTGCAAAACAAAGAAATTTAATATGTATTTTTGAAAATTCAGGATTTTAGCACATCCATCTAGTAGGAGAAACTGATCTTTTCACATCAACAGGCACAGGACCCGAGGTAAGATTGATGCTTTTCCTTGCTGTATCATAAGAATCATATATTGACTGTGTTATATGTGACCGTTATTGATTGATTGTGCATCACATACATAAAACGAAAGGATATCTTGAAAAGAAAATAAATACAATTGTTTTTTTACTAAAAATGAAGAAAGAATATTTTCAAAAAGGGGAGTACGGTACTTGATTGCCGGTGGTAGGCCACAGGACGCGAGAGGGACTGGTGGACCCATAGACTGAAAAAGGAAAGAGGGTGGTGAATACCTATGGTGGAAACGTCAGTCAGGAAAAGCCATAGACTGATAGAGGATGCGGTTAATACCATTGGTCGAAAGATCAGTATGGGAACCCCGTAGATGGTGGTGTAACCCACCAAAAATTTAAACGATATTGGCCAAATTATAAGAACAGGTTCCGAAAACTTCGGTCTACTTCTGTCAATCGAGCATCTGCTTCCATGGCCCCAAAAAGGAAAAGATATTTTAAAAAAAAGAAAACGAACATGATCATACACATGTTTATATATATATATATATATGTATAATATTAATTGTTTGATGAATGTGCTACTTTGGTATTACAGAAGTATCATCTTACTGAGCCTTTAGTTCATTAGATTCTTATGATACAGGTGACGATGTAAATGCCTAGAAGTTGATCATTCCTCTTCGGAGCGGCCAGTCGGAGATCCGTCAATATGCCATAATTCTAATGACTTTATTACTTATGAAAGGATATGTATTAATTTGAATAAGGACCACTCTGTTATGTTGTATTCTGTTATGTTTAGTTTTGTTATATTTTGTACTACTTCAAGAGGAATAAAAATAGTTTGCTTTATTTTTCGGAGTTATTGTTTTTGGACTTTTATAAATAATGTTTCATAATGATAAAAAAATAATATGTCCTCACATGAAATTTGTTATTACTCTCGAGTTATATACTTTAAAAAGTTCAAATTGAAAGTTTTCAAAGTACAAAATTCGTGGCATTTCCTGACTTGATGGTACGAATCCTTGTGGTTTAACTATTAGGATAAGGGGTGTTACAGTTGTGGTATCGGAGAAAAGGTTTGAATCTTTCTCGCAGACAGAAAGATGGCATATGAACGATCTCTACTTGGAGGTATGATCAACTTCAAATTTTAGAGGTATGTTGCATAGATTTTATATATTATTTGATGATTGATATGATTGTGCAATTATTATTGACTTATTATGGGGTTAAGACTGGGCGATAAATAAGAAACGATGGCACTAAAGAGGAAGACGAGAGAAGACCAGAATCCGAACCTTCTGGATAATCTGGCCGAATTAATGCAACAACAGACAAGGATGTACGGTGAACAAATGCAGTGATTGTTGGATATGCAGCAAATGAATCAATAACAGAATCAACAACCTCCTCAACTACATCCGAGAAATTATAATAGTCCAGCGGTGTATGAAAAATTTAGGAAGATGGAGCCTCCTTATTTCTACGGTGGATCTGATCCCATGGTTGCAGAAGAATGGGTCAAATAACTTGACGTCATCTTCGACTATATGCGCATTGATGATGCTAAGAAGATACTTTGTGCGGTGTTCCAACTCAAGAAAGAAGCAAGAACCTGGTGGGAAGGAGCCAAACTTGGAGTCAACCTGGAAGGGCTTACTTGGGAAAAATTTAAAACAACTTTCTATGATAAATACTTTACCAGGGACGTACGATCATTCAAGGTGAAGGAATTCTGGGAGTTGAAACAAGGGGATATGTTTGTTGGAGATTATATTCAGAAATTCGAGGAAGGTTGCAAATATGTCCCATACATCACCGGGGATAATACAGAGAAGATGGAACATTTTCTGAGAGGACTTCGCCCCGAAATTACAAGGGACGTCAGGATGTCAACACCAATTGAGTTCCGACATGTGGTTGATAAAGCGCTAATCGCGGAGTCTGACGAGAAATAAATCCAGAAGGCTTATCAACAGAAGAGGAAAGCATTTGCTGCTAAAAACAAAATACAAGGGAAGAGGCCTGATCAAAAACTAGGCAAAGTTAATCAGAAATATCCCAAGGCTGGACCTAATCCAACGACATACGCAACAGAAAAACCAAAATGTCCTAAGTGCGAGAAGAATCACTTTGGGGAATGCTTCATCAACTCCAATACTTGCTTCAAGTGTAACAAACCCGGACATATGGCAAGGAACTGCCCTAGTTTGGAGAATAGAGTTCAAGGAAGGGTCTTTGCGCTGACACGAGAACAAGCTAATACAGATGCTTATGTGGTCTCAGGTACACTTTTAATCTCCGGGATTCCTGTATTTACATTGGTAGACCCACGATCTATGCATTCTTTTGCATCAAAAATATTTATGAGAAAATTGGGCATTAAACTGGAATTATTAGAAATTGTCTATAATGTGGCTACTCCAAGTGGGGAAGAAATGGACGCTAACCAAATGATAAGGGCTTGTACGGTTCGAATCGATGGTAGGATGCTATATGCTGATCTTGTCATTCTACCAATATCAAACTTCGACATTATCCTTGGTATGGACTGGTTATCTAAATATGGTGCACATGTCGATTGTACCAAAAAGGTACTCACATTCCAACCAGAGAACGAAGAACAGTTCACATGTAATACCCGGTTGTACTTCATTCATTATCATTCATTAATTATCAGTCAGTAATTGTCACTCAGTAATTTTCACTCATTAATAATCACTCATCATTCATGATTCATTCATTTGTATTCATCGTTGGCATATTTTTAACCGTGTATCAGTTACCGATCATCATTCATCTCTGTTTGTGGATCGAGAAGAGAGTATTATCATAATCATCGTGAATGATAGTCTTGTGTTGGATGTATCATCTATCGCGTGTTATTGGACTTAATTACATTCATACAAGTATTGTATGTCGGATCATTCACCTTTCGTAACGACAAGACGGAGTTGTCGGACTATGTCGTTTCTAGCAGTGAGTTATGACCGTAACTGATCATGCATTACGGCCGTAACATGCATTCGTTAGCTTAAGGATGTTTTGGCCGAAGGTGAGTTATGGCCATAAGGATAGGCAGGCTACGGCCGTAACATGCGTTCGTGGTTTTCAGGACATGTCGGACGAAGAGGGCTTACGGCTGTAAGGGTTGCGGTATATGGCCGTAAGATGAGGCAGGTACGGCCGTAAGGCTTGGCCGGTTACGGCCGTACAATTCGAGCAGGGTGCTTGGTCAGTTTCGACGAAGGTTTCATATGCCCGTAAGTCTTGCCGAGTACAGCCGTGTGAGTTGAGTTATGCCCGTAAGGCAGGTGCGGTTATGGCCATAAGTCTGTTGGCAGACTTTCGACGAAACCGAGTTACGCCCATACGATTTGGATGGGCACGGTCGTAAGGTCGTTCACTTGGAGAGATTACGGCCGTAAGTAGGCCGAGTTACGGTTGTAACGTTCGGCAATTTATATATACTTGGACGGGATTTTTGCACTCATTTCACCCTTCTTCACTTGAGTTCCGAGAGAGAGGTTTTTGGGAGAGACTTTCTTCATCACATCAATTGATAAGGAGTGTTCTAAACATATATCTTGGATTGGGAAGCTTAGATAGTCGATTTAACATGATTTCACCGGATCAAAGTGTTTGGATCTTCAAAAGGTAAATTCTTCAACATCTTGGATTTCGATTTTGTGTTGAGATATGATTTTTTGGACGTTGTAATCATGTTGTATGAATAGATATACATATGATTATGAGTTTGTATGAATATTCATTGGATTATTGAAGGATTATTCAAGAACACTTTGAATATTGAGTTGGATTTGGGGCTTTTCGATTAGTTGTTGAAATCACAAATTGGATATTCATATTGGATTATTGATTGTATTGAAGAAGTTTTGTTGGTTTGAAACACTCCTTGGGGATTTGATATTGGTATAATTAAGGATTGGTTGTAAACAATCGAAGAGTGGTTACAACGTGTTTGATATAATGCCCCAATGAACTTGGTTTAGTCGTATCGACATTTTGAGTTAGTTATAATCGTGTTTGATTTGTATATTGAACAGATTGTTGGTAATTGTGTTATTCAAGGTTGTTCGAGCGACCGACACCTCATTTAGGACGTTTGTTCGTGGAAGGACATTCTTCACCGGTGTTGTGTAAGTTAATTCTTACTCGGTTAAAAGGATATTCATTCCTTTCGTTGTTGTTCAGTCATAATCATAATTTATTCATAATGTATTAACTGTATTGAGACTTGTAATTATCGAATAATCACTTCATTCATGAGGAATGACGGTTCCAATCATTTCATTGAGCTATCACTCACTTCACTATTATTTCATCTCGGTGAGTCATTCTTGACTTTGTCGGATTGTTATTCATTAATATTCATTATGGTCATTCTCGTTCATATGACCTTCTGGGTTCGTATTGCGTGGCTGGGTGGTGATGTGTGGAATTTTTAGTCGGGCATATGATGGTCACGTGTTCGGGTTCACCGACACAATAGACTATGCACACGGTAACGTACCTCCGCGAGACTAATTAGGTACAAGGGCGGGTGTGTCCGATCACTCGTCTTGTGCACATGCACATACCATTACGGGCGTACTACGATGCCCCTCTTCAGTTTAATTTCATAATTAAGATATATCATGATTGTGTATATTCAACTCTTGAGGATTGTTGTTCTGTGTAACTAACCTCATTGGGGGACATTGTTTTCAGGTCATGGCAAGGCAAAGGCACGGGAAGACAACGTTGACGGCGAGGAGTCCCAGTGATACTAGTTGGGGGCCACAGTCCTTTCAGTCATTCATGTTGTCTTCATTTTATTTCCGCTACAGATTTCCGTTTGGATACTCATTTTCATTCAGTATTGTATATTTTATCTTCATATAAAATATACATGTATTCTATATTATCTTGGGTGTGTTGTACTTGAAACTCCTCATCGGAATTAATGATATAATGTGGTTCAGTACTACAATTATATTATTTAAGTTATTAATTTTCATTCGCCTGGTGGGTCCCAGTCGGAGGTCCACGGCACTGTAATAGTCGCCTAGTTTGGGGTGTTTCAGAGTTGGTATCGGAGCGTGGTTTTGAATACTACCTTCTGAGTCATGTCTCATTAGAAATCATCGTCATCAGACTAGTGTCATTGGACTTTCGCGTCACGTGTGACTCGTGCAAATGCCGAGCCCCTCAGACCGAAAGAACTGTAAGATTTCTAATGCCATGGTATAATTTCTGGCAATAAGAATCACTCATTCATCATTCAACAGTCAACAATACTCATCATCATTCATTTTGATCATGTCGATCATGTTAACTCATTAATCACTCAGTTCATTTCACTGTTCAGTTGTTGATCTTGAGGATCATATCATTAATCTTGTTAACTTGTTCAAGATAATCATTTCAAGAATTTCATCAGATAATCATGTCACCTAATCTAATCATTCATTTAATCACTGTGTTAGAGTGCGTACACTCATTTTTATCATTTCATAACGTAATCATAACAAGGTACTCATGCGAGATCTATAATCATTTGGCCTTCCTACTCTAGTATGGAGAGAGCTATCAAAGGATGCAGGGGGAGAGCCTCGGTGCGGGCCGAAACCCGGGAAATAATCATTCACAGTCAGGAAGTCGTACCCAGGACACAGCTCAATCAGAAGGTGTTCGGGTTGATCCACTCGCTTTTATGCAAGGCTGATGCCATCCTCTGCATTCATAAGCGTATGATCACTATCATTTCAGACGATGGAGTCGAGTGTGTATTTCAGGGAAGTAATCTCAGTTGTTCCGGAAGAATCATTAATATGATGAAAGCAGTGAAATTACTTAATCAGGGTTGTTCAATCATTCATTGTATCATTGTCATCGATTGACCATTCTAAGGCAATCGAGGTGTTCAATCATTCATTATATCATTGTCATCAATTGGCCCTTCTAAGGCAATCGAGTTGTTCAATCATTCATTGTATCATTGTCATCGATTGACCGTTCTAAAGCAATCGAGGTGTTCAATCATTCATGGTATCATTGTCATCGATTGGCCGTCCTAAGGCAATCGAGTTGTTCAATCATTCATTGTATCATTGTCATCGATTGACCATTCTAAGGCAATCAATGTGTTCAATCATTCATGGTATCATTGTCATCGATTGGCCGTTCTAAGGCAATCGAGTTGTTCAATCATTCATTGCATCATTGTTGTCGATTGGCCATTCTAAGGCAATTGAGGTGTTTAATCATTCATGGTATCATTGTTATCGATTGGCGGTGTATTCCCAGATGAGCTACCTGGTTTACCTCCATCGAGGGATGTGGAATTCACAATTGAGTTGGAGCCCAGTACGTCTCCAATATCGAAGGCACCGTATCGGATGGCCCCGACCGAAATGCAGGAGTTGAAGAATCAACTTGAGGAATTGTTCGAGAAAGGTTATATCCGATCGAGTGTGTCCCCGTGGGGAGCACCAGTGTTATTTGTCAAGAAGAAGGACGATTATTTTCATTTGTGTATAGGGTGACGATCAAGAATAAGTATCCTCTACCCCGTATTGATGATCTCTTAGATCAACTTCAGGGAGCTTCAATATTTTCCAAGATCGACTTAAGATCTGGATATCATCAGTTGCGAATTCGAGAGTCGGATATCGCAAGGATGGCATTTCGAACACGCTATGGTCATTATGAGTTTGAGGTAATGCCGTTTGGGTTAACTAATGCACCTGTGGTGTTCATGGAGTTAATGAATCGGGTTTTCATTGACTATTTGGATCAGTTCGTGGTTGTCTTCATTTATGACATTTTGATTTATTCTCGTGACCGAGGGGAGCACGAGGTTCACCTTCATCAGGTTCTCGACGTGTTGAGACGAGAGCAACTCTATGGAAAGTTTTCCAAATGTGAGTTCTGGATGTCTGAAGTGATGTTTCTCGGACATGTAATCTCATCAGACGGTGTGAGTGTTGATCCTCAAAAGATGGAGGCTATCCGAGATTGGATACCTCCGAAGAATGTTAAGGAAATCCGAAGCTTTCTCGGATTAGCCGGTTATTATCGGTGGTTTGTGGAAGGATTTTCTAAAATTGCTTAACCCATGACAAACCTTCTGTGGAAGGATAATAAATACACGTGGTTCGACGCATGTCAACAGAGTTTTGAGGAACTCAAGAGACGGTTAATTTCAGCACCTGTCCTTTCCTTGCCGCAAGGGACGGAGGGATTCTGTAATATCCGGATTTATTACAGTGTATTTCATCTGTATTCAAACCATGTATTATTCGGATTGGTGATTTTGATTATTGGAGTATGATATTTCGTGCATTGATATCATTATACAAAAGTATAGAAACTTGCAAAATTGCTCAAGTAACCTCGTGATAGCGCACGCTAAGAATGTATCTTAACGCGCGCTATCGGGCCATTGTTAGCGCACGCTATGCAGTTAGGAGTAACGTGCGCTAAGAACTCAATTATTGAGCGGGACAGCTAACACATGCGCCCGGCCGACATGGGTCGGATAAGATTCCCGGCCACCGGACAAATTCTGAAGTCAACCATTATTAGCGCACGCTAAGGTATGCTTAGTAGCGTGCGCTAACTTGTCAATAATGCGAATATTATAAATGGGACATCAACCGTTTTGGCTTTCATTTCTTTCGCCCTTTCTTCATCCTTGAGAGTTCGGAGAGTCAGTAGTGATACTTCTATACACTTAGAACACATATTGTTAGTGTTTATACATTGGTTATCACGTGGGAATGTTCATGGAAGTGGAATAGCACCTTAGAGTGGCATACAACCAACCGGAGTGGGATTCTACCTTACGGTTCAGTGATTTTCGTCATTTTAAGGTATGTTCAATCTATCTCCAGACTTAGAGTTGGATTCTAACGATTTGGATGATCATGTTAACAAGATATGGATTTTCATAGATGAATTATCCAAGTATATCATGTTTGGAATATTAATATGAATAAACCTTAAGTACCTTGATTATAATCATCATGATTCGAATCTTATTACACTGAATATGTGAAGAGGAGCTTCTATCATTGGTAAACCGAATCTTATAGATGATTTCATAGTAATCTTGGACTAGACGTTAACATCCTTATTGTTAGATAAATCTAAAGGTTTGATCATGGAAGGATTTATCTAGTATATATAGGACGTTTGTCAACCTCAGTATGATAATATGGATTGATATAGAGGTGTTGATATCAACCGATAAGCTTTTCGAATTGTCGGAATGGAATATGGTTTTATATTGGTATGCATATCCTTAAATCCGAAGTTGTCTTTATCCGTAAAATCATTCATAAGGGTATGAACATGGTATTCATGGAAGTAACATGAATTATCACGCAAGATTTCATTGTCTCGATCATGGCGAGAATAGTTTACTGCTCAGCAGTAAACTGCCATGCATAGATAGCGCACGGTATGTTATGAATATTAACGTGCGCTATCGAGCACTAGTTAGCGTGCGCTACGTTTGGTACGTAACGTACGCTAGACCATCAGGCGAGTCAGTTGGCTGATCAGTGAAGTACTGACCATGCATCGTTAGCGTGCGCTAAGCTTTGTTGTTTGCGTGCGCTATCGAAGCGAACTTAACGCCGCTACGCAGTATTAGCGTGCGCTAAGCAGTTCAGGCAGATTGTATTTTATGAACTTTTGGCCGTGAATCGAATTGTTAAACATTCATACGACGTGAGATAAATCCTATATCATTTCTTTTGTTAAGGTTTGGTCTCGTTACGTGATTGATTGAGGAGGACGACCGTCGAGTGCTCATTTCCGTGGAAGTATTGTTATTGTCTTCAAATCGAGGCAAGTAACTTGATATACGAATTATAATTACGTGAAATCATTGTTGCCGAAGTATATGAATCATGTTATGAGTATCTGTATTTATATATATATATAGATATGTGTGGACATTTATGTGATATTAATTGATAGAGTTGAAGGCCTAATGTGCTAAGTCTTGATGAATAACGTGCGAGTTATTGTTTATTTTGCGTAGTTGCGTACTGGCGAATAAATTATGTGGATTGATGAACTGATTTGATAATTGTGGCAACGGTTGACTGTGTGCTTGGTATTTGTAATAATGTGAATACTTGTTATGAGAGACGTCATATCCGGGTACCTCTGAGGGCGGGGCGTGCACTCTGGCACATTATGCGCTGCAATGAGCGGCTCCATATGATTGGTGAACACCGGTGTTACTTAATGCGCGAGCAAGGGGCGGCTCCTGTGGGAGTGAACGCCGGCGCGGTGACATGTGCAATGGGCGGCCAATAGAGTGTAGTGAACGCCGGAACACAGGTGTGCAAGGGAGGCGCCTGGCAGGCTTATTGGTAACGGATATTTGAGTGATAGCTAAGACCCCATTACCAAATGATTTTCGAAATTTAAATCCTTGCAACTTGCTTTTAATGTTGGTCTTGATGTAGACCGCGAATTGTGTTTCTGGAGTTCGTTCCAATTTGTTTTAAATGTTGGTATCAGGGTTAATTAACCAAGGATATTTGACGAGATCTCCGAGGGTTAATTAATCAGGGGTCTTGAGCAGGATTTGTCGAATGAGAAGTTGTGCCTTGATTTCACTGTGTTGATTGTCTTGTGTTGATTGTTACGTGTATTGGGTCGAGGACCCCGTGAGATGTTGAGATTTGATCTCGTGATGATATTTTTTTGGATTGGGTCGAGAACCCCGTGAGATGTTGTAAGGGTTCACTTGTGATAGTGTTTTATCATTTGGGTCGAGGACCCCGAATAGCATTGTGATGGTTTTCTTGCAAATTGTTTTTCACATGTTAAGGACCCGAGGGCTTTTGAAGTATTTTCTAAAGTATCTACATCTTATTTTCAAAACCCTAGGATGGCCCGCGTCAATATTAATATTTTCGAACTTTCTTATCAAAATACTTTTCCTTTTATAAAAAGGGAATTTTCTGACTCCTTGGGTTCGTTTAAAGTTTCATTGGTGTTATATTCTGTACGGAGAATATGACAATGTGGTTATCTTTCATCTTGTGTATGTAATACTATTCTGGGCTGACCATTTGAATGTGTGATTTGTGTTAAGGTTTCACGACTATTGAGTTTTGTGTTATTATTATTCGTATATCTTGTGTGTTGTGTACTTGCACTAGCAAAATTCCAGTTTGCTAACCCCCGAGTTTCGGGGGGTGGGTGCCTGTTATGCGCTCAGGTTTTGGCAGCTCGGGAGCAGTCACGGGATTGGCTGGGAAGAAGATGGAGGACAATGATACTAATCACACCAGAGTTAGAGTCTTTTCTTTTGTTTCATTTTGGTCGGTATTACTCTGTCGTTCGAGTATTCACCCTTGCATGGGTGTAGTTTTCATTTATTAAATTGAGTTGTCGTTCTTTTCTGTGTTCAAGTTTATTTTTGTCATTGAGATGTAAAGTTCATTTGTTTCCGAATTGTTTAATGACCTTGTCGGTCTGCGTTGTAATTAGATTGACCCCGGTCGGTCAATCATTTTGTAGTCTAGTAGAGTTTAGCCTTGTAGATCCTTGTAAGAAGGGCCTACGGCATGTAACATTTCCGGATATATTCTGGGGGTGTTACAAATATGGTATCGGAGCTTAGGTTTGCGAAAAACCTAGGCTGTTGGGTCAAGTCCATATCTTGTGTAAGTCGCGCGCGTCAGAGTTGTGATTAGTATCGTGGTTCCAACATCATCTTCAAACAATCCGTAATGATAAGCCTCCCGAATCGTAAGTCCCCTTATATACGTATTTGATTATATTGTGCTTAACGTGAACCTAGGGTTTGAACTTGTTAGAGATTATATTGTTTTACGATATCACCTGCGTATACGGTTCGAGTGAGAATGGTTATGTAGTATACTTCGGTAGTCGAACATATTTATCGGATTCTGCATTTCAGTAGGATAAATCTTTGAGTGTTAATTTTATCCGCTGCGTGAGTATTTTGAAATGACTCTTGACATTTTGGCATTTTTAGTCTTGCACATTTTAACGGTATTTAATATTTTACAAATGATTTTGTAAGTTTTGGAAAATGCTACCGTCATCAATTATTTGACATATTTTGAAATGATTTTTAATGGTATTTAGCTTTGGTAGGTTCCACGGAATTCCCGGCATGTAATATTTCCGGGCCAAATTACGAACATTTCAAAGTAGTGTTTTAAAATTTTCCTAACATTGTAAACCTCATGATTTAATGTAGTCGTGTCGAATGATCACGTGTTTTGGTGAAAAGTTCTTTCGAATAAACATTTTGGTAGAAGAGGAAGGATTTTCAAAATTGTGGTATTTGGGACTCAACACTTTTGAAATATTTTAAATTAGTTACAATTCGATTTTCAATTTCCTTGTAGGCATTACTCGAAAATAAATTTTTAGAGTCATTGCATAAACTTCCTCTTCCAAAACAAAGAACAGTATTTACAAGTTCTGAGCACAACGTGACTCGACTTTTGTTTCAAATTTTTTTGTAAAGCATACACATAATGATCGTCCTAGACGAAGGACTGGAAGTTGATTTCCGAAAATTTTGTGCTTTACGATATTACCGTTATTCTAAGGATGCTAATTAAACCTATGTTGATAATTGTGGTATACCGTACAACCGACTATGTGATAACAATAAACGGTACTATCTGCATTAGCATGACGAGCCTTGGCGGACGTAGACGTGATATAGGAAGCGGAAGCGGTGAGGTGGTTCGTACGACAACGATTCATGTTACGGTGAAGGAATATCAAGATCAGACGATAACCTATGAAACCTCCTCAGTGACCGAGCCAACGAGCGGAGAAAAGAGACCAAGGACATCTGAAAAATTTTTGGGCGGTGATGAGACTAAGGTTCTCAAACCCCCACGTCGTTCGAATGCGTCGTCTTCGCGGTCGAGAATGAGCATTGGGAATCCCCAACCAGCATCAGTGACTCCCGGTAAGAAGAGAGTGTGCTTCAACTGCAACCGTACGGGACACATCCGTGTAAACTGTCCCTCACCACTCTTGACTTGTCATCGGTGCGGGTGTGAAGGCCATCGGGAGAAACATTGTGAGATAATTTCTGAATTGGCAAAGAATGCTACTCTGTCGGTGAGCAGAGCAAGTGGTCGGAGAATGTCCCGAAACCTTATGTCTTCTGCTGAAGAGCCTATCATAGGCGAATGAAGATTTTGTGCCGTATTCTAGTCGTTGCTGTTTCCAACAATCATGACTTTGATTGTTTTTCATTCTAATTGCTTTTCGTTTCCAACTCCTGCTGTTTTAAGTTTCGGGGCTGACATGTCTTCTTAGTACGGGGACACATAGTACCCGTGCTCTTCTTAGTATTTCCGATGTTAGGAGACTTTCATTGTTGATGATTCATCTGTGATTCTCTTGACAATTTCAAACTACCATGTTCTACGAACCTACCATCATTCGAACGAATTTCAGAACCGGTTTGTTAGACTCCGTGAATTATTGTGGTCTATCACATCTGAACTTAATCTCTGCAGAACTTTGTTCGAAACTAATTGTTCCCATTCGTATGATTAACATTCCCAATGTGTTATGAACTTGAATACGGTGGGTCGAGCTCGGCACGCGATTTTGGTACATCTGAGCCGTTTGTGAATTTCCTTAATTCCGTGAGCTTCTACTTCTCCACTCTAACTTCTCGTGTGCACGTGTAACTTATTGCCTCAATTGACGTGCCTGATACTTCCTAAGTCCGATCATTGTATTTTTCTTTTGAACCTTGCATTCGCGCATCGCTCGTGAAGTTTTGGGGTTGAGCAAGTAGATACTTTTCCTTGGTTGTTCCACCACTCTACTTTAAGTTTCGGGACGAAACTTATTTTAAGAGGGATAATATGTAATATCCGGATTTATTACAATGTATTTCATCTGTATTCAAACCATGTATTATTCGGATTGGTGATTTTGATTATTGGAGTATGATATTTCGTGCATTGATATCATTATACAAAAGTATAGAAACTTGCAAAATTGCTCAAGTAACCTCGTGATAGCGCACGCTAAGAATGTATCTTAACGCGCGCTATCGGGCCATTGTTAGCACACGCTATGCAGTTAGGAGTAACGTGCGCTAAGAACTCAATTATTGAGCGGGACAGCTAACACATGCGTCAGCCGGGACATGGGTCCGGATAAGATTCCCGCTGACGCACCTGGACAAATTCTGAAGTCAACCATTATTAGCGCACGCTAAGGGATGCTTAGTAGCGTGCGCTAACTTGTCAATAATGCAGAATATTATAAATGGGACATCAACCGTTTTGGCTTTCATTTCTTTCGCCCTTTCTTCATCCTTGAGAGTTCAGAGAGCTGTAGTGATACTTCTATACACTTAGAACACATATTGTTAGTGTTTATACATTGTTTATCACGTGGGAATGTTCATGGAAGTGGAATAGCACCTTAGAGTGGCATACAACCAACCGGAGTGGGATTCTACCTTACGGTTCAGTGATTTTCGTCATTTTAAGGTATGTTCAATCTATCTCCAGACTTAGAGTTGGATTCTAACGATTTGGATGATCATGTTAACAAGATATGGATTTTCATAGATGAATTATCCAAGTATATCATGTTTGGAATATTAAGATGAATAAACCTTAAGTACCTTGATTATAATCATCATGATTCGAATCTTATTACACTGAATATGTGAAGAGGAGCTTCTATCATTGGTAAACCGAATCTTATAGATGATTTCATAGTAATCTTGGACTAGACGTTAACATCCTTATTGTTAGATAAATCTAAAGGTTTGATCATGGAAGGATTTATCTAGTATATATAGGACGTTTGTCAACCTCAGTATGATAATATGGATTGATATAGAGGTGTTGATATCAACCGATAAGCTTTTCGAATTGTCGGAATGGAATATGGTTTTATATTGGTATGCATATCCTTAAATCCGAAGTTGTCTTTATCCGTAAAATCATTCATAAGGGTATGAACATGGTATTCATGGAAGTAACATGAATTATCACGCAAGATTTCATTGTCTCGATCATGGCGAGAACAGTTTACTGCTCAGCAGTAAACTGCCATGCATAGATAGCGCACGCTATGTTATGAATATTAACGTGTGCTATCGAGCACTAGTTAGCGTGCGCTACGTTTGGTACGTAACGTACGCTAGACCATCAGACGAGTCAGTTGGCTGATCAGTGAAGTACTGACCATGCATCGTTAGCGTGCGCTAAGCTTTGCTGTTTGTGTGCACTATCGAGCAGACTTAACGCACGCTACACAGAGTATTAGCGTGCGCTAAGCAGTTCAGGCAGATTGTATTTTATGAACTTTTGGCCGTTAATCGAATTGTTAAACATTCATACGACGTGAGATAAATCCTATATCATTTCTTTTGTTAAGGTTTGGTCTCGTTACGTGATTGATTGAGGAGGACGACCCTCGAGTGCTCATTTCCGTGGAAGTATTGTTATTGTCTTCAAATCGAGGCAAGTACCTTGATATACCAATTATAATTACGTGAAATCATTGTTGCCGAAGTATATGAATCATGTTATGAGTATCTGTATTTATATATATATATATAGATATGTGTGGACATTTATGTAATATTAATTGATAGAGTTGAAGGCCTAATGTGCTAAGTCTTGATGAATAACGTGCAAGTTATTGTTTATTTTGCGTAGTTGCGTACTGGCGAATAAATTATGTGGATTGATGAACTGATTTGATAATTGTGGCAACGGTTGACTGTGTGCTTGGTATTTGTAATAATGTGAATACTTGTTATGAGAGACGTCATATCCGGGTACCTCTGAGGGCGGGGCGTGCACTCCGGCCTGTTGTACGCTGCAATGAGCGGCTCCATATGATTGGTGAACACCGGTGTTACTTAATGCGCGAGCAGGCGCTCTGTGGGAGTGAACGCCGGCGCGGTGACATGTGCAATGGGCGGCCAATATAGTGTAGTGAACGCCGGTACACAGGTGTGCAAGGGAGGCGCCTGGCAGGCTTATTGGTAACGGATATTTGAGTGATAGCTAAGACCCCATTACCAAATGATTTTCGAAATTTAAATCCTTGCAACTTGCTTTTAATGTTGGTCTTGATGTAGACCGCAAATTGTGTTTCTGGAGTTCGTTCCAATTTGTTTTAAATGTTGGTATCAGGGTTAATTAACCAAGGATATTTGACGAGATCTCTGAGGGTTAATTAATCAGGGGTCTTGAGCAGGATTTGTCGAATGAGAAGTTGTGCCTTGATTTCACTGTGTTGATTGTACTGTGTTGATTGTTCTGTGTATTGGGTCGAGGACCCCGTGAGATGTTGAGATTTGATCTCGTGATGATATTTTTTTGGATTGGGTCGAGAACCCCGTGAGATGTTGTAAGGGTTCACTTGTGATAGTGTTTTATCATTTGGGTCGAGGACCCCGAATAGCATTGTGATGGTTTTCTTGCAAATTGTTTTCCACATGTTAAGGACCCGAGGGCTTTTGAAGTATTTTCTAAAGTATCTACATCTGATTTTCAAAACCCCAGGATGGCCCGCGTCAATATTAATATTTTCGAACTTTCTTATCAAAATACTTTTCCTTTTATAAAAAGGGAATTTTCTGACTCCTTGGGTTCGTTTAAAGTTTCATTGGTGTTATATTCTGTACGGAGAATATGACAATGTGGTTATCTTTCATCTTGTGTATGTAATACTATTTTGGGCTGACCATTTGAATGTGTGATTTGTGTTAAGGTTTCACGACTATTGAGTTTTGTGTTATTATTATTCGTATATCTTGTGTGTTGTGTACTTGCACTAGCAAAATTCCAGTTTGCTAACCCCCGAGTTTCGGGGGGTGGGTGCCTGTTATGCGCTCAGGTTTTGGCAGCTCGGGAGTAGTCACGGGATTGGCTGGGAAGAAGATGGAGGACAATGATACTAATCACACCAGAGTTAGAGTCTTTTCTTTTGTTTCATTTTGGTCGGTATTACTCTGTCGTTCGAGTATTCACCCTTGCATGGGTGTAGTTTTCATTTATTAAATTGAGTTGTCGTTCTTTTCTGTGTTCAAGTTTATTTTTGTCATTGAGATGTAAAGTTCATTTGTTTCCGAATTGTTTAATGACCTTGTCGGTCTGCGTTGTAATTAGATTGACCCCGGTCGGTCAATCATTTTGTAGTCTAGTAGAGTTTAGCCTTGTAGATCCTTGTAAGAAGGGCCTACGGCGTGTAACATTTCCGGATATATTCTGGGGGTGTTACAGATTCGTGGTTTATAGTGACGCATCCAGACACGGTCTTTGATGTATACTAATGCAAAATGGGAAAGTTATTACCTATGCTGTGGCAGGAAATCGGATATTTGCGCCGTTTATGCGGAAGCGTAAATAATTTTCGGAAAATAAATCACACAAGGATTTATAGAGGTTCGGCTATTAACGAAGCCTACGTCCTCTCTCGATGTATCTTTTTCTTTAGGATTAAGATCAAAACCTCTACGCCTCTCTTCTATCGGTCGAGGGATTACCGTTACAAGCTCGTCTTCTATCGGTCCGAGTAAAACCGTTTTTCCTTTTCTATTGGATAAGGAATAAACCACTCTAGCTTTCTATGGGTACTAGATAAACCTCACTTAGATATCGATTGCGATTCTAACAATGCCGGATACTTGATCCTAATAACACCGAATCCAATCGTATCTTTTCTTTTACCTCTCGTGTATAATGTTGAATGTATAAACACTCAAACTAACAATATAAGCTCAATATTACAACAACAATGTAAGTATATGAATATAAGATCAATGTCTTGAATGCTTGGAGTTGTTGTTATCAAACAATACCATAGGTGTAACACCCCCAAACCGCTTGGGAACATTACAGCGCCGCAGACCCTCTCCGTGAGGATCTACCAGGCTAAAAACAAAAACAATACCTCACATTACCTGCCGACATGGCAACATAATGAGCTGCTAGACCGATTTGGTCTTTTACCACAATACCATACATCAAACATATACAACTCGACTTAAAACTCATACCCACGCAGGGGTTGGAATACATCAATATACTCATTAAATGGGAAAACTACACAACGGAGAGCCAAATACTGAGACTCTACCAAAATACTCAACGAATGGTCTTCATGTGATTAGTATCGTCGTCTTCCATCATCCTTCATATCGATCCTGTGATTCGCTCCCCAACAACCTGCAAGTACCTGGACGCAATACAGACATCCACCCCCCGAATACTCGGGGGTTAGCAAAACTCCACTGTTTTGCTAGTGCAAGTATAAAACATAAATACAAGCCATATGCAACATACTCCAAGAATATAAAAATCTTGAATATATTTCCCGAGATAATTCACTAAATCAAAACAGTTTGATTTATAAAAGGTAGGAATAGAACCATGAATCTCATACAAAATATTTTACGGTCTCGGGAGTTTGAAAACATTTGGAAATAAAGAATTCTCAAGTCTTTCGAAAACACTTGGGGACACGGCCCAAAATCATCTTTCCAAAATACGATTCCAATAATAAAACGCGGATTCACATCTCAATTCACAACACACGGGGTCTAAGACCCAAATCATAAGCCACAGGGTCCACGACCCATATCACATAACACATGTTCCTAAGGATTATTCGCACCCCGTGCTAACAAGCCACGAACCTCAGATGCTCCCGTAGAACATACCCGAGTGAATAACCCAATAGGAAACCATACCAAATCACATGTCCTTGTGACAACAGTCATGGAACCATTCCAAACCACAACCATAAGTTATCCCGGCATCGGGCTAACAAGCCACGAAACTCGGAGTCCCCGCAAGACATACCCGATGATAACCCCCACAAGTTATCCCGACATCGGGCTAGCAAGCCCTGAACCTCGGAGTCCCCGCAAGACATACCCGGATTGGATAACCCTACGGTCACGCCCCACCCATACTAGCAAGTATGGATCCCGGAGATTCAACAATCCTACCCAGAGGCACATCACTTTCAACGATCACATAACAATGAGCAGAACATCAAGCCAAGCAACACTTAAACATCACAACCTCCTTTCAAAGGAGTAACAACTAATATCACACACAATACGTTCTTACCGAACAAGTACACATAACATTACATAATCCCCGGCAAAGGATTACGCTCTATTTAACTCACTCAAAGTGATCCTAGCATCTTTTAAACATACAAAACCAACACACATATTCCGAGAACACATATATTCATGAAGTACACGAATTATTGTTGAAAGACAACATTTATCGAGAACATACCGATCCCTTTTTACGTTCATTAAACATTGGGTTTCGCATAAAAATCATTCTCAATAATTACGCCTACGAAACATGAAACGTATGGACAAGATACTTGCCTCGATACCATGAGCAACCGAACAACAAACAAACACGGTCGGATAGCCCTCGAACTTCTGGAAACGACCCAGAATTCGACAACCTCACGATCGATCAATCCGACGAAGAACAAGGATTGGATGATGATATAATTGACAAGGATCTTCCAAACCATCTTGGAAAAGAGTAGAGTAGGCCAAAGACGTCGCTCCCCGACTTCTCCCATCGCCATCCGCCACAAAAACGAAGAAAGGGTGAGAAATGATGATTAAACGCTGCTGTCCAGTATTTATACTGGACAGTTATTAGCGTGCGGTAACTAGACAGCATTAGCGCGCGCTAACGAGGTCAACTCTTAGAACTACCGCAAATAACAAGGTTAGCGTGCGCTAGACACACACATGTAGCGTTCGCTGACGAGCCACAGATACAGCCCAGTAGCTCCTGGACAGACTTGCACCTACCCGGTAGCGTGCGCTAGGAAGAAGAAATGGCGTGCGCTAAGAAGTCGATAGCGTGCGCTAGCTATCGACCTTAGCGTGCGCTAACAAAGACCCAGTCCTAGTCCAGTAGCTCCTGGACTGCCTTTGGACTGCCAGTTAGCGTGCGCTACACATTCGGTAGCGTGCGCTAACCACAACGCCATAGCGTGCGCTATGCCACAAGCATTAGCGTGCGCTACACTACAAAAACCCAAAAACTCACATATTGATCCAAAACGTCTCCAAACACATGTCCCAACAAGGCACACCCAAACATGGCACAAAATTCCAACGATGAGGGCAACAACAATCCGATAAAGCCCCGAAAACTCAACGAACCCGGAACAAAATTCTTAGGTATTACATTCTACCCCTCTTAAAAGAAGTTTCGTCCTCGAAACTTGAAACATAGAACGAACAACGCAAAACAAACTCAGATAACACGCGACATCCGCTGCCGACAATAACAAAACACAACGACCGAAAATCAATACGGTTGAACAACTCAACAGTACATCAATCAAAACACGAGCTATTCGCTGAACAAATACGAAATTCCACAGCCCAAGGGTTGGAAGATCGAACACAAAAACTAATTTCCCGAACTTAAGGAAATTACGAAGGAGTCTAAACACTCAACAATCACAAAACGAGATCAACAAAACCGATCAATCAAACGATTGAATTTCAACGATCGAGACAACAACAGTAGATCCATCATGTTCGAATCACGACGAACAATAATACTCAAACAACAACCCCAAAAGTTCACATCTCGACTCGAGACAATATACGATCCGGTGAAGACAACAAGATGTGCATTCACATAAGATCCACAGGAAATGGAATAGCAATTAGAAAGTCACAACGACAAACGGGTTATTCTGAAACAATATCACAACTCGTTCGATCAACAAAAGCACAAGACAGGACAAGTTCAGAAAATGTCAACAAACATAAACGAGTCGACATAGTCGAAAGTACAGAGTTTAAAATCCGATCCACTTCAAATAAAAGAAGTTAATCTCCGAATTTCGAAACAACAAAGCAAGGGAAATAACTCAACATACAACTGATAGACCATGCCCCTCCGGGACTACTCGGAGTCGATCCAGATATCGGTTCTCAAGTCCGTGCCCCGGAAGGCTCGGTAACCATCTCGCAAAACTGAACTCAGTGTCCCTCGAGTCCGCACCTATAACACGTTACTGGCGGAGAAGGACAATGTGCACGAACATGTCCCGCCACATTATAGTTAAAACATCTCCTGGCTTTACCAGGAGTCAGAGCAGACGACTTGGAACTCTCAGTTCCACGCATCGAGCGATGGAGCTTCACAGCTGAAAGTTTACGACATTGAAAACTAGAAACACCAACTCCTGCACTGTCCACACGGTCATCGGACTTCCTCTGCTTCTTCGACTCGGGTACACGCTCCGACGATAACGAAGCTAGTTCACGGGCTAATGCTCGATCTTGATAGTCCCTCAACGAAGTGCAATTGAATCCCGACATATACACGCGAATATCCGGCTTCATCATGCACAAAGTGAAGGATCCTCTCTTCCTCGGTTCTCACCCGATCTCGCACATAATCGAGTTGTTTGCTATAATCGATGATAACTGCGACACCGATATATCTTGCGGTTACGCCAAGTAGAATTCGCGAATCCTCTGCTCTCTAATCGGTTTCGGACGAACTCGGCTTCCATAAATGCACGGAACTCCGCCCACGTGACATCACGATCACGAGGTTTAACAGCTTCCCACCAATTAGTGGCATCTTTGTCAAGAAGGTACTGAGCGATAGGTACCTTCCGCTCTTCAGGACATCCGACAGCCTCGAAAATCTTTCCCAACTGGAAAATCCAACCATCCCAGCCCAACGCATCCGCAGCACCGGCGAATCGAGGGGGATTCATACGAACTACCTCGCGAAGCCATTGATTTACACCGACGTTCTGACTCGCATCAATGCTACGTTGAACCACCTGGGTCAACTGAGTCATCTGAGTCGCTACTTGTTGCAATATAGTAGCAATACCCAAACTAAAATCATTCTCAAGGACATTCTCTCGATTCCACATCTGATCCCCGTGGCCATCAGCACCACGGTTACGACCACGACCTCTGCCCCTTGGCATACTAACAAACAACAACCTATGGCAATGAAAGATCATAACACATAGCAAGATATTCACATCTACGTCTTTAATCAAACACCATTCAATCATATACATATTACGATTTAATTCAGGCTAGTGCACAATATACAAACTATTATCCCGACAATCTTCATTTATAATGTCGTTGTTATGTGAATTACAAATGCAATGAAATTAAAGTCATTCATTATATCAAAATCATTTTCTATACGGGTTCCGCACCGGAACTCACCAAGTTGAAAACCATTTCAAAAAAAACGTTCAAAAATGCCAACAAGGTCAATGACGGTAATTCTTTCCAAATACTCACCAAAAGTCATTTTCCAAATACCAAATTCCGTCATAAAATACCATTTGAAATTACAAGACGAAGACGCCAAAACTCGATAGTTTCAAAATTTACGTTAAGTCACCCGACAAAAGAGTTAGGAAAAAGGGTTAACGAAATAACTCAAATTTACGAAATACCCGAAAGGTCATTTTAAAACACACACTACCTGGTAAAAGTACTAAAAAATCATTTTGAACTTTACACACGCAGCGGACAAGAACACAGTTCAAATTACACATAACCACACACAACAATTGTTATTCCTGAACAACATACATAGAGTACGGTCACAAATGGTCAGCCTAACAATCGCAAAAGTTAGACCGATGGTCAGAATGCAATTTCTGGGCTTCTGATCAGACCATTTAGTATATGATTTAACAGAGACTTAGCGTGCGCTAGCCATACCACGTTAGCGCGCGCTAGCTATTCCAACCCAGCACACATTCATGAACATATACCAAGTAATATCAAAAGTCGAAGGTTACAAGTAATCAACAACATACTAATCCAAACGCCAACAATTTACATCCTCACTACATATCTTTTAACCGAAAAGTTGAAGGCGAAAGTCACGTCTCAAGTAAACTTTTGGTAGACCTCATTTAAGCACTGTAAAAACGATTTCACACAAAGATGTATACATATATACATACATACCGGTACTACTCTTTATTCCAACACAATACGAGAATCAAACAAGTATGGAGTAAGTATTCACGAGGCACAATTAAACTCCACATAATAACACAGAATCACATAAACTCGTATAACACGAGACACAACAAAGTAGGGAGACTTACATCTACAGATCGCACGAAGATGATGGTTGCGCCTCGATACTAATCACGACCAACAACTCAGACGACGCGTCGCGACACCACTCAGTCAGACTAAATATGACAAGACAAGACCCGACAGCACACAACTCAACCCGACAGCCTAGGTTTCTACAACCTAAGCTCCGATACCATATTCTGTAACACCCCCAAACCGCTTGGGAATATTACAGCGCCGCAGACCCTCTCCGTGAGGATCTACCAGACTAAAAACAAAAACAATACCTCACATTACCTGCCGACATAGCTACATAATGAGCTGCTAGACCGATTTGGTCTTTTACCACAATACCATACATCAAACATATACAACTCGACTTAAAACTCATACCCACGCAGGGGTTGGAATACATCAATATACTCATAAAATGGGAAAACTACACAACGGAGAGCCAAATACTGAGACTCTACCAAAATACTCAACGAATGGTCTTCATGTGATTAGTATCGTCGTCTTCCATCATCCTTCGTATCGATCCTGTGATTCGCTCCCCAACAACCTGCAAGTACGTGGACGCAATACAGACATCCACCCCCCGAATACTCGGGGGTTAGCAAAACTCCACTGTTTTGCTAGTACAAGTATAAACCAGAAATACAAGCCATACGCAACATACTCCAAGAATATAAAAATCTTGAATATATTTCCCGAGATAATTCACTAAATCAAAACAGTTTGATTTATAAAAGGTAGGAATAGAACCATGAATCTCATACAAAATATTTTACGGTCTCGGGAGTTTGAAAATATTTGGAAATAAGGAATTCTCAAGTCTTTCGAAAACACTTGGGGACACGTCCCAAAATCATCTTCCCAAAATACGATTCCAATAATAAAATGCAGATTCACAACTCAATTCACAACCCACGGGGTCTAAGACCCAAATCATAAGCCACAGGGTCCACGACCCATATCACATAACACATGTTCCTAAGGATTATTCGCGCCCCGTGCTAACAAGCCACGAACCTCAGATGCTCCCGTAGAACATACCCGAGTGAATAACCCAATAGGAAACCATACCAAATCACATGTCCTTGTGACAATAGTCACGGAACCATTCCAAACCATAACCATAAGTTATCCCGGCATCGGGCTAACAAGCCACGAACCTCGGAGTCCCCACAAGACATACCCGATGATAACCCCCACAAGTTATCCCGGCATCGGTCTAGCAAGCCCTGAACCTCGGAGTCCCCACAAGACATACCCGGATTGGATAACCCTACGGTCACGCCCGACTCATACAAGCAAGTATGGATCCCGGAGATTCAACAATCCTACCCGGAGGCACATCACTTTCAACGATCACATAACAATGAGCAGAACATCAATCCAAGCAACACTTAAACATCACAACCTCCTTTCAAAGGAGTAACAACTAATATCACACACAATACGTTCTTACCGAACAAGTACACATAACATTACATAATCCCCGGCAAAGGATTACAGTCTATTTAACTCACTCAAAGTGATCCTAGCATCTTTTCAACATACAAAACCAACACACATATTCCGAGAACACATATATTCACGAAGTACACGAATTATTGTTGAAAGACAACATTTATCGAGAACATACTGATCCCTTTTTACATTCATTAAACATTGGGTTTCGCATAAAAATCATTCTCAATAATTACGCCTACGAAACACGAAACGTATGGACAAGATACTTGCCTCGATACCACGAGCAACCGAACAACGAACGAACACAGTCGGATAGCCCTCGAACTTCCGGAAACGACCTAGAATTCGAAAACCTCACGATCGCTCGATCCGACGAAGAACAAGGATTGGATGATGATATAATTGACAAGGATCTTCCAAACCACCTTGGAAAAGAGTAGAGTAGGCCAAAGACGTCTCTCCCCGACTTCTCCCGTCTCTAGCCGCCACAAAAACGAAGAAAGGGTGAGAAATGATGATTAAATGCTGCTGTCCAGTATTTATACTGGACAGTTATTAGCGTGCGCTAACTAGATAGCATTAGCGCGCGCTAACGAGGTCAACTATCAGAACTACCGCAAATAACAAGGTTAGCGTGCGCTAGACACACACACGTAGAGCTCGCTAACGAGCCACGAATACAGCCCAGTAGCTCCTGGATAGACTTGCACCTACCCAGTAGCATGCGCTAGGAAGAAGAAATGGCGTGCGCTAAGAAGTCGATAGCGTGCGCTAGATATCGACCTTAGCATGCGTTAACAAAGCCCCAGTCCCAGTCCAGTATCTCCTGGACTACCTCTGGACTGCCAGTTAGCGTGCGCTACACATTCGGTAGCGTGCGCTAACCATAACGCCGTAGCGTGCGCTATGCCACAAGCATTAGTGTGCGCTACACTACAAAAACCCAAAAACTCACATATTGATCCAAAACGTCTCCAAACACATGTCCCAACAAGGCACACCCAAACATGGCACAAAATTCCAACGATGAGGGAAACAACAATCCGATAAAGCCCCGAAAACTTAACGAACCCGTAACAAAATTCTCGGGTATTACAATAGGAATAGTATTTATAGGTTTTTTCCATAAACTAGCCGTTGCTGGCTGTTTTGACTTGCTAGCGTGCGCTAGCCTTTCTCTATTAGCGTGCGCTATGTAATACCCTCGCCTTTAATATTGTATTTCATGATTTAAGTTAAGTATTTTCGCACCATATCTGTGATGTTGTAGCAAGTACCGACGAATTATGTTAAATTGGATTCATGGTCATTCATACTATATTAGTTGTTGGGTGATATTGCGAGAATTCCATTTATGCTTGTTATAGTACTTAACGTACGTTAACATGTATTCCTAACGTACGCTATGTAGGCCGCCTTACGTACGTAATATCAGTACGTTAACGTACGTAATGCGGAAGATCCTCCAGCAATCCGCCTTTCGGCGGGTGGGGTCGAGCAAGGGTAGGTGGTCGGGAGTCGATCGCGACAGCCAAGTCAACGGCTATTACGTACGTAATAGCTGCCTGGTTACGTACGTAACAAACTGCGTGATTTTAGACAGTGAGATTTGATGAAATTGGTTACGTACGTAATGATCATGAGATTACGTACGTAAAGGCTATAACGTCGTTAACCACGTTCGTTAACGTCGTAATGTCAAGTTCAGATTATAAATGTATGACTTGCCATTCACTTCCTACTCGACCTCTTTCAATCTCCCAACTTAGGAACGATTCCTTTCCCTTCCAACTTCATTTCTAAGCCTTCCTAACTTGTGTTGGAGCTTCAACACTTGATTGGTGACTTGGAGAGCTAGAGATTGAAGTGTATTCCTTGGAGTGTTGGTGTTGTTCTTCATTTTAAGGTTGGTCTTTCTTTAACTCATATTAATTCCATGCTTATGATGATGTTAGTAGATGAATACTTCACATGATGTTAGTTTAAACTAGTGTAAACATGATAAGTTAATTGAATCATACTCAAACCAAGTGAAGATTAACTTTGAAGGTATTAGTGTTACTTCTTGATGTAAATAACTTCATAATGTGATTGTGTTGATAATGATATACATAAAACCTTAGGTATAGCATGATAATCGGAAGTTGATTTTAGTCTCAACACTAGGAACATGTTAGGGATGATATCCTTAATGATTAAAAGTGAGAAATGTTAAATTTGTCTTGAACATTCTATTGATTCTTGAAGGTGGTATGGAACCATGATTTTTGGCCTCTAAAAACTTTGTAATAAAATTGTTGGAAAGATGATATTAACCCTTTGTAGATGATCTTTGTTAGATGAATAAAGTTACTTCTAAAATCTCAAGTATTCAATGATATAACTAGGCTTTTAATAAATTCTTCAAAGTAAAACAATGAATGTTGATAGAAGGAAGTTGTAATCTTCATATGTTCGAATCTATCGATTTCGTTAAAGGGCGTTAATCGCTACATTGATAGGTTGATAATGTTCTTTAGAGAATTGTGTTAAATATGATGATACAAATGCGGTAGATGAATAGCCGAATTCCATTTCATTAATCCATGCATGTCAAGAGGCGTAAATTAAGATGATGTTCTTAATTCACTAAAAACTTAAACTTATGTTTCATATAGTAATCAAGTTTTGAATGAAATCGTTGGTAAATAATGAAGAATGTAATTAAACACAAATTATATCGTAATTGGAAGTGTCGATGATTTGAAAAAGATATTTTCACGATATTGCATTAATAATAAACTAGACATCAAGAATTTGACATTAAGGTTAGAATACGTAATGATCATGATAAACATACGATGATTTGTAATAAGAGCATTAAAATGATCGATAGGATAATCGATTTGTGAATATTGTTTATGCGATAATACCATTACCGTACGAATGTGTTGTTGAATGAATTATATTTCATTCAAGGTTGCTTGTTCACGTGAGTATTGTTAGACGAGGATACCGTTCGCTTGACCATTCGAGGAAGGATTATTCGTCTACGGAATTGAGGCAAGTTATCTTGCTTGGTTATAATGATGTGTGGATTCTTATGATGATTATGCATTTCGTGTATATGAAACACCTATAAACTTGTGTCTTGTGACTTGAGGTTGTTCTTGATGATGTCCCGTTTTCATCATGGGATTGTATACCCAAATTCGTACTTTTGAACCCTTGATATCGTTGAGCTTTGTTGACACTTCGGTGAGTTGTTCGATTTCTTGGAAAAAGTGTAATTCGTTGAGTTTCGTTGTCATGTTGTATCGTGACATCTCTGGAGTCATATCTGCGCGCCGATCGGTTATGTGTAGGATTTTTAGTCGGGCACTTGATGATCATGCGTGGAGGTTTTTCCGCATTTAGATCGTGCACACGAGACGTAGTTCGTGAGGCTAATTAGGTACATTGTCCCACGTATATTCTGGATTCCGTATACGGGGTGGACATGTGCACGGACACATTTCCAGATCGGGCGTACTGTGACGTCCGTCTTGAGCCATAGTATATGGTCGTTCGTATATTTGGTTATCTTCGACAGTTGGGACTGATTGTTTATACGCCTTCGGGGTATATTCAGTAGTCGGTGGATTTCTATGAAATCAGTATATATGTGAATTGTATAATGTCATGAGAATTATTATCATGTATAGCTGACCCTGTGGTTTGGGGCGAAATACTTGTATTTCAGGGCGAGGAAAGGGCAAGGCACAGGAGGAGCACAATGGCGACGAAGGATTCTGATGTATGCTATTTCGGGGGCCCCGAGTCTTTTGGTTGTTCGGTTATGTTTTAAGCGTGACTTTCGTTTTATTTTTGTGTCGGATGAATGTACTAAAACTTGTTAGGTACTGCCCATCGTCATATGGTCTGTACCGTGTTTGGATCCTGTGTATGTTTGCTCGTATTTAAAAATATGAATAACTCATACTCCACACCGGGGTTTTGATAAATAATGTGGTACGGTGCCACGTTGTCAGATTTTAAGTGTATATTGTGATATTGCCTGGTGGGTCCCAGGAGGGATCCGCGGCACTGTAATAACCACTGTTTTTGGGCTGTTACAGAAGATGGTATCAGAGAGTGTGTTTTTATTTTGAGTCATTGTAGAATCGAAATAGCATCAAGAAAACTTCGTGCCACGTGTAACCTGTGCAAGCGCCTGACCCGTCGAATACGGTATGTTCTCATGAACCATAATTTGATTACTGGCATGATATTGACGATGTATTGGTCTCCTTACTTATCTTGGCATCTTGCTACCATGAGGCAAAATTCATCTGTTTGAAGAGAACCTAAATTAATTATGTGATTGGAATTGTTTCGACTTAATGTTGATATGATATTGAGTGTGTAACACTTGTAGTGCCAGTGATTCTTTACAACTGCTTTGTTGGATAGGAAATTCCCTGTTGTTATTAACTTAGCATGAATTATGATTGATAAATCAAACTGTACTTGTGACTTGGTTCTTTCAGTATGGAAAGGAACCTTAGAGGCCGTGGCAGAGGGGGACGAGGCCGCGGAAGAGGCCGAATTCCGATACCACGAGCTAATAGACGCGCGAATGTGGAACAGAGTTCCGCAGGCAGTGATTCGCCTTCTCGGGACCAATCGCACCACACCGGAGAGAATGCACGTGCCGATCCTTACACCGTGATGCAGGACATGATGGCCCAGATGACCCAAATGGGTCGGCTGATGGAAACTATGCAAAGGAATACTACTGGTCAGCAGCAGGGACAACAGCCTCCGCCTTTGGTGCCTGGCGGGATCGTGAGCCGGATTATTAGCGACATATCACGTCAGCGACCTCCGACTTTTGAAGGCTCATCTGAGCCTGCCGACATTGTACACTGGATAGAGCATTTCGAGAAACTGTTCGAGATGGTGGAGTGCCCAGAGGAAAATCGAGTTCTTTGTGGCGACTACTACCTCAGTAAGAGTGCCCATACTTGGTGGCTTTCTGTGAGGCCTGCCGAAGGCGCGAGTACTTGGGAGGAATTCAAGAATCTTATGCTAGATCGTTACTATCCTGCACCCCTCCGTGAAGCTAAACTGTCCGAATTACTAAACCCGGACCCATCGGAAGACGAGGATGTGTTAGTAATTGCTGAAAAATTCCAAGCACTCCTCCCTTTTGCTACGACAGTTGTCCATTCGGAAGTTGATAAAATCAAATATTTCCTCAAGAGGCTTAAACCCCGAATGAGGACGCAATTACTCAATCACCACTGTACGACCTTACCGGAGTTTATTGAGAAGGCTTTGGAGTGTGAACTTACCGCGAAGGAGATTTCTAAGAAGCAGCCTCAGTTTTCCAACAAGAGATCCAGGAACCAGACCCAAGGAGACAGCAACCGGGGGGTATTCAAGAAACCCCAGTCTATACCAAATCCTTCTGAGCGGCCACCTATGGCACCGAAACCGGCAGGAACGCACTCTCGGGCAATCAGCTCACCTGTCGTGTGTTATAACTGTGGGGACCAGGGGCATATCAGCTCCAAGTGTCCGAAGCCGGCCGTTGCCTGTCACACTTGCGGGAAGAACGATCATCGCGCTCGCTATTGCCGGGGTGGACTCGGGCGTGCCCCAGCAGCATCTCTTGCTCGATGCCTTCTTGTTCAGAACGTGCTCCTCCATCCGCTTCTTACCGGACTAAGGGCGAACAAAGGGATGGGCCGTGGGAATCAAGTTGGTACACTGCTTCGGGGTTGCAAAACCCGAGTTTACGAGATGAAGAAAGCCGATGATCCCGGCCGACATGATTGCAGTACTCTCGAGATCCACTCTCGGCCGTTTGTGTTCTTTTTGATACCGGTGCTTCACACTCCTTTTTGTCTAGTTCTTGTTTGAGTCGTTTGCATTTGAATCGTGTTATCAATTGTGAACCTTATGTAATTGGTCTACCCGATGGTAGAAGAATTATTGGGAGTCGTGAAGTACTGAATCGTCCGATTAGCATGAACAACCGTGAATGGTTGTCGACTTGATTGTGGTGGATTTACCTAAAGATGATGTAATCTTGGGTATTGACTGGATGGATCGTCACGATGCCGTCCTTAGCGTCCGTAAGCGAATGGTGACCGTCACATCGGATGATGGCGTCAGTGTATTTTCGAGGTGATAATCCCAATCATTCAGGAGAGTCATCAGCGCTATGAAGGCTATGAGATTCTTGAACGAGGATGCATTGGTTATTGGTGTTACATGACTAAGACAATTTGGCCAACGGTCAAATTGATTGATATTCCGGTAGTTCGAGACTATCGGATGTATTCCCAGACGAGCTTCGGGAATACCCCCACGGCGAGAGGTGGAGTTCACCATTGAGTTGGAGCCGAGGGCGTCCCGCTTTGAAAGCCCCGTGCCGTATGGCCCCGACCGAGATGCAGAATTGAAAAGACAACTCGAAGAATTAAGCGAGAAAGGATATGTTCGCCCAGTGCATCCCCTTGGGAGGCGCCGGTGTTATTCAGACGGAAGAAGGACGGATCGCTGCGTTTGTGTATCGACACGGAGTGAACAAAGTAACAATTAAGAACAAGTATCCTTTACCTCGCATCGATGATCTATTGGATCAGCTACAGGAGCCGCAGTATTTTCCAAGATCGACTTGAGGTCCAGGTACCACCAATTGCGGATTCGAGAGTCCGACGTCCCAAGACGGCTTTTCGCACTCGCTATGGGCATTATGAGTTCGTTGTCATGCCATTCGGATGACTAATGCACCTGCGGTATTCATGGAATTGATGAATCGGGTTTTATTAATTATCTGGATCGTTTTGTAGTCGTTTTTATTGACGATATCTTGGTCTACTCTCGTGATCATGAGGAGCATGAGTGTCACCTCCGCCAGGTTCTCGATGCGTTAAGGCGAGAACAACTCTATGGAAAATTTTCTAAGTGTGAATTACGGATGTCCGAAGTTATTTTTCCGGGTCATGTGATATCAGCGGAGGGAGTAAAAGTAGACCCACGAAGACGGAAGCTATCCGACATCGCTACCCCCGAAGAACGTGAAGGAAGTTCGTAGTTTTCTGGGTCTAGCAGGCTATTACAGACGATTCGTGGAAGGATTTTCCAAAATTGCTCAACCGATGACTAATCTGTTGAGAAAAGATAAGAAGTACTTGTGATCGGAAGCATGTCAGCAAAGTTTTGATGAACTCAAAGGTCGATTAATTTCAGCACCTGTTTTGGTACTACCTAGAGGAACGGAAGGATTCGCGGTATACAGCGATGCATCGAGGCGGGGCCTTGGCTGCGTGTTAATGCGGGACGGGAAAGTGATCGCCTATGCGTCCAGACAGTTGCGTCCTTACGAGGTCAACTACCCGACTCATGACTTGGAGTTAGCAGCCGTAGTGTTTGCTTTAAAAATCTGGCGCCACTATCTGTATGGAGTTACCCGCGATTTTTACGGACCACAAGAGCACGAAGTATATTTTTACCCGAAGGAGTTGAATATGAGACAAAGGAGGTGGTTAGAGCTAATCAAAGACTATGATATCGAGATCCTTTATCATCCAGGCAAGGCAAACGTGGTTGCCGATGCCTTGAGCCGCAAGACGGTACAGGAACAGATGCTAGCTCGTTTGACCGCCCAGAGGGAGTTGCAATTAGAGTTCATGAGACCAGAGATTGAGGTCTGGATACAACGCATTCAGGGACAACTGTGCATGCTTGAGATTTCACCATCCATTGATGAGACGATCAGGACGAAACAGATGTCAGACCCATTCTTATCCAGAATTCGAGGAGAAATCGATCAGGGGAAGGCCCCTGGATTTGTGGTTCACGAGGATGGACTGTTATGCTTTAAAAACCGAGTGTGTGTACCAGCAGACGAAGAATTGAAGAATACTATTCTGAAGGAGGCTCATGCTACCCCGAATTCCATACACCCGGGATCAAACAAAATGTATAAGGATTTGAAGCCGTATTATTGGTGGGGTAACATGAAACGGGAAGTTGCCGAATTCGTTTCGAAATGTTTGACCTGTCAGCAGGTCAAGGTTGAGCATCAACGACCAGCTGGCATGATGAAACCGCTTCCGATTCCCGAGTGGAAGTGGGAAGACATATCGATGGACTTTATTACTAGTTTGCCGACGAGCCGTCGAGGCATGAATACGATTTGGGTGGTTGTGGATCGATTGACTAAATCAGCCCACTTTTTGGAGATCAAGGATACTTGGGGCCACGAGAAATGGCCCGATTACTCATCAAAGA
This sequence comes from Orobanche coerulescens, assembly GCA_033398695.1. Taxonomy (NCBI): domain Eukaryota; kingdom Viridiplantae; phylum Streptophyta; class Magnoliopsida; order Lamiales; family Orobanchaceae; genus Orobanche; species Orobanche coerulescens. The sequence goes on along the minus strand of CM065810.1, from coordinate 99,677,211 downwards.
GATTGTGAGGCGCATGGCACCCCTAAGAGTATTGTATCGATCGGGACGGACGGTTCGTGTCGCACTTCGGAAGGCGGTTCATCGTGCTATGGGTACACAGTTGAACTTGATGCGGCTTTTCATCCTCGAGACCGACGGTCGATCGAGAGGACAATTCAAACTCTAGAGGATATGTTGAGGGCATGTGCTCTCGATTGGAAGCTTGATGGGAAGCCCAACCGCCGTTGGTAGAATTCACATACAATAACAGTGGCACGCCTCGATCATGATGGCACCTTATGAGGCATTATATGGTCGTCGTTGTAGATCCCCTTTGTCTTTGGGACGAATTATCTCGAATCTATTGGTACGGAACACGATATGTTCTTGGCGGCCAGCGAGAAGATTTCCACGATCAAGAGCCGTCTATTAACGGCCCAAAGCCGTAAATCATATGCGGATAATCGTCGACGACCACTCGAGTTTGAAGTTGGTGACCATGTACTGGTCAAAGTATCTCCTACTAGAGGTGTTTTCCGATTCGGGAAGAGAGGCAAATTGAGCCCAAGGTATATTGGTCCGTTTGAGATCCTGGAACGAGTAGGCGACCTAGCCTATCGTTTAGCATTACCACCAGCTTTGAGTCGGATTCACAACGTATTCCATGTGTCTCAGTTAAGGAAGTATGTTGCTGATCCAAGTCACGTTATTAAATTCGACGAGGTCGAAATAGCCGATGACCATTCGTATGAGGAACAGCCTGTGCAGATACTCGAGAGAAGAATTAAACAGCTGAGGAACAAGACGATTCCCTTATTAAAAATTCAGTGGTCAAGACATGGAGTCGAGGAAGCTACGTGGGAGACTGAAGATAGCATGCGAGAGAGATACCCCGAACTGTTTACCCCTTAGTTTCGGGGACGAAACTCCTTTTAAGGGGGGGAGTATGTAATACCCTCGCCTTTAATATTGTATTTCGTGATTTAAGTTAAGTATTTTCGCACCATATCTGTGATGTTGTAGCAAGTACCGACGAATTATGTTAAATTGGATTCATGGTCATTCATACTATATTAGTTGTTGGGTGATATTGCGAGAATTCCATTTATGCTTGTTATAGTACTTAACGTACGTTAACATGTATTCCTAACGTACGCTATGTAGGCCGCCTTACGTACGTAATATCAGTACGTTAACGTACGTAATGCGGAAGATCCTCCAGCAATCCGCCTTTCGGCGGGTGGGGTCGAGCAAGGGTAGGTGGTCGGGAGTCGATCGCGACAGCCAAGTCAACGGCTATTACGTACGTAATAGCTGCCTGGTTACGTACGTAACAAACTGCGTGATTTTAGACAGTGAGATTTGATGAAATTGGTTACGTACGTAATGATCATGAGATTACGTACGTAAAGGCTATAACGTACGTTAACCACGTTCGTTAACGTACGTAATGTCAAGTTCAGATTATAAATGTATGACTTGCCATTCACTTCCTACTCGACCTCTTTCAATCTCCCAACTTAGGAACGATTCCTTTCCCTTCCAACTTCATTTCTAAGCCTTCCTAACTTGTGTTGGAGCTTCAACACTTGATTGGTGACTTGGAGAGCTAGAGATTGAAGTGTATTCCTTGGAGTGTTGGTGTTGTTCTTCATTTTAAGGTTGGTCTTTCTTTAACTCATATTAATTCCATGCTTATGATGATGTTAGTAGATGAATACTTCACATGATGTTAGTTTAAACTAGTGTAAACATGATAAGTTAATTGAATCATACTCAAACCAAGTGAAGATTAACTTTGAAGGTATTAGTGTTACTTCTTGATGTAAATAACTTCATAATGTGATTGTGTTGATAATGATATACATAAAACCGGAGGTATAGCATGATAATCGGAAGTTGATTTTAGTCTCAACACTAGGAACATGTTAGGGATGATATCCTTAATGATTAAAAGTGAGAAATGTTAAATTTGTCTTGAACATTCTATTGATTCTTGAAGGTGGTATGGAACCATGATTTTTGGCCTCTAAAAACTTTGTAATAAAATTGTTGGAAAGATGATATTAACCCTTTGTAGATGATCTTTGTTAGATGAATAAAGTTACTTCTAAAATCTCAAGTATTCAATGATATAACTAGGCTTTTAATAAATTCTTCAAAGTAAAACAATGAATGTTGATAGAAGGAAGTTGTAATCTTCATATGTTCGAATCTATCGATTTCGTTAAAGGGCGTTAATCGCTACATTGATAGGTTGATAATGTTCTTTAGAGAATTGTGTTAAATATGATGATACAAATGCGGTAGATGAATAGCCGAATTCCATTTCATTAATCCATGCATGTCAAGAGGCGTAAATTAAGATGATGTTCTTAATTCACTAAAAACTTAAACTTATGTTTCATATAGTAATCAAGTTTTGAATGAAATCGTTGGTAAATAATGAAGAATGTAATTAAACACAAATTATATCGTAATTGGAAGTGTCGATGATTTGAAAAAGATATTTTCACGATATTGCATTAATAATAAACTAGACATCAAGAATTTGACATTAAGGTTAGAATACGTAATGATCATGATAAACATACGATGATTTGTAATAAGAACATTAAAATGATCGATAGGATAATCGATTTGTGAATATTGTTTATGCGATAATACCATTACCGTACGAATGTGTTGTTGAATGAATTATATTTCATTCAAGGTTGCTTGTTCACGTGAGTATTGTTAGACGAGGATACCGTTCGCTTGACCATTCGAGGAAGGATTATTCGTCTACGGAATTGAGGCAAGTTATCTTGCTTGGTTATAATGATGTGTGGATTCTTATGATGATTATGCATTTCGTGTATATGAAACACCTATAAACATGTGTCTTGTGACTTGAGGTTGTTCTTGATGATGTCCCGTTTTCATCATGGGATTGTATACCCAAATTCGTACTTTTGAACCCTTGATATCGTTGAGCTTTGTTGACACTTCGGTGAGTTGTTCGATTTCTTGGAAAAAGTGTAATTCGTTGAGTTTCGTTGTCATGTTGTATCGTGACATCTCTGGAGTCATATCTGCGCGCCGATTGGTTATGTGTAGGATTTTTAGCCGGGCACTTGATGATCATGCGTGGAGGTTTTTCCGCATTTAGATCGTGCACACGAGACGTAGTTCGTGAGGCTAATTAGGTACATTGTCCCACGTATATTCTGGATTCCGTATACGGGGTGGACATGTGCACGGACACATTTCGGATCGGGCGTCTTGTGATGTCCGTCTTGAGCCATAGTATATGGTCGTTCGTATATTTGGTTATCTTCGACGATTGGGGTGATTGTTTATACGCCTTCGGGTATATTCGAGTCGGTGGATTTCTATGAAATCGGTATATATGTGAATTGTATAATGTCATGAGAATTATTATCATGTATAGTGACCACTGTGGTTTGGGGCGAAATACTTGTATTTCGGGCGAGGAAAGGTCAAGGCACAGGAGGAGCACAATGGCGACGGAGGATTCTGATGTATGCTATTTCGGGGGCCCCGAGTCTTTTGGTTGTTCGGTTATGTTTTAAGCGTGACTTTCGTTTTATTTTTGTGTCGGATGAATGTACTAAAACTTGTTAGGTACTGCCCATCGTCATATGGTCTGTACAGTGTTTGGATCCTGTGTATGTTTGCTCGTATTTAAAAATATGAATAACTCATACTCCACACCGGGGTTTTGATAAATATTGTGGTACGGTGCCACGTTGTCAGATTTTAAGTGTATATTGTGATATTGCCTGGTGGGTCCCAGGAGGGATCCGCGGCACTGTAATAACCACTGTTTTTGGGCTGTTACACGCTAGACTGTTCCCAGTTTCAGTCCAGTAGCTTCGTTTCTTCCCTTAGCGTACGTTATGACTTCTTCCTTACGTACGTAACCATCTTGTATTAGCGTGCGTTAATATTACAAATGTAGCGTGCGCTAATCCAATATATCCATTGTTTGATTTGTCAAACTGACCATTCCACTTTTGACTTGTTTCAGATTCTCTCCAACGGATTGATTGACTTGTATTCAAACTTTTTTAGCATGCGCTATTCCTTCTTTGTAGCGTGCGCTATGCTTGCTTCAATGCATACATCATTCTGAGTTTGAATATCTTCACAACGGTAACAAGGCTCGATAGCGTTCGTTAATGAGCAAGTGTAGAGTGCGCTATCTCGTTAGATGACTTCCCTTCAGGTAACTTCGAACTTGGCTGATATGCAGATTACTTCCCGTTAGTGTGCGCTAACATGTATATCTTAGCGTGCGCTAGACATGCATTTTGCTCAGCTTTTTGCGTCTTTGTCTGCTTCGCTGTTTTGCTTCGCCTTGATGTTGTTTTGTTGTTTAGCAACTTTAATCATCAAAACATAATTTAAATAATGTGTGGAATAAATATTCCAACAATCTCCCCCTTTTTGATGATTACAAAACAACTCTTGAATTGGATAAAACCTGTAAAAATAATATATGTATATTTCTTCGAATCAAAATTTTAGGCTTTGATCGTTTCGTTAATTTCTCCAATTCTCTTTTCTTTTCGACATCTCCTTTATTTTTCAACTCCTTCGTTTTATCTCCCCCTTTTTGTATGCTTTCTTTTTCTTTTCGACTTCTTCGATTTTTCTCATTTTTATCAATTCATCTCCTTCTCGCCCTTTTTGTCTTCATTAAAAAGTGTAAAATAATGTAGAGAATATCAATTATCGAATATAAATAATATGCATGATATGGGTAAAACTCCCCCTGAAAATATTATCTCCCCTTAAAAAAATTAAGTTTTGGGGATCCAACCTATAGTTGGTTTTTGTTTCGAGACGTGAACGATATTTGGAACGTTTGTTCCTTTAGGAACCCAAATCTTTTTAATTTTTATCGTTCATCTTGGGCTTCTACAGTTTGAGATATGATGCCCGATTTTTAAATATTTTTCACAACGGGGTATTTTAAAATTTAAGGATTCGTTTTTAAAACGTGGTTTGAATCCCAACCCCTCTTTATTTAAAGTATATTTTTGAACCGAGAGCATATTTTCAAATTTCTCGTTTCCGAGAGAAAATTTCTTCATCAAATTCTTGAGCTAGATTTGAACTTTAACAAGATCATTCTTTAAAATATTCTCATTTTCAACGCATTTTGAATGATCGATCTCGACAAATTTTCCTTTTTCTAGAATTTTGGAATTTTCATTTTCCAAAGATTTATATTTAGTTTGAAGGGATTTAATTTCTTTTAAAGCATTTTGATAATCGGTATGTAATAACTCGAATGCTTCAAAAAGTTCGTCGTAAGAATTACTTACTTGGCTTTCGACGTCGCTATCGTCGAATGAACTCCGGGCCATGAGCGCGAGATTATTTTGATTTAGAAAATCTTCATCGGGATCTTCGTCGCTCCATGTTGCAACTAAAATCTCCTTGGGTTTTACATGGCAATTTTTCGCAAAGTGGCCTGGTTTACCACATAATCGACAGGAATTATCGAATTTCTTAGATTCGCCCGCTTGGATGTCCTTCTTCCTCCGGTTTAATAAGTGTTGAAACTTATTAATATTCTTGGCATAATATGCCGATTCTTCATCGCTTTCGTCCACCGAAATTTCTTCTTTCTTTTTCGGCACCTTAGCCTTGAAAGCTATCGATCTTTCCTTCGATTTCGGTTTGGCATTCCGAGATTTTAGAACGATCTTGTAGTTGATAAGAGAACCAACGAGAGTACTAAAATCGAGAGTATTTAAATCTTTTGATTCCATTATTGCCGTAACCGTACCGTCCCATTCTCGAGGTAGTGATCGGAGAATTTTCTTTACTTTCTCACTACCCGAAAGTGGTTTTCCGAAACATGCTAATCCATTGGTGATGACCGAAAATCGGTCGAGCATAATCGAGATGGATTCGTCGTCCTTCATTTGGAATAATTCATAATCATGAAGGAGCATGTTTATATTCGTCTCTTTGACTTGAGAATGATATTCAAAATCAAATTAGAACGAAACAATACGTACCGAACCCAAGACAAACTATTGTGAATCCCATAAAATCATGATAATCAAACAATGGTTCACCTTGAAATGATTAAAAATTAAAATAAAGGGTCCCAAAATCTTGAGGTTTCCATCTATCTTTCCCATGTTGAAAGGTATTGGGTGGAAATCTTTGGTAGCATGTTGCTGGCGATGTCTCAACTATTGATTTTTATTTGGATGTCTAGGTTGTTGTCTCGGCTATTGCCCAATCATTTATCTTGGTTACTACCTAAACCATCCCGGGTGCTGCTGAGTTATTTGACTGAGTTCTTGCCCAAAGCTTCAGAACGAGAAAGGGATGAGCATTATATCCATTTGGTCCAACAAATGCACGGAATTCACAAATGGATTCATTGAGTAATATTGTGCGGATAATGGCATACAACATGAATACTCAGCAGTCGGACTCCTCAGCAAAATGGTGTTGCCAAGTGAAAGAATAGGACACTAAAGGAGGCAACTAGAACAATAATTGCTTCAAGCAAGTTGCCACAACATTTCCGGGGAGAAGTAACAAATAAAACATGTTATACACAAAACTAATGTATCATAAACAAGCACCACAACAAAACTGCACATGAGGTATGGAATAATAAAACTCATATGGTGGCGTAATTCACATTTGTGGATGCAAGTGTTACGTTCTTAACAATGGAAGGATCAACTCAAGACCTTTGATGAGAAATCTGGTTAGGGTATATTCATTGGATACTCCTCTGTCAGCATGGTATTCAAGATTTCAACAAAAGGAAACGGACTATAGAAGAGTCAGTCTGTGTGGTCTTCAATGATCCCCATTATGATCATACAAGAATAGATAATCTAACCCATGCCGTCCAGACTTTATCTCTTGAGGAAATCCCGCAACCTCAGGAAGACCCTTTCTTCACTCTAGAAATTAATCCCGCAGCTATAAGAACAGATGAGGTAGTTGAAGCTGACATTGTGGAAGCTGAAGTTGAACCTACAGTACAACATGATACAGCAATAGATGCAGATTTAGAAACCGATAGGAGGTGGTTAAAAGATCACCCACATGAGTGAATAATTGGTGATATTGATGTTGGTTTTTCCATAGAAGAAGAATACAGAGTATACAAGGAAATGTACTCTGTCTGTACTCTGTGCACAAGAGGAAATAGAATCCTAGACCTGAATAGTCCCCATTCTCTATATAGAAGTTTAAGGCTGAACTTACGATACTTGCCATGTGCACACTATGAACCCGTCTTGACCAATGAAGCTCTCAATAATTCTCACTGGATTTTATCTATAGAAGAAGAGCTAAATAGTTTCGAAAGGAACAATGTTTGGTAGCCCCTAGACCAACCCATCAAGCTGTAATTGGAAATAAATTTCGAAACACGAAGGACGAGAATTGCCTTGTTATAAGGAACAAGTCCAGACTGGTTGCCCAAGGCTACAGACAGGAAGAAGGGATAGACTATGATGAAATATTTGTCCCTGTAGCCATATTTGAAGCCATTAGGATATTCCTAGTGTTTGCTGCTCACAATAGCTTCATCATGTATCTAATGGACGTTAAGAGTCCATTCCTTAATGGCAACCTAGCTGAAGAAGCGTACGTTGAACAACCTCCAGGGTTTTCCAACTCGGAGGAGGGAGATCTTGTATACAGGCTAAGGAAAGTGTTGTATGGTATCAAGCAACCACTGAGGGCATGGTGGAATCATGTCCCTGTATCTAATCAATAGTGGATTTGAGAAAGGTGTTGTCGACAAGACTCTCTTCAAAATCTAGGAAGGTGATGACCTTCTTAAGGTACAAATTTATATGGATGATATTATTTTTGGTTCAACTAACCTTGATTTGTGTAAGAATTTCTCTCATCTCTTGCAAAGTAAATTTCAAATGAGGATGATGAGAGAACTTAGCTATTTCTTAGGATTGCAGGTCAAACGGTTACCAATATCTATATTCATCCACATGAGATATACAGAAAGGAGTTGCTCAACAAATTTGGGATGAACACTTCAAAGTCATCATCTACCCACATTAGCACTTCAACACATATAAGTGCTGACAAAGCTGGAAAGCCAGTGGTCCAATCACTCTACATGAAGCTTAAAGGCTCACTCCTGTACCTAACAGCCAGCAGACGCGATATCTAATTTGTTGTAGGAGTGTGTGCTCGATATCAGGTTGCACCTAAGGAGTCACATTTCACCATAGCCAAACGAATTCTTAAGTATGTCAAAGGATCAATCAATAGGATTTGATTTGGTGGGCTGCAACTCTGATCTCAAAGGATGCAAGCTGGATAAGAAGAGTACAAGTGCAACATATCACTTGCTTGGACCTAGACTTGTGTCATGATTCAGTAGGAAGCAATTGGCGAACTTGCTTTCTACAGTTGAGAATAATATTATGCTGCTGGAAGCTGCTGCATGAAGATCCTGTGGATGCAGCAATAGCTAAGGAACTATGGCATCAAGGCGAGAGAAACTCCTATCATGTGCGACAGTACGAGTGCAATTGCAATCATGCACAATCATGTATTGCACTCGAGGACCAAACACATCAATGTAGCATCATCTCATCAAATCGTGGAGAATAAAGATGTCACGATTGAAAAGGTCCATACTGACATTCAGATAGCAGACATCTTCACAAAGCCTCTCAGCACAACGAGGTTCTGTATGCTCCATCAGGAATTGGGAATGCTACAGCTCAGTTAGAACCATATAAGTTTTTATTTATGCTCATCAATTGAGGGGGATCACTGTAAGACCCATGAATACAATTTTCACACTTATTAACTGTATACTGAGAACTACAAGTCATATCCTTACTGTAGGAAGAAAATGGTACAGTTACCTTCATACAGCTATACTGTGCATTAAGTAAGGGGAAATGCAGCAGGACTCTTGAATACAATATTAATCATCAATTCGTTGTAAGAATTGAATCATATATGTACCTTGTAAATGGGGACGCTGTATTTTCATGGATACAACACAAATACTGTAGGATTTCAATTAATATGTTAATTGCATCCAGTTCCGTACACTTAACCCTTCAAACAAGTTTAAGTCCACGTGGATCATCTTAATTTAAAATAATTTAATTTTCAATATTGAAATGATATCTGGATTTTAAGCCTTGAAACCCATGATTTTAAAATTCAAACCGCCTGAACATGCGATAGTGGAAGATGTAATGTGTCAGAGGTGGGACAAGGCACTAAATTCGAAATTAATGGATTAAACGTAGCAGTTACATCCGGACTCATCCTGTATGTTTATTCAAAAATAGTTACCATCACTTAAATCTGGTCATTCCCTTAAATCTGGCTATTCACTGCGACCTAGCCTCTATCCACACTATAAAAGGGCCAATATGCTAACCTAAAGACTCTTTACACTTTTGAAAACTAAAAGAGCCTATAACATATAGCCTACATACTTAGACTATTTTCCACAAACTTTTCTATCTCAGTTTTCACCTCTTTTTCTATGAAAATGACTTCATCTCAGACTTCATCTATATCTCTGAAGAAGAAGGAAACTATCATCGATAGAAGGATATTCGCCTGCTCTGTGCTACAAGAATTCATCATTCCAGAAGATGATGATATGGCCAGGATGAACTTAGTGGTTTTCCATGTTAAGCAGCAGGGATTTCATAGACTGGGTACCCTTCACCCAGAGAACTACGATGAACGGGTCGTTGAAGAGTTTTACTTGGATGATGTATTTAAACATACGTCGAAGAATAAAGGTGCTCCTGTCTCTGAAATTGTGAGCACCGTACAAGAGAATGAGATCTCAATTAATAGGGATCTTCTAGAAATGTTGTATGAGTTTCCCTCTGATGGCATCTCGTTGGCAGATCTGGACACCTTCGAGTCTGAGAGTATGCTTGAAGCAAACTGGAAGTTGTTCAAAGGAAACCTTAATGCAGCACACGTTCATCCTTTAGGCCACAAGAAGAGTTTCCCTTTTTCTTACTTCTATCTGCAAGAATTTTCCTACCGAGTTGTCGAGAACATAATCGATGCATTTAAAATGTGCACGAATATTAGGTTTAGGATGATGGTGGCCATCATGTGCGGGGAGAAGGTGAACTGGTGCTGGGTAGTAATAAAGCGCCTACAGAAGGATATGCCAGTCTAGACACAATAAGGAAGTCCTTCAGCCTAATGCTGAACTACACTCTGACGAGTTGTGGCATTCAGCAGTCACCTGTAGCAATGGAGATACTTGTTAGGAATTTTTGGGTGGTTATAAACCCACCTTCTACAACAAAGCTATGCCTATTGCAAACAATCCGGACCTGAACTCTATTCCTACATCGAGCGATCTAAGGGATGTTAGTGGTCCCTCTTTAAAGGCTAAAGCTGGTGACAGCAATAAAAAGAAGCTGGTGACAGCTGATTCCTGATAGCAACTCACCTTCAGCTGTTGAGAAGAACAAGAAAAAACAAATGACTAAGAAGGAGTCTTCAAATTCGTAAGTTATTCCTACAAAACCTCAGCCGACTAGTGCTCAATGAGGAATTTCCACCTACTGTAACTGTCCCTATAGTAGTCTACCCATTGGAGGCTAGTTCTATGTAAGAAACAATGGTTGCTCTTATAGAAAATCCTGAGCCAGTTGCGGCTATGACGGATGACCAGTTGTTTTTTAAGCTAAAGGAAGTTGGTGAATCGGCTGCCCCTTCGAATCCAACAACCACTTATCCTCGCAGGGCCCCCACCGTTGTGAGGATCCCCTCTCCCAATAGGGCACCCCACCCTATCAGGGATCCACCTCTTCCACAGGCTCCCAAACCTGTAGAGGATCCCAACCGGGCATTAGAACCTTCGAATGTTTGGAGTCCCTCCCCCTCAACATTCATAAACCAGAGAGTCCTCTAAGTCCAAATTGAAGAAGCAATAGAACGCTTCAGAATATGGAAGAGCTACAGGTTTCCCCTTACGACACCTTGTACAATTAAGAATGGGAGGATCCCCTTTGCCATGACCTCATCACTAAATATTACGTGGAAATGGAGAAGGCTAAACTGAAGGAAAGCAACCGTACCATCACGGAACTCGGAGCTCTAGTAACTATTCTGATCCAGACTCTGACGATAATGATGAGGCCTTACAGATTGGGATAAGGATGTGAACATTCATGCCGCCCAAGGCAAGGGTCCATCTAGGCAATTATCTGAAAAGCCTAAGTTCCCCATTCTGCATAATGAAGCTGCTAATGTTGCAAACTTACAGGAGGAATCAGTCCCTCCTGTAATCAAAGAAATTGTTGCATCTACCCAGTAGCACGAGGAAACAACACCTCCGACCCAGGAGGATGCAACTTGGGGCATCCAACAGGATGATTCAGTCCCTCCAACAGAGCAGGCGACAACTGAGAGATAGTAGGAGGAATCAGTCCCTCCTGTTCAACAGGCTATGTAAACAAAAACAAAGTAGGAGGAATCAGTCCCTTCTGTCTCCCATATGGACACTCAAGCCGAACTAATAGATGTTCACGCCTCCAAACAGATAGTCCCACCTATCCCAACAGGCTCACCTTCCGAACCAGATGAGGATTTCCTACGTGATGACACCCGAAAGAAACCTACACGTAATGAGGTCATCAAACATGTAGGAGAGCCCTCAGACTCTCCAATTGCACTTGCTCACTCCCCTCAGACAGAAGCCAAAATTGAACAATTGCAATGCAGCGATCGCCAAACTGTCTTTCTGCATGATGCTGTCATGAAAGACCAAGAGAAGCTAAGGGTCGCCGAAGCTAAGACATTCGTCTCCCTCGAGTACATAGGGTCCAGACTTATCATCCACGACTGGAATATTGATGACCTGACTATAGCACTCGCATGTCTTGTCAACACGGTGAAGGATATTCAGAAAAAGTGGGCTGACTATATGGATATTCCCCAGATATTCATGGTAAAGTCACTGAGCTTGATAATACCAAAAGGGGGAAGAGGATCGAGAAGCTGGAAGAAAGTGGAGGATGGAGAGAGAAAGGAGGATGGAAACACTGCTTGATGATAGTGTTGTTGCTGCCATTGGTAGACTGGCTAGACCTGGGCCAAGTCAAGATGCTTAAAGATATAAGGTGATTGGTTCCCGTCCCGAGTTTCATGATCCCAATATCCCATGGAAGAAGATAGTACAGAAGCTGTCTGAGATTCCTCTTCCTAAAGAGAGACAAAAAGCCAACAATATGGAAGAACAGTGAACTGTGGATATACTTTAGTCTACTCATCAGGGAGTCTGCCATGTTCAACGAATGTAAGGTGCTGGATGATGCAACAAAGGAGTACTCAAGGCTACTGTCAGAAGGAAAGCTTACATTACAGCTAAAGCTCAATTCAAGGCATTTGAAGGGTAATCAAATAACTTACCTAAAAGACTGGATTCTTGCCTATAATTGGACCGAAATGAAAAAAATATCTACAAGGATCGAGACATAGATTCCTTAGTTAACTGGTAGAGGAACCAAACATGATCCCTCTAAGAGGTCATCCAGACAACAGCATTATAGTATATAAAATCCTTCATGCTGTATCTTTCATGTTTTTAAACTCCAGATGTAAATTTCAATACCTAAAGCACTGTAATCGAGTTTTTGTTATCAACAAAATATTGATTTATCCCAAAAAAATTACAGCTCGTGATCTTCATTTAGTTTTTGATTGCGATACATATTGAAATATTGCTAAGTATAAAAATTGATAAGTCTAAAAGCTGCAAGAACTTGTCTGCGAACAGTTCATAGATTAAGTTGTATCCAGTTAGACTACTTGCTGTAATATTGTGCCTCCGAGCCAATCATAACTTAAGTTGTAATACACCTAGTCTTGTAAGATTTAAATTTTAGAATTTGCCTGCGAACAGTTCAAATTTTAGTCTGCCTCGAAGATCAGGCCATCCGATAGAAGACTTGAAGACAGTTTTATGTTTTAAAGGAGTTTTGGCATTATCAAAACTGAAGAAATTGTTTGGAAAAATAACACCCCAAGTGTTTTGATAAATATATCCTATAGCTTGTCCTTACAGCAATCTTCATACAACACCTAAAAGATGGTTCCTACAGCCAAATGAAGATTCTAGGGTACAACAAGAAGACTGTTGGCTACAGCAACGAAACTGTAGGTACTTTACTTAGGAAATGCAAAATACAATCTAACATGAATTAGACTTAGACCTTTAAATTGTTGTGAGATAAGTCATTCTTTATTCATAAGTATTCACGGTAAAAGTGTATTTAATGCTAACATGGCAGCATTTAATGCGGCCGAAAATACTGTGGACCAAGAGCATTTAATGTGGATAAAAAAAAATGTCTGAAGCATTAAATGCAGATATCTATAGTTCAGACTTTCTACAAGCCGCCAATATGATATGTCTACATCTCACCAACCGGCCAACAACTAAATTTATAACGGATCTATTTCCAAGGTTATAAATAGCCCAAACCAGAGGACATTGCTCACTTGATTGATCAAGAATCCAAAGCATCAAGAATCTGAAGCATTCATTATCAAGAGCAATTTGTTTCTTCAAGCATATTGCATATATCCTTGAGTGAAGAAATACTAAGTCCTAAACTAAGAACAACATACTATAGTGAAGACTTTCACAACCTACAACTCTTGTTCCGATTCGTGTGATTCAAAACCTTAATTATTCATGTGTGGACTAAGTTGAACTATTCTGACCTGTGTGAGATAAAGAGAGTTTGAAGATGAAGATTCAATTTGTGTGAGAAGTATTCAGTCAAAGGAGCCTACAGCCAATCTATGTTAACGGCTTAAAGCAATAATCAGTTGCATCAATCTATATGAACGATACAATGACCAGTTTAGTTGAAATCATGCAGTTATGTACGCCTTGATTACAATAACCTATCGATTCCTATGTGGAGGACATGTGTACATAGAGGGGTTTACCTCGAACTACATTAAACATGTGTGTTATTGCTTCTTGTATCTACTGTTTTCTACCTGCATGTGATTTATCGTATACTGACTTTGAAAACCATGTAAGCACCAAGCAACAAGAGATTGTTTAGTTGTTGTACTTAAAGCAACTTAGTTTAAGATTTCTTCCACGAATAAAAAACTTCGAAAAAGAGTACGGCTTATTCAACCCCCCTTCTAAGCTTTAAGTAAAGTATATTGTGACCAACAGAAATTATCAAGATCCCCAATGTACCCCACAACAGATACTCATTGACTACATAGAGCATAATTGGGCAAACTTATAGAACATTCTGGTGAAGTATGCGGCAAAGACGTTTGATGCATATCTAATGATCCCTCAATTCATACCACAAGAAGATGCTATAAATGGAGAAGGAAAATTTTATGATAATGCTCTTCAGGCTGAGATAAGGAAGATCTGCATTGAAAATAAGTCATCACTCTTGAAGTTCAAGCATTTGCCACCCAGGCAGTAAAAAAGAGATATGGGTTGATTCCAATGGTGGAAAATCCCATAAGGGCGAAACCGTTGAAGTCACTCCCTCCAGTCAGGACCAGAGTAAGAGGGAGAATGATATGGATAGTTTTGTTTACCATACTCATACATTTTTTATGTTTCTGTTGAGTAAAATTTCTCAAAGAACTGTAATGTACTGAAGTGATGAACGGTATATACGGTCAACTTGAATGACAATCCTTGGTTATCTCAAACATATTGAGTTTTATATTTTTACAAGTTTTTCTATGTGTGATGACTATTTTACATTCGAAACAAATATTAAGTTTTGCCATCATCAAAATAGAGGAAATTTGTTAGGAATACATCTAATATTTTGATGATGTCATCTCATTATTCAAAATTTAATTCAAATGTATGATTTAAGTACTTGGCATTGTAAAGAAGAATCAAATGATTATCTTCTATAGACTTTTAAATTTAAGCTAAGTATTGTTCAGCTAGGTTCTTCATCTAAGTACTGATCAGTCAGGTTCGTACAGCTAAGTACAGAAAAGCTCAGTATGAACAACTGGGAAACCCAGCTGAGTATGAAGACAGCAAAGTACGTCATCCAGGTATGGCCAAGACAAGTCATCAGTCGGGTATGGCTAAGCCAAGTCATCAGCCGAGTATGGGCAAGAAAAGCCATCACCTGGCTATGGCCAAGACAAGTAATCCGCCGGATAAGGCCAAGCGAAGATAGTCAGCCGGGTATGACCAAGCAAAGTCAGACAGCCATGTATGGATAGCAAGGAATGTTTGATACATAGAAAAATTATCAAGTATCAATAAGTTGTGTCCACATCATCAAACGCTGAAAAGTCAACAAAAATGGCAAGTCACATGTAGACGTGAACAACACAAGAAGGAGACAAACTGAATGATTCACCGCAAGCTGAGGAATAAGATATTCCTCTAGATTCGCGTCCAAAAGACATTCTTCATTAGAGAAATCAAAAAATACGGCATGGACAAATTTATATTAAAGGAAGATCTTCAAATGGGTAGATTTGAAGAAAATGACACAAGTGTTGCAAAGAGGATAATGATTAACAAAGAGGTCACTCTCCCATGGAACAATTTGTTCCATAGATGCAATGACTATGAAGATCTCAAGAATCATACAATTAGGATCTGAAGAATTGATGAGCAGAAGTACGATGCTATTAACACTTACAAAGCGAAGAAGCAATAAAATAAATACACTCAGCGTACTAACCATCGTGAAGAGCTGAGATCAGAGATACAAGTTAAAGAAGCTCTTAAAAGTTGGAGAAAATAAAACTCTTGTCTATTGAGATTTGATTAGGGGTATTTTCTTGAATGAGGTTCTCGAAAGTTGGTTTGTGCGACATCCACGGGTTCTTGATTGGAAGGTGATAAGCAACTTGAAAGTTGTGAGGCATCCATGGGTTTTCAATCAGGAGGTGACAAGTAACTAAAGAAAAGGAGTTACTGCGGATAAGGGTTTTCACTGGTTGAATGCTGTTGTAATTAATCAAAAGTTATAGTGAATTTATCTCCAAGTGGATTGGAAAAAAGTGGACTAGTAGAAGATCCCACGTCTAAAACCACTATTAGTGCTGTGTGATTTACTTCTTTTAACATCATACTTAACTGTTGCATCCATTTTAACTGTTGCATTAACAAACCAGCTACTTAAGGAAAGCTAAGTTTCAAAATCAGTTAAGTTTACCTAGTTGCTGCTCATTACAACTGAGTTTCAAAAACCAGTTCAGTTAAGAAAAGTTTTAAAAGTCTATTTAACCCCCTAGACATTTATCATACGTATTTGTGACCTACAAAATCTGTTGGACCCCTCGATAAATAGGATTGAAGA
This sequence comes from Orobanche coerulescens, assembly GCA_033398695.1. Lineage (NCBI taxonomy): Eukaryota > Viridiplantae > Streptophyta > Magnoliopsida > Lamiales > Orobanchaceae > Orobanche > Orobanche coerulescens. Next base: position 99,660,874 of record CM065810.1, on the reverse strand, counting down.
AAATACATGGTCATGCTCAAATGAAGAGTCATTTGATTCAATCAGTCTACTTAAGATCGAGAAAGCATTTGAATATTAATAAGTATGACAATTTTCATGATTTAGTTCAAATATGATATCACACGATAAATGGATATGACAACTTAACTAGTTTAATGTACTATAACATATACAATTTGGATAGTCATAATGTCTTGCTAGAGACCGCTTATGATTTATTATTTAGTAAGGTGTTAAGCAATTGCAGACGTAATATAAGTCTTTTGGGTCATACATAAGATAATTAAAGACAAGCAACAATAATCAATACATATAATATTGGATATTATATTTATTAAGTAATTAAATAATATGTAATATATAATATCTTATATTATATATTATATTATTCAATTATATCAACTTGGATAATAAATATATTATTGGATATTATATATATTAAAAGATTAAATAATGAATAATATAATGTGGGATAGTATATATATATATATATTGTATTATTTAATAAGTTGATGGGTAACTGGGTAAATACTAGAGTTTTGACTCTAGGGTTTACTTAGTATAAATAAGGGATCTATGACAACGAGTTGACATAACAAAAATATTACACAACCCTAGTTGTGAATTAAAAAATCGCCCCCTCCCCGGCAGTCCGGCTGCCCTGTTTCTTGTGAAGAAGTCCCGGTTCGGCCATCCCGTGTTCTTCCCTTTGTTGATCTTGATCAATTATACAATTCTTCTAGCAAAGAATTGTTTGTTGCACTATTTATCAATATTATTCATAAAGATCTAACAATCCGACTTGTGCAATTGTTCGTCTGTGGATCATCGAAAGAGGAAGGTGACTATCATTAGCTTCGTGAGGAAGATCACCTAAAGCTTGGGGAATCGCTTTTGTGAAGAACAACATTTAATCAACGGACTTCGAGGGTATGATTTCGTATCATCCTTTGTTTCATTTTATATTCGTATATACGTAGCTTGATCGATCCTCTAAAGGGATTCAGATCGATTTTACTTTCGTATTTTGCTTCCATTGTGCTTTTATTTTAGGCACTGAATCGCAACACCTATTGGGTTTGACACTTCAAGACATATGGGTAATAGGTCTAATTTCATGTTCAATTTTTTAGAAAAATGTGGTGCAATGAATGAATGTAATGAACCTGTTCCAATGAGTGTATGTCCAGGGTTGTTAGATATGAGAAATGTACCTTCCACCATCTTGTTCTTTCCAGGAGCCTCTTGCCCGTCTAGAGCAAACACGCGAGTTGGAGCCTCTCCTCGATTGTTCCCTAGCTTTGCAACAACAGCTGGTTTGTTCGTTTGGTTTTCCATTTTCGGGTAGTGTTTGATTTGGTGCTGTGTGTTGCCACATCTTAAGCACTTGGCCAACATCTTCCAGCACTCACTAGCTTTGTGTCCTTTTCTGTCACAATGTGGGCAAATAGGTGTTGCTTTGTTAGAGTTGTGTTTTTGTCCCGCTCGAGTTTCCCTTGACTCCTATTTTGTTGAATTTCTATGGCGATTTCACTGTTGAACCATTCGCGGGTCTCTTAGAATTTCCAAAAAATCAGTTCTGTTGGTGTGCCAGTGTCGCTCTCCCATTCTCAATTCGGGTTTCACCTTCAACTACCTCAACCATCATGGTCAAATGAATAGTTAGGAGACTTTACTAGAGAACGAATCTCCACCCTCTAGTGAATTTATAAAGCTTGTCTTCTTCAGTGGTCACCAATCCTGGTGCATATTTGGATAACCTATTGAGCTCTGCTTCGTACCGTATGACAGTCGAACATCCATGTTTCAGGTGGTAAAAATCATCCCCTATGCTGAAACATACTGGGTTTGGAAATTAGTTAGGAAGTTGGCCCATGTTCTGGGCGTGTACTAATGACCTTCCACCAGTTATGTGCGGCAGCTTCTAGTTTGAATGTGGCTAATTATATGCGTTGTTCATCAGTATGTTGCGACACATTAAATATGATCTCCATTTTCTCCACCCACGATTTTGCCTTCATGTCATCAGTGTAACACCCCAGAGCTATCCGAGAATATTACAAGCATCGTGGGCCCTGCACCGAAACCCACAAGGCTGAAAGATATTTTAACAAATATTTCAAATACGCCCAAGCGGCGTGATGGTAATATCTTTTTAAAAATTTTCAAAGACTCTATAAAATATATTTATCAATACTGTCGTAAAATCTCATTTGAAATTACCAGGCTAAAATGACAAAACTCGTCAATTTAAAAGTATACGTTAAGTCATTCTTACACGAACTGACAAAATAATTTAGAAAATAATTTTCCAAAATAAACCCAAGTTCGTAAAATACTAGCAAGCCATTTTAAAACACACTCACATCGGATATAACAAAGAATTGAAAACACTTTTTCAGCGAAAAAAAGTACTCCATTCACAAACACATGCCATAGCCAGTATCATCCGGGATACTCATCTCTTCACGACCGCTACAAGCTCGATCTCCGAGTACCTAAAAATAAAGCCCACGACGGGGTCAGCCATAATATCCAACAATGATAACAACCACATCACGTCAATAATTACAAACCAATAAAAATGCTAAGTAAGAATACTACCAATGAAACCTTACCGTCATAACCTCACCAATTCGTGATAATCCTCAGCAAAATAACCCTTACCATATTGTACATCTCATATTCTTGATTAAACAATGAACTCATACACAACATCTATATTGTACCTCAAACAATACCCAAGGTTCTCAAAACATCATAATAACTCACGAATAGGAAACTCTGACACATCCAATCCATCGGATAACATCATCAAATATCAACATGATAATCGATTGTCCATCAAAAGACAAGTACCAAGAAGAAAATATGGAACATAACTCAAGATATGCAATGCCACAACAGTCTAATCCAAGATCAGATCAATACAACATGCAGACATGGTCCTACAAAAGACTTATAAATGCATACTCACATGACAACATCAATATGCCCACAACAACAACAACAATGTATACTCATGGAAATCCATTGATTCAGCATTAATTGCATAGATCCCAAGATGATCCTGTTAGATCATCACGAGGTGGATAACAACAATATACATATGCACAACAACACATGGGTAATGCGATGATCCAGCATTCACTGCATAGATCCCATGATGACCCCGTCGGACCAACACAAGGTGGAAAACCCATCCAATGATGCATCGCACACAACATAGATCCCAAGATGATCCCATCGGACCAACACGAGGTGGGCATACGACAAGAATGCACAAATACATGATAACAACAATACACAAATGCATGAAACAATAATACATGAATGTATCACAACATGATCGATACAAAATGACAAAAATGATTAGAGTACTTCTCTGAGTCCTTAGAGAACAATCTCGATGTCAAAACCCATCGCCAATGATTATCCTCAATGTTCGACAATCTAAAATACCGTAGATCGTAGATAACTCATCCTCATCTTTATCAAAATATATCTGTGATACCCAAGTATTCTAATAATGAACATAAACCATATACCTTATAATTTAACTCCAAACGCGGAAGACAACATAATATCCAAATCTCCAGAATTCGCACTTATACTCATTGCTGTATGAATTATAACCGAAATGAAACTGAAACCATTCATTAAATATTATAAAGTGAACAAGTAATAACTTGCCTCAAATACCGATATGCCAACAAGTCAATTCGGATATACGAATACTCCGATCTTGATAGTTCTTCAATCACAACCTAATAATATCAATCTCTTTGAAGAAATGGATTGCATCCCAAGGTTGAATACGTTCCCGATCACTTTCAAGCTCAATATTGTTAAAGATGCTCAACTCCACAAATACTCAAGTGTTTGGAACCTCAAAACCTCCTCCAAGCACTCTCTCTATCGGATGAAGGGAAGGAATAGCCGAAATGAACAATAATTCCCAGCTGTAAAATATATATATATATATATATACTGCATATTACTAGCTTGCGCTAACGACTGCCTTTAGCATGCGCTATTTGCCATAACGTATGCTAACTGATTTTGATAGCGTATGCTATTCTGTTCCATAGTCTACTGCCTTATTTTGCACAATGACTTACGTATGCAACATAAACCTTTAACGTACGTAAACATCATGCTCCATTAACGTACATTATTCTTGAACAATAGCATACGTTATCTCGTTGTTGACTGTCCGCACTTTCATCGATTGTGCCTGTGTCCCACTTGCTGAAAGCAACCCATGATTGTCGGGATTTCCTTTGACTGATCTACAATTAGCGTGCGTTAAGCCCTATGCTTAGCGTGCGCTAAATGCCGTCGACTCGAGCATGCACATGCACACCGAAAGATGCCTACCACGGGACCCATGATCTTACGTACATTATCCATACCAATTAATGTACGTAAGGCTTGTAAATTAGCGTGCGCTATGTCCTTATACTAATGTACGTTAATCAGGCTATACTTAGAAAATTCCAACTGTTCCTGTCCATCGTCTCGACATACTGGATACATATACTGAATATATATGCTCGTTCTAATAATATTCTCACATGATACACTTGATATCAAAAGTACGATAACCTGATACATGATGTCCTCAAATGTAATTATTAACCAACTACGACAGTTATATCAATACAACTATGTGGATCCTTCAATTATATCCATACTATACAGATTCCACACTGTGCAATATAACTCGGAAATAATATTAAACAACCATAGTAGCAATTCAGGATATTACGTTCTACCCCACTTAAATAAATTTCATCCTTGAAATTTGCAATCCTGTCATAAACAACAACTCAACCAAGATTTCCAAAATCATCACGAAGACAAACAAGCATCACCACAAGTGTATAACCAAAACAGTATACTTACAAGTGCGTGAAGTCAATGATCTCCTATGATACTAGCATATGGCTCCATTTTCAAAACCTCAACACAGATACAAACACAACTGACACAAGCCTCGACAAAATCCAACAAAATGCCAATACCACAACTATGGCAATTTCAAAAACATCTCAAAAATTTTGGAAATTCCAAAAACAAAAATCGAGAAATACCTTTACCAAAATCACGCTACTATCACACCGGTAGAAACACATAATACACATGCCAGGGTTTTACAAAATCCACGGCTGCGAAACCATATTCTGTACTGAATCTACAATTCGCAACTACTCCAATATTAAATTTCACATATTTCTCTTATCTGATCGACCAATCGGTTATCCCTTGATAATCCAAGCTACCATACTGAAATTCGAGTCTCTTCACACCGCACCATATTGATGTACTATCCAGCTTATGACTCTTACTCGAAACTTCACCATGTTATGCATTATGTACTAAATTTGTACTTATATCAATCACATTTTCAAAACGGCATTGAAATCATATAATCTTGTCAATGAAAACCTATTTTTGGAAGTTCTTTCATGAATTTCAGAACTATATATATATATATATTTGTGTTATATATATGTGTGTGTGTATTCGTAAGACTACAAAAATTAATTTTTGAAAAGTTAAATTGGCTCGCTTATGTCTAGTACTCGATGACAATTCTTTTCGGATACACACCATTAAATAAAATGAAATTATACAAATAAATGGCTACATCCATACTCCTTTATACCAATTCGCCTCCTCACTAATTCTACTGACATTTGGTAGGAGAATCACATGATAGAATCCCAAACTTATTGTATAGACTTCGATAAAATCTCTTTCTCCACAGATGAATCGCAATGTCGATCATTATTCTATTCTGGATTATATCAACTATGCCATGATAAAACATGCTTAAAGACACAATTGTTTCTCCGAATAAGTTTAAGGAAAGATATTTTCACAATAGCAAGCAAAATAGTTTATTCAAAATATATTGTTCTGAAAAGTATCATTTCTAGATGTTTAAAAATAGTATCGTGCATCCTAAAATGAAATAGCATGACTACATGTTCCTCTTAACCATTCACAACATTTCTCCTAAATTCACAACTCCATTTTCCATGTTTACCCTATCCATTGATTTTTCATAATCATAGTTTCTCAAGATCATCGGTTTTGTCCCAAATATTATATTCTGCTACCTCATACTATAACACATACTATTTTTTTAATCTCAAAGTACATCAACTTATAACTGTAAATAATCTCAATCCAATCCAAGAATACAAATACTTACAGGTCGTGCAGCCGACGATTCCCCGTGATACTAACATATGTCTCAACTTTAGAAATATATTCGATACAGATATTTTTCAAAGCATACGTTTTGCAAATTCAGTTTAACTCAAAATATAACACATCTCTTTCCAAAGAATCACGTTAATACCGTTGAGATAATATTAAAAAAACCAAAGTATCACACTGATAAACCACATAACACACAAGCCCGGGTAATCAATTAAAAATCTAGGCTCTAATACTTGTCAACCGACAACTCGAATGACGTGACAAAAACATGTCTCGACTCAACCCGACAGCCTAGATTTCCACAACCAAAGCTCTTATACCATATTCTATAATACCTCCAGAGATACCCGAGAATATTACAGCACCGTGGGCCCCACACCGGATCCCACAAGGCCGAAAGATATTTTTAAAAATATTTCAAATATGCCTAAGCGGCGATGACGGTAATATCTTTTTAAAAATATTCAAAGACTCTATATAGAATTCATTTATCAATACCATCATAAAATCTCCTTTGAAATTACGAGGCTAAAGTGTGAAAACTCATCAATTTAAAAGTATACGTTAAGCCATTGCTTACACATACTGACACAATAGTTTAGGAAATGATTTTCTAAAATAAACCCAAGTTCGTAAAATACTAGCAAGCCATTTTAAAACACACTCGCAGGGGATATAATAAATAATTAAAAATACTTTTGCATCGGAAAATAACAACTAGTCAAAGTACTCGATTCACAAACACACGCCATTGTCAGTATCATCCAGGATGCTCATCTCTTCACAACCGCTACAAATTCGACCTACGAGTACCTAAAAGTAAAGCCCACGACGGGGTCAGTCATAATATCCAATAATGATAATGATCACATCACATCAACAATTACATACCAATGAAAATGCTAAGTAAGAATATTATTAATGAAATCTTATAGTCATAACCTCACCAATTCGTGATAATCCTCATCAAAATAACCCTTACCATATTGCACATCTTGTATTCTAGATTAAACGATGAACTCATATATAATATCTATACTGTACCACAAACAATACCCAAGATTCTCAAAACATCATCATAACTCACCAATACGTAAATATACCAACTCTGACCCATTCAATCCATCGGATAACATCATCAAATCTCAAAACGATAATTGATTGTCCATCAAAATACAAGTACCAAGAAGGAAATACGAAACATACCTCAAGATACGCAATGCCACAACGAATCATGTCTGTCTAATTTGAGATCAGATCAATACAACATACGGACATGGTCCTACAAAAGACTTACTGTAACACCCCCAAAACCATATGGGAATACTACATGCCGTAGATCCTTCCCACGAGGATCTACCAGGCTAATCATCACAAAACGACCAAGTGTGTGCCCGACCGGGGCATACAATACAATGATACGGACAGTTAAGGTCAATTATAAAAAACTACACGGGCCGGTGAGGTCGTACAACTGACGTAAACATAAAAACACAACTCTATACAATGAATACCCACACAGGGGTAAAGATACAAAATAGCGGAAATCGGAATACGACTCTGACGATAACTCAACTCGACTCAACTCCCAACTCTCGATTAGTATCAAAGCCCACCACTTTTTGTGCCGATCCCGTGACTGCTCCCCGAACCTGCAAGCACCTGGACACAAAACAGACATCCACCCCACGATTACTCGGGGGTTAGCAAAATTCCACTATTTTGCTAGTGCAATTATAATATGATAGAAATGCAACAAGTAAATAGCAACTACGAATTTACTATGGAAATCAACTATCAAAATGTTCCCGGGAAGTTTTAGCATTTCAAACTCAAGCAAGAAATATTTGAAAAGGAACTCATCATCTCGGGGAATTTTAAAGTAGAAATTCTTTTGGACCTCGAGTCCCAATTTACAAAACCTTTTCGAAAACGTTAGGGCCTCAACCCGATTCTCGTTTCAAAACACACTAGTTAAGATATCATTATGAGTCCGTGACCCAACTTTAAAACGTTATCCAAACAATCACTGTTATACGATCACTGTTCGTACACATCATGTACCGAACTCCAGAGGCCTCGTCGGACCCTACCCAGAACATACAGGTTGTTCGTACACATCATGTACCGAACTCCGGAGGCCTCGTCGGACCCTACTCGGAACATACACGTTCGTACACATCATGTACCGAACTCTAGAGGCCTCGTCAGACCCTACCTGGACCACACGATCACTGTTCGTACACATCATGTACCAAACTCCAGAGGCCTCGTCAGACCCTACCTGGATCACACGCATTGACACGACACAACTCATATTGATCAACTCAACACATCACCACGAGCAACACACATTATTATCAATATGTCAAATCTTTCAACAATACATTGTAATACATATTCAATTAAGTAATCAAACCAACACACAAATATCATAATCATCACGGTCACTCATCCATGACTAATCACGCACGACACGAACCATATGATTAACACAACCAACACAATCCCAAGACATTATCCAAATGAGGATATCGTCACTACCATCAATCGTTCACAATTATAAATTCACATGAAGTATATTCACGAAGACAAGCCAAATCATCGTAAACCTAACACGAAGTCTCTATTCACAAGACACAATTCGTATAGCAAGATACTTGCCTCGATAATCGATACCGAACACTCCGATGAACACGGCTCAACCGGGGAACCTCGAACACCTACATACTCTAGCAAAAACAATGAAGATACGATTACAATGAGAATCAAGACCAAAAACAATGGAAATCCCACCAAACTATCGAAGGGAAACTCATTGGGACATTTAATCGAACATTCAATGTTCGATAACTCCCAAGAACACTCGAATCACCAATCGAGTTGAACAAACCCAAAATATGGATATACAACCCATAGAACACGATTAATAATGCTCAATAACATCAACCAATTCTTCAAAATCGGACGAACAACGAAAATCAAGAAGGAAATCCCGAAAGTCAACCCTAGGAGATTTCAAGAATTTACCTCGATTCGACGAAGAACAAGGATTATATGATGATATAATCGACAAGAGCCTTCCAAAACGTCTTGGAATTTATTGGAATCGACCAAGAACTCCTCCTCCTGAACCTCCCGTTCGTCAGCCGCCACAAGAAGGGAAAAATGGAGAAGAATGGCACAAACCCGTCGGCCAGGGCTATATAAAGCCACACACGTTATGGCCATAACAGGCATCACCTTACGGCTGTAACTCAGCCCTTACGGCCATAATCGGTATCAGCTTACGGACGTAACCGGCACCTCCCAGGCTACTGCCTAAAATCGCTCGACATATTATGGCTGTTACCAAGCAAGCATTGCGGCCGTAATCGGTCAACCCTGGGCTACTGCCCAACCTGTGCGGGAGCCTTACGTCCATTACCGGCAAGGCATTGAGGCCATAACCGGCCATGTATTGCGGCCGTAACAGGCACTGCATTGCGGCCGTAACTCGTCCAGGCCCTACGGTCGAGACTAGATCGTTCCGACAGTCTGGTTGGGCATTTGACAACATCTCCGTCACACTAACGCACCAGCTATGATTCAAAACAATAACGAGCAAATTATGAAACATAACATACCACACCACACGCACACATTTAGTCAAAGAAATATACGCAACGACAAGTCTCGCTCGTCAAACACTACAACAGAGTATGTCAAACCATTCTTGGCACAAAAACAAATTCCAATAATCATAACGACACGAAATAACCGAAACCAACCGACATATAGTTCAAGGCAACCGAAATAAAATTCTCGAGTATTACATTCTACCCCTCTAAAAATAAGTTTCGTCCCGAAACTTAAAACAAGGTCATCACAGTGATACAAACAAAACATAACGACACATAATAAAATACCAAATTCATGACCTCGTGGTCCACTGTCACGTCTCCGTAGGTTCAACAACCATACCGAAACTTATGCGAAACAAAATATCAGTCATCAAGCTCCAAACATAAAAACGTCACATAACACAACTCTACACGAGAAACAATCCGCATAATGAGCACAAAAATACCATCACTGGACATCATAGGGCTCTCTAAAAGTAGGGATGGAACTCCGGTTCCCTACCATCTTGGCAACAATCTCGCAATACTGAACTCGATGCCCCTCGCGTCCACAATTATAATAAGTCACCGACGGTTTCTTACAATGCGCACGTTCATGGCCCAGAACGTTACAGTTGAAACACCTTGGAGCATTACCAGAACTCAAAGGCACCGGCTTGGGTCTTTTAGATTCCACAGTTGACCAAAAAGGTCCCATACTCGACTGATACGAGGGTTGAGGTTTAGGAATCCTAATTCCCTCACTTCCCGACGCGTCATCAGAAATCTTCTGTTTCTTCACTACCGATACAGACTTGGTAGACATTATATCCATTTCAAATGCTAAGGCTCGGTCCTGATAGTCCTTCAACGTTGTATACATAAAAGGAGCCATACACTGCCGAACCCAGCTTACAGCACAGCGTGTTTGCCACCACACTGGCAGAAACTGAGATACCAGCCTTATTCGATTCTATAGCATCAAATGTTCTGTACAACTAGAAGAGCCAGTTCTCCCAACCTAACGAGTCCGAAAAACCTACAAAATGGGGTGTGTGCATTCTCATCGCACCTCAAAACCACTTACTAGCTCCATTATCCTCATCTGGGATCCCATCCCGGTGTATGGTCTGATTCATATGTGCCAACTGGTCAGCCACCTGACGAAGGATGGTGGCGGCGCTAATGTCAACATTACCCATGGTTGATTGCCTCTGATCACGCGATTGGTCATCTCGACCATCTCTACTGAGCTAATTGGCACTCGACAACAAGCGAGTCGCCCACTCTTGCTCCTTATTACGACCACTACCTCGGCCTCGACCTCTCGGCATACTGAACGGACCACCATACAGGATAACATAACAAAACAATCATCATCGAAACATAAGACAACAAACAACAGCAATAATAGAACTTAAATTCAAAAGTAATTTGCACGGTCACACCAATAGAGATATACGACCTTTACCAAAACAAACACAGTCAAAACCACATACATATCATTGGGATCAGACACTTGTAACACTCTTTAAAAATAAAGTTTTTTCGAGGTATTTGTTCAAATGATAATATTTTAAAATTCCGGAGTTGAAAGATTTTGCTGAAATGAAATTTTTGAAAATACTTTTAATACCTCGTCGTTTGGTCAAAACCATGAACCCATTATCAAAACTATTTTGATTGAAATTATTTGTCAAAACAACACGTTGAAACTTCAATCTTCTCGATAAACGGTATCATCAAAATGACCTTATCAATATATATATCACTGCTAACGACATACAGGGTAACCACATGTTACCACGCCAACCATCACAAATAACAACGCACATGATAATCCGCGGCCATGCCCCTCGGCATCGACCCCCAAAGGTTTCGCCAAACCAATCCCGGGTGGAAAACCTCTTGTACTCGCACTCCACATTTCCATACATTAACTACTGTAATACCCGAGATCTTCATTCTGGTTTTGTTAACTTTTCTTCGGTCGAACGGACTGTCATCCGTGGCTTTGGAATCGCATGCTTGTACTATGGTACGTTGAGTTTCGTAGCCTGTTCGTTATTGTTTTGGATCATAGCCGGTGCTTTCGCGTGATCGAGACGTCGTCGAGTATCGATCTAGATGGTCGGGTGTGGGCTGGGTCAAGTTACGGTCATATGGCCTGACTTATTACGGCCGTAAGACTTCCGCATACCTGGGCCTGGGACACTCAATTACGGCCGTAAGGTTCATCAAGTTACGGATGTAAGATCTCGTTACGGCCGCTAAGCACTGGCCGGTTATGGTCGTAGTGATTCGGCAGATTTCATTCAGTGGTCTGGGATGCTCGGTTACGGCTGTAAGGCTATGCCGATTACGTTCGTACGGTGTGATCGTTGCGTACGCAAGTCTTCGGCCATTGCTTATGCTAACGCGCGTTGACCAGGTTACGGTCGTAATGAGCTACCGGTTACGGCCGTAACACTGTCGGCATATATAGGCCTGGGCTTCGGCCAGACTTTCTTTTTCACCCTCTTTCCTCGTTTTTGTGGCGGCTGGCAATGGGAGACTCGGGAACTCGAGTTCTTGGCCGATTCTAATCAATTCCAAGGCGTTTTGGAAGATTCTTGTTGATTATATCATCATCCAATCCATGTTCTTCGTCGAATCAAGGTATTTCCTTACTTCGAACCCTAATTGTATGATTTTTAGGGGTTTCTTCATGATTCTTCGATTTAATCCATGGTTTATGAATTGGTTATGGTATTCTTATTATCTTGGCCATGATCTTCGAAATTTGTAACTCATTTATCGATTTTTTTTACCAACCCGGAACTTGATTTCCGATTTCCTTGAAGAACCCTCGGATCCTTGTTGTTTTTCAGGTTGATTTGGATGCCGTTTAGCGTTATTGATTCGTGGTTATATTATTTTCGTAGTTTCCTTGGAGTTGTTGGGTTTTTGGTCGATCTTAAAAGTTCAAGGGCTACCCGGCCGTGCCCGTTCGTCGTTTCATTGCTCACGGTATCGAGGTAAGTATCTTGCCCATACGCTTCATGTTTCGTAGGCGTAATTGTTGGTGAATGATTTTATGTGAAATCCAAATGTTTTATGAACGTTAAAAAGGATCGGTATGTTCTCGATAAATGTTGTCTTTCAACGATAATCTCGTATACTTCGTGAATAGATGGTTTTTGGAATATGTTTGTTAGTTTCGTATGTTGAAAGACGTTATGATCACATCTAGTGAATATAATAGACCGTAATCATTTGCCGAGGATTACATGTTGTTATGTGTACTTGTTCGGTAAGAACGTGATGTTGTGTGTGATATTAATTATTCTCCTTGGTAAGGAAGTTGTGATCCTTAGTGTTGTTTGGTATTAGTATTGGTTTGTCATTATGAGTGATTGTTGTAAGGCACGTGCCTCCGGGTAAGATTGATGAATCTCCGGGATCCATACTTGCTAGTATGGGTCGGGCGTGATCGTAAGGTTATCTATCGGGTATGTCTTGCGGTGCCTCTGAGGTTCGGGGCTTGCTAGCCCGATGCCGGGATAACTTGTGGGGTTATCCAATCCGGGTATGTCTTGCGGGGACTCCGAGGTTCGTGGCTTGTTAGCGCGATGCCGGGATAACTTATGGTTGTGGTTTGGTAATGGTTCTGTGACTGTTGTCACGAGGATATGTGATTTAGTATGGTTTCCTATTGGGTTATTCACTCGGGTATGTTCTGCGGTGGCATCTGAGGTTCGTGGCTTGTTAGCACGGGACGCGAATAATCTTTAGGAATATGTGTTTTATGATTTGGGTCGTGGACCCTGTGCTTTATGATTTGGGTCGTGGACCCTGTGTTCCGTGAAATGGGTCATGGACGCCGTGATTTTTTATCGGAACTTGTATTTTGGAACGATGATCTTTGGGCCGTGTCCCTAATTGTTTTCGAAATACTTAGGAATTCTTTAATCCCAAATGTTTTCAAAACTCCCGAGATCGTAAAATGTTTTGTAAGAGATACATGGGTTTTATTTTCCCATTTTTCATGATTCGAACCGTCTTGGTCAAATAATTTATCTCGGGAAGCATGTTCATGATTATTATATTCTTGGAGTATGTTGTGTATGGCTTGTATTCGTATTTTATACTTGCACTAGCAAAACAGTGGAGTTTTGCTAACCCCATAGTATTCGGGGGGTGGATGTCTGTATTGCGTCTAGGTACTTGCAGGTTACTGGGGAGCGAATCACAGGATTGGTACGAAGGGTGATGGAAGACGGCAATACTAATCACATAAAAACTAATCGTAGAGTATTTTGAATAGTCTTGTTGGTTATTTCTCCGATGTGTTATTATCTCGATATATGGGAGCATTAATGTATTCCAGCCCCTTCGTGGGTATGAGTTCTGGGAAAGAATCTTGTATGTAATGATGTGTGTGTTGTGATAAAAGACCAAATCGGTCTAATGGTCCTTTACGTAGCCATGTCGGCATGTGAAGTGATGCATTGTTTTATATTTAGCCTGGTAGATCCTCACGGAGAGGGTTTGTGGTGCTATAATATTCCCGAGTGGTTTGGGGGTGTTACAGAATATGGTATCAGAGCTTAGGTTGCGGAAACCTAGATTATCAGGTCGAGTTATGTGTTGTCGGGTCTTGTCTTGTCTTGTCAGATTTTGTCTTACTGAGTAGTGTCGCGACGCGTCATCTGAGTTGTCGGTCGTGATTTGTATCAAGGTGCAGCCATCATCTTTGTGCGATCTGTGGATGTAAGTCTCCCTACTTTGTTGTGCCTCGTGTTATGCGAGCTTATATGATTTTTGTGTTATATGTGGAGTTTAAATGTGAATCGTGAATACGTACTCCATGTTTGTTTGATTTTTGTAAATGTGTCGATGTATATGTATATATGTGTCTATATATATATATATCCTTGTATAAATCATTTTTACAGGAGTAATGTTTTGGTGTAGTTACGCAATGAAAGGTTATCAATGGGATATTTTAAAACTTTAAATATTTTGGAGAGTCACGTAAATTTTCATTCTAAAACACCTTTAAGAAGGAAAAGGGCTTAATTTTCGTATGATGACCTCGAGACCGAAAATTTTGAGAATTGAAACTACATCTATTTTATTTTCATCTTACATCACAAATTTTCAAAATTTGATTTTTAAATACTCAAACGAGGTCTATCAAAAGTTTACTTGAGACGTGACTTTCGCTTTCAACTTTTCGGTTTCATGAATTTCGGTTAAAAGGTATGTAGTGAGGATGTTATTATTTTGGTTATAATGCTCAGAATTGTGATTAAGGTAATAGTGTAAATGCTGAGTCGTTCGGTGTGCTCTCGTCGAGATAGTTCTCTTGACCGAGAAGTGGAGACTCGGCTTGGAATGTTATTTAACCTCTGATGGTTATTTGTGCAATGTCATAATAATGTGAACTGTCGGCGTTTGGATTCGTATGTTGTTGTTTCTTTGTAACCTTCAACTTTTGTTATTATTTGGTATATGTTCATGAACGTGTTGCTGGATTAGAACAGTTAGAGCACGCCAAATGTGGAGCTAGCGCGCGCTAACGTGGGATTGCTAGCGCACGCTAAGTCTCTGTTGGAACATACACTACTTGGTCTGAGCAGAAGCTCGGAAATTGCATTTTAACCGTAAGTCTAACTTTTGTGATTATTAGACTGACTGTTTGTGACCGTATTCTGTGTGTGTTGTCCAGTGATAACAATTGTTGTGTGTGATTATGTGTATTTTGAACTGTGTTCTTATCCGCTGCGTGTGTATATTTCTAAATGACTTTCTAGTATTTTTACCAAATCGTGTGTGTTATAAAATGACCTTTTGGGTATTTTGTAAACTTGGGTTATTTCATTAACCCTTTTTCCTAACTCTTTTGTCGGTACGTTTAAGGGATTACTTAACGTACATTTTGAAACTATTGAGTTTTGGCATCTTCACCTTGTAATTTCAAATGGTATTTTATGACGGTATTTGGTGTTTGAAAAATGACTTTTGGTGAGTATTTGGAAAGTATTACCATCATCGGCTTTTTTGGCATTTTTGAACATTTTTTGAAAATGGTTTTCAACTTGGTGGGTTCCGACGCGGGACCCGTACAGAAGGTGGCTTTGATATAATGAATGACTTTAATTTCATTGCATTTATAATTAGCAATGATATTATAAATGTAAATTATCGAGATAATGGTTTGTATATTGTGTTCTAGTTTGAATTAAATCATAATGTATAGGATTTAATTGTGTTTGATTGAAGACGGAGATGTGTGATGTCTTTGGTATGTGTTATGATCTTTTCTAACTGTGGTGCCGATGACCACGGGGATCAGATGCGGAATCGAGAGAATGTTGCCAGGAATGATATTGGTATTGGTGTTGCTACTATACTGCAACAAGTAGCAACACAGATGACTCATTTGACCCAGGCGGTTCAACGCAACACTGACGCAACTCAGAACATCGGTGTAAATCAATGGCTTCGGGAAGTAATTTGTATGAATCCCCCTCGATTTGCCGGTGTTGCGGATGCGTTGGGCTGGGATGGTTGGATTTTCCAGTTGGGAAAGATATTCGAGGCTGTCGATTGTCCTGAAGAGCGGAAGGTACCTATTGCTCAGTACCTTCTTGAAAAAGATGCCGCTAATTGGTGGGAAGTTGTTAAACCTCGTGATCGTGATGTCACGTGGGCGGGGTTCCAGGCATTTATGGAAGCTGAGTTCTGTCCGAAACCAATTAGAGAGCAAAGGATTCGTGAATTTTATTTGGCAGAACCGCAAGATATATCGGTGTCGCAGGCTATCATCGACTATAGCAAACAACTCAGTTATGTTCGAGATCGGGTGAGAACCGAGGAAGAGAGGATCCTTCACTTTGACAGATGGATGAAGCTGGAGATTTGCTTGTATATGTCGAGATTCGCTTGCACTTTGTTGAGGGACTATCAAGATCGAGCCTTAGCCCGTGAACTAGATTCATTATCATCAGATCGTGTGCCCGAGTCAAAGAAGCAGAGAAAGTTCGATGACCTTGTAGACACTACAGGAGTTGGTGTTTCTAATTTGCAATGTCGTAGCCTTTCTGTTGTGAAGCTCCATCGCTCGATGCATGGGACTGCGAGTTCCAAGTCGTCTGCTTTGACTCCTGGTAAATCTAGGAGGTGTTTTAACTGCAATGTATCGGGTCATGTTCATGTGCATTGTCCTTCTTCGCTAGTAACGTGTTATAATTGCAGACTCGAGGGACACAGGGTTCAGTTTTGCGGGTTGGTCACCGAACCTTCTGAGGCACATACTTGAGCACTGATATCAGGATCAACTCTGAGGAGTCCCTGAGGGGCGTGGTCTATCAGTTGTATGTTATGTTACTTCCTTACTTTGTTGTTTCGAATTTCGGAGATAAACTTTTTTTATCTGAAGTGGATCGGATTTTGAACCTCTGTATTTTTGACTCTGTCGACTCGTTTATGTTCATTGACATTTTCTGAACTTGTCCTGTCTTTTGCTTTTGTTGATCGAACGAGTATGGTATTATTTTGGAATAATCCGTTTGTCGTTGTGACTTTTCAATTGCTATTCCATTTCCTTTGGATCTTATGTGAATGCACATCTTGTTGTTTTCACCGGATCATATATTGTCTCGAGTCGAGGTGTGAACTTTGGGGTTGTTGTCTGAGTTTTATTCTTCGTCGTGATTCGAACATGATTGTTCGACGGTTTTTGTCTCGATCGTTGTGGTTCAATCGTTTTATTGTTCGGTTTTTGTTGGTCTCGTTTCGTGATTGTTGAGCGTTCAAACTCCTTCGTAATTTCCTTAAGTTCGGGAAATTAGTTTCATTTTTGATCTTCCATCCCTTGGGCTGTGGAATTTCGTATTTGTTCAGCGATTAGCTCGCGTTTTGATTGATGTACTGTTGGGTTGGTCAATCGTATTGATTTTTGTTCGTTGTGTTTTGTTATTGTTATGGTGTAGCGATTTGGATGGTAGCAGTTGTGTGCTGCATATGAGTCGTCGCGGGTTGTCGCAATGGATATCGTGTGTTATCTGAGTTTGTTTTGCGTTGTTAGTTCTATGTTTCAAGATTCGAGGACGAAACTTCTTTTAAGAGGGGTAGAATGTAATATCCGAGATCTTCGTTCTGGTTTCGTTGAAATTTCTTTGGTCGAACGGACTGTTGTCGTCCGCGTCTTTGGAATCGCATGCTTGTACTGTGGTACGTTGAGTTTCGTAGCCTGTTCGTTATTTTTTTAGATTATAGCCAGTGCGTTCGTGTGATCGAGACGTCGTCGAGTATCGAGCCGGATGGTCGGGTGTGGGCTGGGTCGAGTTATGGCCGTAAGGCCTGGCCGATTATGGACGTAAGACTTCCACACACCTGGGCCTGGGACACTCGATTATGGCCGTAAGGTTCATCAGGTTACGGCTGTAAGGTCTCATTGCCGCTAAGCACTGGCCGGTTACGGCCGTAGTGATTCGGCAGATTTCATTCAGTGGTCTGGGATGCTTGGTTACGGCCGTAGCTATGCCGATTACGTCCGTAAGGTGTGATCGTTGCGTATGCAAGTCTTCGGCTATTGCGTACGCTAACGCGCGTTGACCAGGTTACGGCCGTAACAATGTCGGCATATATAGGCCTGGGCTTCGGCCAGACCTTATTTTTTACCCTCTTTCCTCGTTTTTGTGGCGGATGGCGATGGGAGACTCGGGAACTCGAGTTCTTGGCCGGTTCTAATAAATTCCAAGTCATTTTGGAAGATTCTTGTTGATTGTATCATCATCCAATATGTGTTCTTCTTCGAATCAAGGTATTTCCTTACTTAGAACCCCAATTGTATGATTTTTGGGGGTTTCTTCGTGATTCTTCAATTTAATCCGTGGTTTATGAATTGGTTAAGGTATTCTTGTTTTCTTGGGCATGATCTTCGGATTTTGTAACTCGTTTAATGATTTTTTTACCAACCCAGAACTTGATTTTCGATTTCCTTGAAGAACCCTTAGATCCTTGTTGTTTTTGGGATTGATTCGGATGCCGTTTAGCGTTATTGATTCGTGGTGATATTATTTTCATAGTTTCCGTGGAGTTGTCGGGTTTTTGGTCGATCTTAGAAGTTCGAGGGCTACCCAGCCATGTCCGTTCGTCGTTTCATTGCTCGCGGTATCGAGGTAAGTATCTTGCCCATACGCTTCATGTTTCGTACGTGTAATTGTTGGTGAATGATTTTATGTGAAATCCAAATATTTTAGGAACGTTAAAAAGGATCGGTATGTTCTCAATAAATGTTGTATTTCAACGATAATCTCGTATAGTTCGTGAATAGATGGTTTTCGGAATATGTGTATTAGTTTCGTATGTTGAAAGACGTTATGATCACATCTAGTGAATATAATAGACCGTAATCATTTGCCGAGGATTACATGTTGTTATGTGTACTTGTTCGGTAAGAACGTGATGTTGTGTGTGATATTAATTATTCTCCTTGGTAAGGAAGTTGTGATCCTTAGTGTTGTTTGGTATTAGTATTAGTTTGTCATTATGAGTGATTGTTGTAAGTGATGTGCCTCCGGGTAAGATTGATTCCATACTTGCTAGTATGGGTCGGGCGTGACCGTAGGGTTATCTAACCGGGTATGTCTTGCGGGGCCTCTGAGGTTCGGGGCTTGCTAGCCCGATGCCGGGATAACTTGTGAGGTTATCCAATCCGGGTATGTCTTGCAGAGACTCCGAGGTTCGTGGCTTGTTAGCGCGATGCCGGGATAACTTATGGTTGTGGTTTGGTAATGGTTCTGTGACTGTTGTCACGAGGACATGTAATTTGGTATGGTTTCCTATTGGGTTATTCACTCGGGTATGTTACTATTAGGTTGGTGTTTGTTTTTTGTTTTTTTAAGTGCATGTTACTTTAAGTTTCATACACTTAAGGACAAATATGATGAAAAGATTAAATCTTATTATATTTGTTTGGGAAAATGAATTTTTTTATCACCCAACTATTAGCTTTTTTAAAATCCTATCACTCAACTAAAAGTTTATTTATTGTAGGCACTAACGTTACACATGTTTACCATTTTAGTCATTCCGTTAAGTATATTTGTTTAATTGTTTTAAAATATTATATATATATATATATATACATATTATCATTATATTATATTATATTATTTATTATATTGATTAATTATAATTTTAAATTTTATTTAATAGAAGAAAAGTTATTTTTCAACTTGCATAATTTCGTTTCAATTTTTATACAAACTTCTCCATATTAATTATAATTTTTTAAAAACAAAAGTAATTTTTTTGAAATGTGGAGTATTCACTCGCGAAAATTATAATTTTTTATATTTTATGTTCTTAAAATTAAAACCAATTTTCAATGGTTAAATTTTAAAATTTGCCCCTCGCGGGGCCTGTTCTAAGGAAAAAATATTTTTAATGGTTAAATTTAAAAATTATAACCATTAAATTTAAAAATTCTAAACATTTTTAAATAATATAACGAGGCAATATTGGTCTCCCTTTAAGTTAAAAACTGATAATAAGACATATAATTATGATATTACTATAATGGAATATATTTATAAATTGACCCATTAATTTGTGATATATTATACAAATTTCCTTTTTATTTAGTTTTTTGTTTTTTTTCTAAAATATATGAAAAAAAAAATTCCATGAAAGTATTATTTTCTGAATTTTTTAATTAGTATAACAGATCTACGTCGGCATAATAGATCCACGTCAGCATGTAAAAAATAAAATTTCCCCTTAAAATTTATTTTTTTAACGAAAAACTGAAAGAATTAACGGAATGGTAACGGAATGACTAAAATGATAAACATGTGTAAAGTTAGTGCCTACGATAAATAAATTTTTAGTTGAGTGGTAGGTTTCTAAAAGAGCTAATAGTTGAGTGACAAAAAAAATTCATTTTCCCTATTTGTTTTTTGGTGGTATGAGCTTTTATAAGTTGATATTTTTATCAACATCCACCACCCACACACCACTACACCTCACGGACATCAAGAGAAGTAGAGAGAGTTTATTCTTTTATTTCTCTTCATCATTTCTAAGAGAAAAATTGAGAGAAAAATATATCTATACACTTAGAGTGTTATAAATAAATTTAATAAGCTCCCATCTATATTTCTAACCGTATTCTTTGAAAATAAATAAGTTTTTTCGGTCATTTTCCTATCGTGGCTAGTAGAGGCACGGTGTTTTCGGTGCTCGGGACTCCAAGGGTATGTTTACGATTGCTTTACTCTTGTCTATTTATATTCGTATATATGATGCATGATCGGTCCGGTTTAGGGGTTCAGTTTAATTATTGTTTTTGTTTCTGCCGTGCCTTTGGTTTAGGCACCGAATCCCAACAGTGGTATCGGAGCGAGGTCTTGCGATCGTATACGGTATTTAAGCATTTGAAATGCTTGATTATATATTTTTGTGACTTGTAATCACAACCGTTAAACCGTTGATGTTTAATTGTTCGTCGAAAATATATTTTTCATGATTTTATGTTACAATATAAAGCTGATTATTTTATTTAAAAACTGATTTATATGTGTTATATTAAAACTAAAAAAAATATAATTTTTGAAATTTGGACGAAAAATGAGCCTGAAAAGTCGCCAGACAGGTAGCCGAGGGCTGCCTGCGCTGGGCAAGCAGCGGCTAAGAGGGCTGCTCCTATCGAACATGGCTCGGTAGGGGATGCCGGACCATGGGTCGGGCACCGGGACTTTTTGTTTCGACTCCGTTTTATTTTTATGTTTCGTTATATTAATTTCCGTCAATTTAAATTGGATATAATTAGACTAATTTAAAATACTTGGTGTTTTTATTTTGAGAAAATTAATTATTGTGAAATATTTAAAATCATCTGTATCATATGAATGAATTAACATTACTATGTTTGTGAATTAATTGGATTAATTATATTAAATAGTTAATTTTATATATTGATTGGATCAATATATTAAACTACTTATTTAATATAAAATCTATTTATTTAGTATTTATTGGATGAATGCTTGTGAATGGCGATGTAGTTCGTGGACCTGGTTTTTTAACGTTTGTTTTATTCGATTGGTTGTAAAGGCTGTTTTGAGCCTATTTATTTTGCTAGAAAATTTTGTATAATAGGATGAAATTTTTCAATGTAAAATATATATGTAATGACGAAGACCGGAGGAAGATCCATTCGAGAAGATGAAGATTCAAGACTCAAGACATGTAATTAGATTATGATGTTTTTAGCTCTAGGAATGGTCCATGAACTGCATGTTGGTAGCAACTAGGTTGTGATTGTTTATTCATATGGTGTGAATGCCCACAAACGCGCTTAAATGAATTAATATGCAAACTGTAATATTAATCGCGAAAATTCTCCCACGACAAAATATTAATTTTAAAAGGTTTCAAGTTTTTCCTTCCCTCCATCGAGCTCTCGGAAAATTGAAATTCAGACCGGATATGCTTCCGAGTTATCGGGGTAGTCGTTTCGGGAGGATCGATAAATTCCGAAAGTGCATTGGATGCCTTCGATTGGAGTAAATTTTATCCCTAGAAACCTATTCGGTTGCCGGATAAGATTTAATTGTGAAATTGATCAGCGTCGATGGTATAAACTTAACTTGTTCACGAATTATAGAAACCATATAGGTTGAGGGGAGTGAACAAGGAGAAAAGAATATCGAATCATCCATTAGATGGGTTGGTGTTAGACACCACTTTATAAACATTAATAGATCAGAAAACCTGTTAGGTTGTCCTCTATTAAAATTTATAAAGAACTCGATCATCACTATGAAGTAAAGCGAACAAATACTTCTGGATTTCACAAGGGAGTGTGTCATTCCGATAAAAATAGTGAGA
Source organism: Orobanche coerulescens (assembly GCA_033398695.1). NCBI lineage: Eukaryota > Viridiplantae > Streptophyta > Magnoliopsida > Lamiales > Orobanchaceae > Orobanche > Orobanche coerulescens. The sequence continues at coordinate 99,638,153 of CM065810.1, read as the reverse complement.
GCTCGGTTAAATGAATAGAAATGTCCTTAATTCTAAACTCAGACCATAATCAAATGGGTCACTAATCAATATGTCATACTTGCAGATATACAATATATCAACTATCAAAATAACAATAAACCCACTCGCAATTCTACTCGAGAAGAACATCTTAATCGGACCAAACTTTGTGGACTAGCTCCGGCAATCTGATGATTGTCCTTAGTATGGAGACGCTGGGATACATCTTAGAGGCCGACATTCTGGCGGATCCAGTGTGGACCAGAGCCACTCAGGAGGATGTTGAAATCCATAAAAAGTGGGTTAAGGATGACATTAGAGTCCCTGAATATATGATGGGCTCTATATCTAATGAGCTTCATAGAGCTCATGAGAAAATGACTTCTGCTAGGCAAAGCTTATCTCACTTAACCGAGCTTTATGGTGAGCACAGTCGAACGCTAGATATGAGATATCTAAGCAGCTCTTCGGTGCCAGGATGAAGAAAGGTGAGAAAGTCGGGGATCACATCCTCAAAATGATCTCTATGATCGAGAGATTGGAGGCTCTTGATTTTAAGATGCATGCTTCTCTCCAAACTGACCTTATCCTGCAATCTCTTCCTGATTCCTTCTCCCAGTTTGTTATGAACTTCAACTGCAATGAAATTGCTTGCAATTTAGCAGGGTCGATGAACAAACTTATAACCGCTCAGTCTCAGGTAAAGATCCGCGGGTGAAGGAGTCTGCCCTTGTGATTTCTTCTGGATGGTGCCTACGAGCCAATCACAACTTAAGTTGTAACATACTTAGTCTTGTAGGATTTAAAATTCTCGAACTTGTCGACAAGCAATTCAAATTTTAGTCTAAATCTCGAAGATCAGACCATCCGACAGAAGACTTAAAGACAACCTTATGATTTTAAAGGAGTTTTGGTATTATCAAAAATGGGGAAATTGTTGGGAAAAATAATACCCTAAGTGTTTTGGTAAATGCATTCTGCAGACTGTCTCTAGAGCGATCTTCACACAGCACCCAAAAGGATGTATTCCTACAGCTGATGAAGATTCAAACGTACAGCAAGAAGACTGTTGGCTACAACAAAGCTTTTTAGCAGCTTTCATCTTAGCCTTGAAGGAAGTGGTCACCTACCTAAGTCTTTCCTTCCATTCAAGAGTATGTAGGTATTTTACTTAGGAAAAGTAAAATACAATCTAATGGGATTTAGACTTAGACCTATAAACTATTGTGACATAAGTCATTCTTTATTCAAAAAGTATTCACGGTTTCAAAGATGCATTTAATGCTGGGACAGAATTTAATGCGGTCGAGAAGACTGTGGACAGAAGAGCATTTAATGCAGATCAAAAGAAATGTCTGAAGCATTAAATGCGGATATCTTTAATTCAAACATTCTGCAAGCCACCAATATGATCTGCCAACATCTCACCAACCGGCCAACAAATATATTTATAATGGATCTATTTTTAATGTTACAAATAGCTCAATCAATAGGACATTGCCTACTTACTGATTGATCGATAATTTGAAGCATTTATTATCTACAAAAGCAATCTATCTCTTCACGTCGCATATCTTTGACCTAAGAAATACTAAGTCCTCAACTGAGAACTGCGCACCACAGCAAAGACTTTCAAGCTTACAATTGTTGTTCCGATACTTGTGATTCCAAACCTTATAATTGAGAGCATTAGTCCTTTGTGGGCTAGTAAAACTATTCCGACCTGTGTAGACGAAGAGAGTTCAAAGACAAAGCTCCAATCTGTGTGCGAAGAAGTCAGCCAAAAGAGCCTACAGCTAATCTGTGTGAACGGCTCAAAGCTACAATCAGACTCGTTCAAACAGATGTATCTATCTTTGTGGAGGACCTGTGGATGTAGAGGGGGTTTACCTTGAACCACATTAAATTGTGTGTTATTACTTCTTGTATTTACTGTCTTATAACGGTCTGTGATTTAGCGTATACTCACTCTGAAAACCCTATAAGCATCAAGCTATAGGAGAATATCTAGTTGTTGTACTTACAACAACTTGTATTAAGACCTCTGTTGCCCATAAAAAACTTCGAAAAAAAGTACATCTTGTTCACCCCCCCCTCTCTAAGTTGTTATTAAAGTATACCGTGACCAACAGTTGCCAATGCAAATTATCTTAAAAGGGAGATATATGAAGGGTGATCGACCTATTGACCCTTAAGACTGGATCTTAGGATATGATAAGCTCCAGATGGAAGAGGTCACTATAGTGATCGAGGCAAAGACCTCTTAGTCAACTGGTGTAAAGCGACCGAGTATGATCCCATCAAAGGATCAACCATATCGCAACATCATCATAGATCAAATATTCATAATATAGTTTCCTCTTGATGTTCCGTGATGTAATTTAATTTCATATCCAAGCACTTGTTATCAATAAAGACATTTGGTTCTTTTCAAAATATTATAGCTCGTAATCTCTACTTATTATAAATGCTTGATATTGAAATTATTTCCCAAGTATAAAACTTGTTAAGTCTAAGTTGTAAGATCCTGTCTACGACCAGTTCATAGATTAAGTTATATTCAATAAAACTAATTGCTGTAAGATTCTGCCTAAGAGCCAATTTGAGTTGTACTACACAGTCTTGTAGGATTAGAAATTTTAGAACATGTTTGCGAGCTATTATAATTTTTGAGTCTAAGTCTTATGAAGATCAGATCATCCGACAAAATACTTGAAGATGGCTTATTTAAAGGAGTTCTGGCATTATCAAAAAGGGGGAAGTTATTGGGATAAAAGTGCCCCAAGTGTTTGGATAAATGCATCCACCAGCTTGATTTTGCATCAATCTTCATACAGTGCTGAAAAGTCGTCTACGTACAGAGAAATGAAGAGTTAGCTTACAACAGAAAGATAATGTTGGCTACAGCAATAACGTTGTAGGTATTTTATTTAGGAAAAGTAAAATGTAAACCCAACAGGAAGTCTTACACATTTAGACCATTGTGTAATAAGCAATACTTTATTCACAAAGTACTCACGATTTCAAAGGTGCATTTAATGCTGATGGAGACAGCATTTAATATAGCCAAAAGCAGTGGACTGAAGAGCATTTAATGAATGCCAAAAGGAATATCTGAATCATTAAATGATAAGACACTTTAATTCAAACATTCATCAAGCCGACAATCTGAAGTGTCCATATCCCATCAACCGGCCAACGGCTACATTTATAAAGAATCTATTTCCAAAGTTATAAATAGCCCAATTCAAAAGACTTGCTCGTTAACTGAATAACTGAAAGCTGAAGCACTTCTTATATTCACTAGCAATCACTTTATTCAAGCCTACAATGTAACACCCCCAAGATATTCGAGGAGAATTACAGCGCCGTGGACCCCTACATGGGACCCACCAGGCTAACATAAGAAAACACCACTCGACTAACCGCCTCGGTTAGCAAGGAAACAATTGTTAACAATAAGAACATAAAACAACACGTCTGGTACAACCGGCATAAATAACATCAACCGACAAATACAGTAACCCCAACGAAGACCAATCACAATCTGAAAGGAAAAGCCTAAGTACTCGCGAGTACAATCTATAAGTTTACAATTTGGAAAACATCCACATCAAAAGAAACAGTAAGAAATAACAAGACTCGATTGCACATGTCAACAACCTTGGCCGACATCCTCGTACCTTCGCAGAGCTCGCTCGTCTGGCTGAACATAACCTGAAATCCATAACAAGAATTTCCCCGACAACGGGTCCCCAAAGGGGTTAGCAATTACGCTAGTACAAGTATTCAAGGCAAACCAATCGCTTACACATTTCATAGTACATGCACCAATATCATTTCGAAAACCAAAACAAGACATGTCTTTTCCGAAAATAAACAAATAAACAATTAGCCTTGGGAATGAGTAATATCATAGATTCCCGCACGAGGCCTCTAAGGACCCTCCCGCATGGCTACATTACAAAACAAAACACGCACATGCATCGCCTTGGGAACAGAGTAATATCATAGATTCCCGCACGAGGCCTCTAAGGACCCTCCCGCATCAAGGCTAGCTAAACAAACTCGTGAAATCCGGGCGGCGGATAGATTTCCCTCCTTGACCCCGTCGGGCCAACACGAGGTGAGTTACACACAAGTAATATACATCACCATTTCATGTTAAGCTTAAAGGTTTCCAAAAATACTTGCCTTGAATTATTGACGACGAAACGAACGGAAAGGAAAGTCACCGACGAACGCTAGGAACCAATGAAACTGAACCTAACGATTCGAAGAATACAATCACAACCATTTCTAAATGAATACGGAATTGGAATACACCCGAAAATCCGCCTACGATTCATGTATATTCGTATATAAACAACAACGAGGGCGGACCGCAACCAAACCCTCTCGATTCCGTAAAAATCACGAAATATACCATGAATCCGTAGGGAAACTAAGAATACCAACAAGATTAATCATATTCATCATGAATTAATCGACAAAACGGAACGAATCGGACAAAAACATGAAAACCCCCAATTTTACCAAAAGTAGGGTTCTAAAGATCTAACCTTGATTCGCTGGATCAAGGGATGATATCGGACGAATGATTGATGATATAACCCAAGGAACTCCATGGATATGTTGTTAAACAACATGGCTTCAACCTTAGAACACGCCCAGCTGCGGAAGAGGAGAGGAAGAAGGTGAAAAATGGCAAGAAAAACGTCTGCAGGGCCTTAAATAGGCTGACAGACTCGACCGTGTCCGCCTGACACGGTCGTGGCGCGCGGCTGGCCGGCAGGGACTCGACCGTGTCCTGCTAGACACGGTCGCGGCGCGGAGGGGCCTTCCGACAGTGACCCGTCCGACAGCGACTCGGCATGACTCGACCGTGTCCTGGAACACGGTCGGGCGTGTCGGCAGTCGTCTCAGGCTTATCCGGAAGAGTTCGGCACGGGCCGTGTCGGACGACACGGTCGGGTCCTGAGACAGAAACTTCCGGCTTATCCGGACGAGTACGGCACGGGCCGTGTCGGACGACACGGCCGAGTTCGGCCGGCAGTGATCGGCCAATAACGAGCGGGTGAGCTAAAACGACCATAACTCTCTCGTCCGGACTCCGATTGACTCACCGTTCGAACCATTGGAAAGCTAACTCGATGCTCTATAATATTGCAAAGATTCAGAATTTTTGGAGTTACCAAAAATTAATGGTGATCTAACAAAGTAGAACTCATACTTAGAAAAGTCGTTTAGAAATCCTGAATTCAACAAAACGACACCGAAACCCGAACCTGAATACGAACCGAAGATACGGTTACGAAGTACTCACAAAGACGAATCTAAGATCTAGTAGGACACACGATTCCGACCACCCGAAGGCTCGAAATTCGACAACGGAAGGTAATTACCCCAAACTTTGGGAAATTACGAAAATGGCCCAAATGCCCGAAAATCACCATAGACAACGAATAATCAAACCGAAGCTCACAACACGTATAACAACGTTAAATGAACTTACGAAAAACCCCAAACGACAGTTTCGAATGAGATTCGCAAGAACCGAACTCAAGCGCGGAAAAGTCGCTAAAAAGCACGGAACTCAACAAAGCAGCACCGAAACGAACTCGGATGACAAAAAGTGCAGAATTAAATATTCTCCGAATGACGAAACGGTCAAAAGCGAGTCGTCAAAACGGACTTCGGCCGAAAAAAGAAATTTACCGAAATTTGAAATTGCGGATATTACATTCTACCCTCCTTAAAAGAAGTTTCGTCCCGAAACTTAAAACAAGTAGGGGGAAGCAATATACCCGCCAGGAAAACTCAACGAGATACACAAAAATAGAAAACTCGCGCCCAACGGCGAAACGCTGCAAGAAACGTAAAGAGACATACAGCGTGGAAACACGCTCCACGACGACCAACACAATGTCGCCGTTAGGGATACAATAAAACCAACAAATGACAAGCGTCATCAAACGGATAATATAGCCAAGTCAATTATCCGACAATCACAAAACACAACGAACGAAAGTCAGTATGATTGACCAACTCAACGGTACATCAATCGAAACGCGAGCCAATCGCTGAACTAATACTGAATTCCACCGCCCAAGGGTTGGAAGATCGAAAACGAGACTAATTTCCCAAACTTAAGGGAATTAGGAAGGAGCCTGAATGCTCAACGATCACAAAACGAGAACAAAAACTGAACAAGCAAACAATCGAGACAACAAAAATCGAACAATCATGTCCGAAACACGAAGGATAATAAAACTCAAACAACAACTCCCAGGATGATCTGGTGAGAACTACAAGGAATGCATTCCCACAAGATCCACAGGATAGGGAATAGCGATTGAAAAGTCACAGCGACAAACGAGTTATTCCAAAACAATACCACACTCGTTCGATCAACAAAAGCAAGGGATAGGGAAAGTTCAGAAATGTCAACGAACATAAATGAGTCGACAGAGTCGAAAATACAGAAGTTCCAAATCCGATCCACTTCGAATAAAAGAACTAGTAGAACCAAAAGATGTTACTTCCGAACAAGGTTCACAAGAATCGAACCGAACTCGGAAAAGTCACAGCGATAACCAGATCGACCCAAAACAAGATCACAGCTCGATCGAATGATGAACCCGAAATACAAAACAAGTTCAGACAGTATCAACGAACACGAGCGAATCGATAGACTGGAGAAAGAGAAAATACAGAAGTCAAAATAGTATGGGTAGTAACTCCGACCTCATCCACGAAATTCACAAAAACAGGAGCAAGGTAACAAGACATTAAACAACCGACACATAACGGAACGATCACCGATGCACACGGTCATACCAAACCAAGCTCTAACAGCTCGCACATGCGCGACAACGTAGAAATCACTACGAGGCGGCAACATTCGACACTAACATCCCACCTCTCACAACAAATGCGTGGCAACGCCTCGACGTTCATGCCACCAATCTGATCATACTCGGGAGCAAACATCATAACGACAACGCGAACATCATACATATATACCCAGCCCTCAAACGGGAATGGATAGGTTTTAAAAACGAAAACCTCATTTTGACAATAATTTAGAAGAACACCGGTTGATCTTGAGTATCACCTTTCAAAAAGTACAAACGTGAAACATCGTTATCGAGACTTTGGAGAACCATTTCGCATTTGATAAAAATGAGGACACTTTCTCTTAGTGAAAACTTTCAGAATATTCGACCCTCGGGTCTAAATAAAAGTGTTTCTAAAACATTCAAAATATCTCAAAGCATTTTGGTCCTCGAGGTAGAAGAATTTTGAAACGTGTTGTGGCACCTTGTATGTACTACGAGAAAATAATTCATTTTAAAAGTACGTCTCGAAATTTATTTTCTAAGATACTCAAGGTTTTTTCGTATACAATAGCCAAAATGCCCAGAATTCACACTTGTCAATATTCACTTAAACACATCATAGCACACTCATTAAATCGTTCACAATCAAGACAGTGATATACAATCCCTAGGATATGCTTAACAACATCGTTAAAACAACGATCGGTTTATCAAAACCGGATGGAAAACGACATCAAGAACAAAACTTCAAAAAGTCAACTCTAGGGATTCAAGAAAAATTGCCTGGATTCGGCGAAGAACAATGGATTAGATGATGTTAAAAATCATCTAGGATACTCCAAAACACCTTTGGATGGAAGAAAAAAATCAGCCCCAATACGAAACCTAGTCGCTACGTCTCAATCTCATGGAGGAAGAAGAAAAATGAAGAAAAATGCAACTTCTAGACTGGTGTCCGGTATTTATACTGGACACAATTAGCGTGCGCTAATCATTAAGGTTAGCGTGCGCTATTACGGCACCAAACAAAACTCCTGACCAAAAATGCACTGTTAGCGTGCGCTAATCCCAAGTGTTAGCGTGCGCTAACAAGAACTTCAGACCCAGTCCAGTAGTTCCTGGACTGCTCTGAACTACCAGGTAGCGTGCGCTATCCTCCCTTTAGCGTGCTACCAACGTACTCTCGCGCGCGTAAGCCGTAAAGCGTAGCGTGCGCTAACAATTCACAGAGACAACAACAGAACATATCATAAAAATTACATGCCGTAAACCCTTCTCACAAGGATTTACCAGGCTAAGCATGATTTCCCATCTCATTTCGAAAATGCTAAAAAGACCAATGACGGTGATATTTTCCAAAACTCAAAAACTCATTTGTCAAACCATCATGAAATATTCAAGGCCAAAATGCCAAAACTTGATTCAAGGAATTGGTTTTACGAAATAAAACTCAGTTTGCAAAATACCGAAAGCCGTTTGAAAGAACTCACGCAGCGGATAAAATACGGTACGAAAATACATCGGTAGTGACGACACTCCTCGTATAAACCAAATACGAGAGTCTAATAAACACATATCGTGAAATCAAAATCCACAGAAGGATTCCATCATTCAATCGATTAATCATACAAATAACTCGTGTCACACGAGGCACAACACAAGGAAGGGAGTTTTACATCCATAGGTCGCACGTAAATGACGACCGCCCTTCGATACTAATCACAACCAATGATCTCAAACGATGCGTCGCGATGCGACTAAGTCAGACAAAATCCGACGAGACAAAACTCAACCAACACAACTTGGCTCGACAGCCTAGGTTTTCCCAGGCTAATCTGATTTTAAAATCGTATACTCTAGTTATTCGAAAATAAAACCGATAAGTTAAAAAAAAATCGTTTTCAAGACCCTTTTAAACACGACAAGGGCTTAATAGTGGTAGCATTTTATAAAATGTCCTAAACACTTTTATACACGACCTTTAAATACCGACACAAGGTTTTATTTGAAAATACAAGGCTGGCTCGCCCAAATTCATGTCACTTTTCAAAAACCCACAATACGATCAAGTCTAAGAAATTTTCAAGCATGCACGCCGCATGTATTATTATTAATAGAAACACATTGGTTGTAAATAATAATAATTAGCCAAGTACCAACAATTCCCGGACACACTCATATACGACATTCAAAAATCACCAGTTCAAAAAAACGCAACTCGGAAATACTAATTCCAAGCATATGTCAAACTATCTCTTCAAGTTTAACAGCGTAACCAAAGATCACCGATTTGGACATATGTCGAAACCAGCTATGTGAGTTTTTCAACAAACTCTGCCATCAATACCTATACCGGAACATATCAATGTTCAAAACTTCTACATCATACTGCACCCCTCGGTGTCCAACTCATCGGTACATTCGGATCAACATACATTTAGTATATCGCAATTACCAAACACCGATTCCATCACACAGCAAAAGACTAGAGAGTCAAGCCCTCTCACAATATACCACGGAGCAGAACTCGGATCTTTCGATCACCAACGATCCCACCAATGCTAGGAAGTTTAGCGATGGAAGGCTCGCAAAACGACAAACGGTCAAGCCCGAGCAGCGCACATACTCCAGAGAGATAAAGAACTGCGCAATACTAGAATCAAAAGTGCACGAACCGGATGGATCGAAAAACAACTCGACGATAAGTACGAGAGAGACAATCACAGTTCAAGAAGTGGAAATACAATACGAGAAAACAAGAGGATCGAGTAAGGAAAACTTACAAGCGCTGGATGTCTTGAGATGTCGGCGGTGTGACAATGTGCAAAACAAAACACAACTAGACCCAAATAACCAACAAGCCTAGGTATCCATAAACCTAGAGCTCGATACCATTTTCCGTAACACCCCCAAGATATTCGAGGAGAATTACAGTAGCCGTGGACCCCTACATGGGACCCACCAGGCTAACATAAGAAAACACCACTCGACTAACCGCCTCGGTTAGCAAGGAAACAATTGTTAACAATAAGAACATAAAACAACACGTCCGGTACAACCGCATAAATAACATCAACCGACAAATACGGTAACCCCAACGAAGACCAATCACAATCGAAGGAAAAGCTAAGTACTCGCGAGTACAATCTATAAGTTTACAATTTGGAAAACATCCACATCAAAAGAAGCAGAAGAAATAACAAGACTCGATTGCACATGTCAACAACCTTGGCCGACATCCTCGTACCATCCCGTAGCCCGCTCGTCAGTGAACATAACACGAAATACATAACAAGAATTTCCCGACAAGGTCCCCAAAGGGTTAGCAATTACGCTAGTACAAGTATTCAAGGCAAACCAATCGCTTACACATTTCATAGTACATGCACCAATATCATTTGAAAACCAAAACAAGACATGTCTTTTAGGAAAATAAAGTCAAACAATTAGCCTTGGGAGCAGAGTAATATCATAGATTCCCTTGAGGCCTCTAAGGACCCTCCCGCACCGGCTACATTACAAAACAAAACACGCACATGCATCGCCTTGGGAACGAGTAATATCATAGATTCCCTTGCGAGGCCTCTAAGGACCCTCCGCATTGGCTAGCTAAACAAACTCGTGAAATCCGGGCGCGGCATAGATTTCCCTCCTTGACCCGTCGGGCCAACACGAGGTGAGTTACACACAAGTAATATACATCACCATTTCATGTTAAGCTTAAAGGTTTCCAAAAATACTTGCCTTGAATTATTGGCCTTAGCGAACGGAAAGGAAAGTCACCGACGAACGCTAGGAACCAATGAAACCGAACCTAACGATTCGAAGAATACAATCACAACCATTTCTAAATGAATACGGAATTGGAATACACCCGAAAATCCGCCTACGATTCATGTATATTCGTATATAAACAACAACGAGGGCGGACCGCAACCAAACCCTCTCGATTCCGTAAAAATCACGAAATATACCATGAATCCGTAGGGAAACTAAGAATACCAACAAGATTAATCATATTCATCATGAATTAATCGACAAAACGGAACGAATCGGACAAAAACATGAAAACCCCCAATTTTACCAAAAGTAGGGTTCTAAAGATCTAACCTTGATTCGCTGGATCAAGGGATGATATCGGACGAATGATTGATGATATAACCCAAGGAACTCCATGGATATGTTGTTAAACAACATGGCTTCAACCTTAGAACACGCCCAGCTGCGGAAGAGGAGAGGAAGAAGGTGAAAAATGGCAAGAAAAACGTCTGCGGGGCCTTAAATAGGTGACAGACTCGGCCGTGTCCGCCTGACACGGTCGTGGCGCGGCTGGCCGGCAGGGACTCGACCGTGTCCTGCTAGACACGGTCGCGGCCGAAGAGGGGCCTTCCGACGGTGACCCATCCGGCGGCGGACTCGGCATGACTCGGCCGTGTCTGGAACACGGTCGGGCGTGTCAGCGATCGTCTCGAGCTTATCCGGAAGAGTTCGGCCGGGCCGTGTCGGGACGACACGGTCGAGTCTGAGACGAAACTTCCGGCTTATCCGGACGAGTGCAGCACGGGCCGTGTCGGACGACACGGCCGAGTTCGGCCGGCGTGATCGGCAATAACGAGCGGGTGAGCTAAAACGACCATAACTCTCTCGTCCGGACTCCGATTGACTCACCGTTCGAACCATTGGAAAGATAACTCGATGCTCTATAATATTGCAAAGATTCAGAATTTTTGGAGTTACCAAAAATTAATGGTGATCTAACAAAGTAGAACTCATACTTAGAAAAGTCGTTTAGAAATCCTGAATTCAACAAAACGACACCGAAACCCGAACCTGAATACGAACCGAAGATACGGTTACGAAGTACTCACAAAGACGAATCTAAGATCTAGTAGGACACACGATTCCGACCACCCGAAGGCTCGAAATTCGACAACGGAAGGTCATTACCCCAAACTTTGGGAAATTACGAAAATGGCCCAAATGCCCGAAAATCACCATAGACAACGAATAATCAAACCGAAGCTCACAACACGTATAACAACGTTAAATGAACTTACGAAAAACCCCAAGCAGCGATTTGAATGAGATTCGCAAGAACCGAACTCAAGCGCGGAAAAGTCGCTAAAAGCACGGAACTCAACAAAGCGGCAAAGCGAACTCGGATGACAAAAAGTGCAGAATTAAATATTCTCCGAATGACGAAACGGTCAAAAGCGAGTCGTCAAAACGGACTTCGGCCGAAAAAAGAAATTTACCGAAATTTGAAATTGCGGATATTACATACAATGCCTAGTAAGCTGCTCAGCCGCTGCCTGCTGCTTTCGGCAGGCAGCTCGGAGCTGCCGGGTCCGACCACTTTTCTGCCTCGTCTTTTCATCCCGAATCCAAAAATAATATTTTTGTAATTTTTATATTACACATATAATTTAATTTTTCAAAAGAAAAGTAGATTTATATTATAACATAAAATCATGAAAAATAAATTTTTAGATGAATAATTAAACATTAACAATTAAAGAAATTATGATTCTAAATTAAAAAACATACAACCAAGCATTCCAAATGCAAATATTGAGTATACGATCGCATATACCTACACTCTGATACCACTATTGGGATTTCGTGATTAAAAAGTAGAGTTATGCAGCACAAAAAATAAACGGTCTAAACGGATAAAAACTGAACCCCTAAAACGAATCGATGAAGCATCGTATATATGAAAATATAAAATTGATGAATATAAGAATCAAAGAATTCATACCCTCGTAGTCGTTTAATAATTTCTTCTTGATGGAAAAATCCCGAGCCAAGCTTTGATCATTTTCGGTCACTAACACCAACATGGATCTAATTCGTTTAAACTTGATGAATGATCAAACACAAAAATTGTTGAGTGTCTCTACGTTATCACGCGGTGGATTGATCCGAAAAATTATATATTAATTTGTTGTCAAAGAGCATGGCTATGAATGATATAGTATTTTTCTTCTCTTCTCTTCTTCCTTTTCTTTCTCTCTAAGATGAACAAGATGTTAAAGAATATTTTCTCTCCTCTCACCCGACTCACTTTGGCCGTAGCATGTTTTGGTTGTGGTGGTGGTGGTGGGTTGTTTTTATTTTACAACATGTGAAGATGATATTTCTAGATCATTCAAATCTTGATCTCTTGGTCCACATGTATAAATCAAATCCTAAAGACCCCACACAATATCAAGACAATATCAAAGAAATCACATGGAAGGTGAGAGGGAGAGAGGGGGCGGCCCACTTTGATATGATGAGAAGAAACGAGCCGAGCCACTCAGTTCGTGTACTAGACTTTCATGAGTCTAGTCCGCTAAGTACACTTTATTTTATCTCAAATGTATTTTTACTTAATTAATTAATTCAATTAATTAATTTTATCAAATGCAAAATTATAAATATATTTCTCCAATAAATAATTATTTATGAATTAAACTAATCACCCGGTAATTAATTTTAATTCACAAGACCGCAATGATTTATTAAATAAATCAAACTAGATATCCAATATTAATGAAGAGATACTAGGTACTTATTTTTCGTCAAATATCCTTGTGCTCGACTCCATAGGTCAGTCTCTGACGGCACTGGGAGGAACCAAGGAGTGAGGGTAACACTTAGCCAGCCTAGTGGCCCACACCGCAACCCAACTGAGAATGAATGGTAGAATCATTCTATAACCATTATGTCGTGAATATCGTATACATATAAACCCTTCAATCATATGTCCCGGTCAAGTATTAAGGTCACGGTAATATGAAACCCCATTGTAACTTGACTCTATGCATATGTTAATGCAAACTGAGATCACTGAGATCTCGTGTATTAGATACAACTAGCTCTAAATGCTTTGGCCAAAGAATTATGATCTCATTTTCCATTAATCGCATAGGACATTTACCTACTCACTTACAGGAGAAAGCATCCTATCTTGGTATTCACTAGAGACTGCTACTTGCCCATTAAGTTGTATTTCGAGGTTGACTCCACCAATCGGTGATTGGATCGAACTATTCTAATGACTAACTCAATGTCACAAGCACATATCCTACTGAAACCTCAAGTCAAAGGTCCACAAATACCTATCACAACCTTTCGATTCAGTCATTGATCATCCTAGAGTGAAATCCATGTGACCGAATCGAGGTGAGTCGTGTTCGAGTATACTAATCCCATTATCATACCTATAACGTGTGTTCTCACTAACCCTTAGTGAAGATATACATTCATCATGTCAAATTACACGTTATACAAGTATTGTCTAAACTTATTGCCCAGTTAAGTTTTATTTCGAGGTTGACTCCACCAATCGGTGATTGGATTGAACTATTCTAATGACTAACTCAATGTCACAAGCACATATCCTACTGAAACCTCAAGTCAAAGGTCCACAAATACCTATCACAACCTTTCGATTCAGTCATTGATCATCCTAGAGTGAAATCCCTGTGACCGAATCGAGGTGAGTCGTGTTCGAGTATACTAATCCCATTATCATACCTATAACGTGTGTTCTCACTAACCCTTAGTGAAGATATACATTCATCATGTCAAATTACACGTTATACAAGTATTGTCTAAACTTATTGCCCAGTTAAGTTTTATCAACATGCAAACCAGTTAAGCATTTGAGCCCTAAACATATTCAGTGTCTATCTCTTTATCTCCATAAGAAGTGGAATGTTTCCTCTCGAATGCAAGGACTATTATTCTATATACTAAATCACGATGCCAGTGATATACAATAATATAGTAATAATAAACTCCTTAATTAATAAATGATCATAATTACAATACAATGCTCTCACTCTCTCATCCTCATAGTGTCAATCGAGGGCATATTCCTAACACTTTTTCCATGTCATGAAGTTAGAATCGTCAAATAATGATGGATGGTTGAGAGCATTGCCCTCGGTTTGAGCCATAAGTGCCATTTGTGGATCGTTTTTGCCTTGGTGGTCAAACCGGATTAAAAGAGGCCCGCTTCGGTACCAACTAAAGAGTGAGTGACTATATCCACTAGAAGGGGGGTTAAATAAAAGAGATAATAATATCTGAATTTTCTTGCTAAGAACAAAAGTATATTCAAAAAATAAAATACACAAAGATTTATAGAGGTTCGGCAATTTTCTTACGTCCTCTCTTCGTTCCTTTTTTATTGGTTCAAGAAGAACCACAATCAATTTTGCCTCGTCTTCCATAAGTCCTCGCACAACCATTACACAAAACTTGTCTTCAATTGGTCCAAGCACAACCAAACAATAAAGAAGTACTTTCTTTCTAGCATTGTATCAGAACTAGATTAACCTTACTTAAGACCTTATAATTCAATCCTAACAATGTCGGATCAACGATCCTAATAACACCGGATTGTGGTTCTTGAATCTTTTCTCTCCACTCATGTAGGAGGATACAAACACTCGGAATAGAGTCAGAGTCTGATTAAATCAATCCTAAGAGATTGGAAGCTTCGATGTCCTGAACAAGGCCGCTCAAAGAAGACACGACGTATGAATGATAATAAAATATAAGTGCAATACTCGTATCTTTTTTTGCACAACTAGATAATGAACAAATACCTTAAGAAAATATGTAGAGCTCAGAATATGTATATTCGGATTGTAGTTGTATGTCTTGAGGTAACCAATGTAACACCCCGTGATATACGGTGACATTACAGTGCCCTAGATTCTCTTTTGAAGAACCTACCAGGCTAATGTACATAAAACCCATTAAAATCAACAAACCACAACATTCACTTAGTTAAAAGGACAAATTGTCTTCAACACGACATAAATTACAAAACCAAACAACACCTTGTCCTGTAGGATCACAACTGATACAACAGTCCACAACGGATATAACCGCACCGTCCATAATAAAAATAACTCAATGACAACACATGACAGTACTCGCGCGAGTACAAAACCAAAACACAAACATGACTTTAACAATACGACCATTAACTCGGAATAATACGCGATATCAAGGCTACCCACCAAGCTCGTATCCACCCTGTGATGGATCCCTTACTGGACCTGAACCTGAATATACAACAAGTATATCCACCCCCGAAGGGGTCAGCAAAAATAATGGTGCAAGTACAACGATTACAGAAAATGTACAACCAATGAATATTCAACAGAAATCACAATGCCATCACAAATATTCCGGAATATAATGCCATAATCATCATCACAAGATAACCTCCCGAGTTGTACTGGCCCTGTACCCATACGGAGTACACACCCCGCAGAGTCCTCGTCAGGCCCTCCCCAGTGTACAACCCAACCGAGTGATCCGTAGAACTCGAAGTCTAATAGGATCCCAGGGAACCCTCGCTGGTTTTACTCGGCTCACACAAGCTCAATAAATACATGGCACGAATCAAATATTTTCTCAAGATCACATTTTACATATTCACACGAAGTACAATAAACGCAATCAAAGTACTTGCCTTGGTTGGAAACGATACGAGAATAATGAATGGAAAGATGTACGGTCCAAACCCCTTCAACGATTCGATCCTAGTTCAACAAAATACCGAATTAAATACCATACTATGAAAACGGAAGGATTCACCCTAAGTTTTGCCCTTAGGGACCTTTATTCAAACACTACGAAGACAACATAGCTCGAATCCAAACTACGGAGGATAATTAAGGATTTAATCCGCGAATCTTGGAGAAAAATGAAGGATTATGATTACAACATCATAATCTAGCACAAATCTGAGATAAAATAGATTAAAATCGAAGATTTCAACAAAAACCCCAAAATATAAAGAACTAGGGTTCCAGCGGACTTTACCTTGATTTGGACGGTGAAAGTTGATGAGATGTTGATAACTTGGTGTTAGGAACTCAAAATTATTGTTGGATGAAGAAATCCAACCAAAATCTGCACTCTTGTATGCTCAAGAATACTCAGCAGCCGGAGGGGAAAAAAGAAGGGAAGAAATGACGAATCTGAGCCTGCCCAGCATATATATACTGGGGAGAAACTAGCGCACGCTAAGGCTAAAAATTAGCGTGCGCTAATGGGCTAGACGTGCAGTACAGAACCCACTGTCTAACTTCGGTAGCGCGCGTTATCGAACATGACTAGCGTCCGCTAAACCCGAAACATAGCGTGCGCTACCTGCTATCGCCCGCAGTCCAGAATAATATGTCCTCACTGCCCTGCCGACTCAGCGCGCTCTAACTTACAAATAGCGTGTGCTAGTGCGATGAAATAGCGTACGTTAGTCTGACCATAGCGTGCGCTAACGCCCCATTCCAGAGTCCAGAAAACTCTCCAGGCCTCACTGCCGAGCAGACCTAGCATACGCTACTCACAAGGGTAGCGTGCGCTACTCACCCGCTGATAGCGTGCACTAGAAATACAGTCTAGCGCGCGCTACTGTTGCTTCCAGCATAAAATTCACAAAGATCGGCCAAAACGAACGCAATCCGAAAATCACCAAATTCCATGATTATCAACCATGAATATACCAATATTAGTCCTCATGTCCCTAAAATTCAACTAGTCACAATACAACAAGATAAATCGAAAACAACACACGCAAAATACACGGCTATTACACCCTTACCCCCTAAAAAGAAGTTTCGGCCCGAAACTTAAGATTCGAAAAGCTTAGGGTGACGGGCATGCATACTTTCTTCGGTCTCCTAGGTGGCTTCCTCAACTCCATGTTTAGACCATTGTACCTTAACCAACGGAATCACTTTCCATCGCAACTGTTTCGCTCGGCGCTCCAATATGGATACCGGTTGTTCTTCATATGTGACATCCTCATTAACTTCAATCTCTTGATAGTTAATAACATGGCTGGGATCGAGAACATACTTGCGTAGTTGAAAAACATGGAATACATTATGAACATGGCTAAGCGTTGGAGGCAACGCTAGCCGATAAGCTACATCACCTACCTTGTCCACGATCTCGAAGGGGCAAATATTACGAGGACTAAGCTTCCCCTTCTTACCAAACCGAAGAACTCCACGAGTCGGCGATACTTTCAACAACACGTGGTCTCCTGCCTGGAACTCTAACGGTCGACGACGAACGTCGGCATATAACTTTTGTCGACTCTGAGCGGTCAACAATCTTTGTCGAATAACTGCGACTTTCTCCCGTGTTTGAACCACCAAGTCCGGTTCTACCCCAAGTAACTCATATGGTTCGTCCCAACAAATTGGCGATCTACACCGTCTTCCATATAATGCCTCAAACGGAGCCACCCCAATCGAACTATGCCAACTGTTATTGTACGCAAATTCGATCAATGGTAAATGAGTCTCTCAATCTTCTTTCCAATCCAACGCACAAGCCCTCAACATGTCTTCTAGCGTTTGGATCATTCTCTCCGACTGTCCGTCTGTTTGGGGATGATAAGCGGTGCTGAAATTCAGTTTGGTACCGAGTGCTCGATGTACTGCTTGCCAGAAATGTGACACAAAACGCCCATCGCGATCAGACACTATAATTTTTGGGGTACCATGGAGTCTCACAATCTCTGCAATGAATAACTGAGCCAACCTCTCCGGTCCCCAAGTATCTCTAATGCCCATAAAGTGTGCGGATTTGGTTAGCCGATCAACGATTACCCAAATCATATTCTGTAATATCCGCAATTTGGATTTCCGGTAATTTTATTTTTTTGGCGGAAGTCCATCTTAGAGACTCTATTGTTATCGTTTCGTCATTCCGAGAATGATTAATTCTACACTTTTTGTCATCCGAGTTCGTCTCGGTGTCGTTCTGTTGAGTTCCGTGTTCTTAAGCGACTTTTCCACGTATGAGTTCGACTTTGTAAAATCACCATTAATTTTTGGAAATGCCAAAAATTCTGAATCTTTTCAATATTATAGAGCATCAAGTTATCTTTCCAATGGTTCAAACGGTGAGTCAATCGGAGTCCGTACGAGGGAGTTATGGTCGAAATAGCTAAGATACACACATGTTGCAATTTTGGCCGACCCGCCTGTACCGGGGGCCGCGGCTCCTGCCGGAAGGGCCGCGGCACACTTACGAGTCACTTCCGTGGCACACTCGGCTGGGACGCGGCACACTGCAGAGCACTGGGGGCAGATTTCGGCCCTGTGCCGCGGCACACTTGGCCGGGTCGCGGCACACAGTGCAGTCTGCACTATAACTTCATTTTTTGAGAAGAAAAACTCATTTCTTAATCCTACATCTGAGAGAGAGGGTTTGTGGGAGAAATTTTCATCATCAATCACTTGAATACTCGATTCTTCATCATTTTCATTCGGTTGTGAAGCTCGGATCGTTGATCTAATGCGTGTTCATCGAATCAAAGTGTTTGGATCTTCAAAGGTAATTTTCCCAAACCTCTTGGATTTCGATTTGTGTTGAGATATGATATTTTGGATGTTATAATCATGTTGTATGAAGAGATATACATATGATTATGAGTATGTATGAATATTCATCGGATTATTGAAAGGTTATTCAAGAACACTTTGAATATTGAGTTGGATTTGGGGATTTTCGGTTAATTGTTGTTGAAATCACAAATTTAGATATTTATATTGGAATATTAATCGTATTGAAGATGTTTTGTTGGTTTGAAACACTTCTTGGGGATTTGATATTGGTATTATTGTGGTTTGGTTGTAAACAATCGAAGTTTGGCCTCAACGTGTTCGATATAATGCCCCAATGAACTTGGTTTAGTCGTATCGACGTTTTGAGTTAGTTATATTCGTGTTTGATTCGTATGTTGAACGGATTGTGGTAATTGTGTTATTCAAGGTTGTTCGAGCGACCGGTAGTTTCCTTAGGACGTTGTTCGAGAGAGATTGTATCATCACCGGTGTTAAGATAAGTTAATTCTTACTCAGTTAAAGGGATATTCATTCCTTTCGTTGTTTTTCATTCATAATCATAACTCATTCATATTGTATTAACCGTATCGAGACTTGTCATTGTCAATTAATCACTTCAGTCACGAGGAACGACAGTTCCAATTATTTCATTGAGCTATCATTCATTTCACTGTCATTTCATCTCGGTGAGTCATTATTGATTTCGATGTCACTTTTGTTATCTCGTGGCATTCCGGGTCATACTGGCGTGCCGGTTGGTATGTGTAGGATTTTTATGTCGGGTACATATTAAGTTGTGTGTTGGTTGTTGGCCTCACGTTGGACTGTGCACACGAGAAGATCACTTCGTGAGACTGATTAGGTACAAGACCACACGTGTATTCGATCGATACTCGATGGTGGCTTGTGCACGGACACATTTCCATCCCGGGCGTAGTGTGGCGCCACCCTTTGATCCGTACCGTTAGTTGATTCATACAGCATGTTTGATTGCGTATGTTTTCAACAAGATTGGGTTATAATCTAACTAATTCATTTTTATTGAACTTGTGGTTTATACAGCATATATATGATTGTGTTTATTCAACTCTTGAGGATTGTTGTTCTGTGTAACTGACCCCGTTGGGGGATTTTGTTTTTCAGGTCGTGGCAAGGCTAAGGCACGGGAAGATAATGTTGACGGCAAGGAGTCCCAGTGATACTAGTAGGGGGACGCCAGTCCTTTCATTCACCGTGTTTCCTTATTTTATTTCCGCTGCAGATTTCTATTTGGATTTTGAGTTCATTCAGTGTTGTATATTTTATCTCCATATAAAATATACTTGTATTCGGTCATTTCCTTGGGTGTGTTGTATGGAACTCCTCATCGGAGTAATTAATGATGTAATGTGGTTCGGTACTACATTTACCCTGTGTATTTCATTCATTTTCACTCGTCTGGTGGGTCCCAGTCGAGGGTCCACGACACTGTAATATCCGCCTAGTTTGGGGTGTTACAGAGTTGGTATCGGAGCGTGGTTTTGAATACTACCTTCCGAATCATGTCTCATTTGAAATCATCGTTCATCAGACTAGTATCATTGGACTTTCACGTCACGTGTGACCTGTGCAAGAGCCGAGCCATTCAGACCAAAGAATAGTAAGATTTCTTCATTTATCATTTTCATTTTAATCATGTTGATCATGTTAACTCATTAATCACTCAATTCATTTCATCACTCAGTTGTTGATCTTGAGGATCATATCATTAATCTTGTTAACTTGTTCAAGATAATCATTTCAATAATTTCATCAGATAATCACGTCACCTCAGTTGATCATTCATGTAATCTTTGTGTTAGAGCGCGTATGCTCATTTTCATCATTTCATGACGTAAATTATAATGCGGTACTCATACGAGATCTATGATTATCATGCGACCTTCCTACTTCAATATGGAGAGAGATATCAGGGGATGCACGGGGAGAGGTCGCGGTGCAGGCCGAAACCCGGGGAATAATCGCCCACTGCCAGGAAGTCGTACCCAGGGCTCAGCTCGTTCGGAAGATGTTCGAGTTGATCCACTCATTCTTATGCAGGTCATGATGACCCATATGCAATTGCTCAATCATCATTGCGCCACTCTGGCCAATTTAATCGAGAGAAGTCTCCCGTGTGAGCCTGCTGCTAAGGAAATTGCTGAGCAACAACCTTCATCTGTCAGCAAGAAATCAACAAAGCGTAATCAGTCTGAAGGCAGTCAGTCAACCTCCAAGAAGCCTTGTGTGGGCCCTAATGTTTCTGAGCGACCTCCTACAGTGCATAATCGTGCGGGATCTCAGTCCCGAGCGGCCAGTTCGGCCATCACCTGTTTCAACTGTGAAGAACAGTGTCATTTCAGCACTAAGTGTCTGAAACCGTCTATCACGTGCCACAATTGTGGGATTGTTGGGCATAAAGCCCCTTTTTGCCGAAGGGACTCCAAGCCGACTCCGGTAGCATCTCAGGCCCCGAAGCAATTAGCGACTTAGAATCAGACTGCTTTGTCAGCGTCGTTTAAGACGACGGAAGCGAATAAAGGCGGATCAAAGAGCTATCAAACGGGAGCGTCTGGTTCGGGGGCCGGCAAGCCCCGAATTTACGAGATGAAGAAGACTGACGATCCAGAGGCCTGGATGATCTCAGGTACACTCGATATTCTATCTCAACCTGTGTGTACCCTTTTTGATACTGGTGCATCGCATTCTTTTATTTCCGAATCATGCTTGAGTAGACTACGTATAGGTAGTGCTACTAGTTGTGAGCCTTATGTCATCGGTCTACCTGATGGTAGAAGAATTATCGGGAATCGTGAGATTAAGGATTATCCAATTCACCTTCATGGCCGTGATTGGTTAGCAGACCTAATCGTGGTAGATTTGCCGAGAGATGACGTCATTCTGGGTATTGATTGGATGGATCGTCACGATGCCGTCATTAGCGTCCGTAAACGTTTGGTCACTATCATTTCAGACGATGTGGTCGAATATGTTTTTCAGGGAGGTAATCCCAACTGTTCCGTGAGAGTCATCAACTTGATGAAAGCAGTGAAATTACTCAATCAGGGGTGTGTCGGTTATTGGTGCTATATGACTAAGACCGAGAAATCATCAGTAATATTGGAGAATATTCCGGTAGTGAGAGATTATGCTGATGTCTTTCCAGACGAGTTACCTGGTTTGCCTCCACAGAGAGATGTGGAATTCACGATTGAGTTGGAACCTGGTACATCCCCAATATCGAAGGCACCGTACCAGATGGCCCCAACCGAAATGCTGGAACTAAAAAATCAATTGGAGGATTTGACCGAGAAGGGTTATATCCGGCCGAGTGCGTCTCCGTGGCGAGCACCAGTATTATTTGTCAAGAAAAAGGACGGTTCTTTCCGTTTGTGTATTGATTACCGAGAGCTGAACAGGGTGACGATCAAGAATAAATATCCCCTACCCCGTATTGATGATCTTTTGGAACAACATCAGGGAGCTTCAGTATTTTCCAAGATCGATTTAAGATCTGGGTATCATAAGTTCCGAATCCAAGAGTCGGATATTGCTAGGACGGCGTTCCGAACACGCTATGGTCATTATGAGTTTGTGGTAATGCCGTTTGGGTCAACTAATGCACCTGCGGTATTCATGGAGTTAATGAATCGGGTTTTCATCGACTATTTAGATCGGTTCGTAGTTGTCTTCATTGATGACATTTTAATTTATTCTCGTAACTGGGAGGAGCATGAGTTTCACCTTCATCAAGTGCTCGACGTGTTGAGACGAGAGCAACTTTATGGGAAGTTTTCCAAATATGAATTCTGGATGTCCGAAGTGATGTTTCTCGGACATGTAATTTCATCAGACGGAGTTCGTGTTGATCCTCAGAAGACGGAGGCTATCCGAGATTGGCAACCTCCGAAGAATGTTAAGGAAATCCGAAGTTTCCTCGGATTAGCTGGTTATTATCGGTGATTTGTGGAAGGATTTTCTAAAATCGCTCAACCCATGATGAACCTTTTAAGGAAAGATAAGAAATACACGTGGTCCGACGCGTGTCAACAGAGTTTTGAGGAACTCAAGAGCCGGTTAATTTCAGCACATGTCCTTTCTTTACCGCAAGGGACGGAAGGATTTGTGGTCTATAGTGATGCATCCGGACAGGGTCTCGGATGTGTACTCATGCAGAACAGGAAGGTTATTGCTTATGCTTCACGGCAATTGAGACCTTACGAGGTAAATTATACAACCCACGACCTGGAGCTAGCAACCATGGTATTCGCATTGAAGATTTGGCGTCATTATCTTTATGGCGTTACCTGTCAGATATTTACCGATCATAAGAGTTTAAAGTATATATTTACTCAGAAGGAGTTAAATATGCGGCAGAGACGGTGGTTGGAACTGATCAAAGATTATGATATCGAGATACTTTACCACCCAGGCAAGGCAAACGTTGTCGCCGACGCCTTGAGTCGTAAGTCCGTTCAGAAGCAGATGCTTGCTCGATTAATAGTTCAGAAGGAACTTCAACAGAAATTTCTGAGACCCGAGATCAAGGTCTGGTTACAGCGAGTACAAGGGCAACTTTGTACGTTGGAGATTTCATCGCCACTTGAGGAGGCGATCAGGGAAAATCAGGGTTCGAACCCATTTTTGTTACGTATTCGAGAGGATGTGACTCAGGGGAAAGCCCCCGGGTTTGTGGTCCACGAGGATGGACTTTTGCGTTTTAAGAATCGGTTGTGCGTACCGGCGAATGACGAGTTGAAAAACTCGATTTTGAGAGAAGCCCATGCTACCCCTTATTCTATTCATCCGGGGTCCAGCAAGATGTACAAAGACTTGAAACAAAATTACTGGTGGAGTAATATGAAGCGTGAAGTCACCGAGTTTGTTTCGCGATGTCTCACCTGTCAACAAGTCAAGATAGAACATCAGCGACTGGCGGGTATGCTGAAACCGCTCCCTATTCTGGAGTGGAAATGGGAGGATATTTCAATGGACTTCATCACGAGTTTGCCGACGAGTCGCCGTGGCATGAATACAATCTGGGTAATTGTGGATCATCTAACTAAGTCAGCTCATTTTCTCGAGATTAAGGATAATTGGGGTCCCGAGAGACTTGCCCAGTTGTTCGTCAAAGAAATAGTGAGATTGCACGGTACTCCTAGAAGTATCGTTTCCGATCGTGACGGACGATTCATGTCTCATTTTTAGAAATCAGTTCATCGTGCTATGGGAACTCAGCTTAATCTCAGTACAGCTTTTCATCCTCAGTCTGACGGACAATCAGAGAGGACTATTCAGACATTGGAGGACATGTTTAGAGCATGCGTCCTCGATTGGAAAGACGATTGGGAAGCCCAACTACCATTGATCGAATTCACGTATAATAATATTTGGTATGCTTCGATTAAGATGGCACCTTACGAGGCCTTGTACGGTCGTCGTTGTCGATCTCCTTTATGTTGGGATGACTTATCAGAATCAATCGGCACCGAGCCCGATATGTTTATAGCCGCCCGTGAGAAGGTAGCTTTGATAAAGAGTCGTTTGTTGACCGCTCAGAGTCGACAGAAATCTTATGCAGACAATCGTCGCCGACCATTAGAGTTCGAGACAGGTGACCACGTGTTGGTCAAGGTATCTCCTAGTCGAGGTATTTTCCGTTTCGGGAAGCGGGGAAAGTTGAGTCCAAGATTTATTGGACCGTTTGAGATTTTGGAAAGAGTAGGCGATATCGATTGGCCTTACCTCCGGCGTTGAGCCGAATTCATAATGTGTTTCATGTCTCTCAGCTACGGAAGTATCTTTCCGACCCGAGTCACATACTTCAGTTCGACGAAATCGAGATCGCAGATGATCATTCGTATGAGGAGCGTCCCATACGAGTCTTAGAGCGGCGAATCAAACAGTTGAGGAATAAGGTGATTCCTTTGGTTAAAATTCAGTGGTCTAGATACGGAGTCGAAGAGGCTACTTGGGAAACCAAGGATAGTATGCGAGAGAGTCATCCCGAGTTGTTTGACCCTTAGTTTCGAGGACGAAACTCTTTTAAGGAGGGGTGTATGTAATATCCGGTTGTAATTCAGTCATTATCATTCAGTAATTTCATTCGGTAATTGTCTCTATGTAATTTTTCACTTGTTAATAACCGTTCATCATCCACATTCATTCATCCATGTTCACCGTTCGTAATAACTTCGAGTTATGTATCGATATTGTTTATTGTTTCAACCTTACTTGGGAATCGAGACAAGAGTATTATCTTGATCGTTATAATTACTTCATTAATCGATGTTGATATTGGAATTCATGCCATTTCAAATTTCCTTCTTGTTCAAATCATGCTATTGTTGGGTACATTTGCAGTTCTTGTGTATCTCGTTGAGTTTTTCTAGCGGGATATTGCTTCTCCCTACTTGTTTTAAGTTTCGAGACGAAACTTCTTTTAAGGAGGGTAGTATGTAATATCCGCAATTTGGATTTCCAGTAATTTTATTTTTTTGGCGGAAGTCCATCTTAGCGATCTATTGTTACCATTTCATCATTACGAGAATGATTAATTCTACACTTTTTGTCATCCGAGTTCGTCTCGGTGTCGTTCTGTTGAGTTCCGTGTTCTTAAGCGACTTTTCCATGTATGAGTTCGACTTTGTAAAATCACCATTAATTTTTGGAAACTCCAAAAATTCTGAATCTTTTCACTACTATAGAGCATCAAGTTATCTTTCCAATGGTTCAAACAGTGAGTCAATCGGAGTCCGGACGAGGGAGTTATGGTCGAAATAGCTAAGACACAGACATGTTGCAATTTTGGCCGACCCGCCTGTACCGGGGGCCGCGGCTCCTGCCGGCAGGGCTGCGGCACACTGCCGCAGCACACTTGGATGGGCCACGGCACACTGCCGAGCACTGGGTGCGGATTTCGGCCCGGTGCCGCGGCACACTCGGCCGGGCCGCGGCACACAGTACAGTCTGCACTATAACTTCGTTTTTTTAAGAAGAAAAACTCATTTCTTCATCCTACATCTGATAGAGAGGGTTTGTGGGAGAAATTTTCATCATCAATCACTTGAATACTCGATTCTTCATCATTTTCATTCGGTTGTGAAGCTCGGATCGTCGATCTAACGCGTGTTCATCGAATCAAAGTGTTTGGATCTTCAAAGGTAATTTTCCCAAACCTCTTGGATTTCGATTTGTGTTGAGATATGATGTTTTGGATGTTATAATCATGTTGTATGAAGAGATATACATATGATTATGAGTATGTATGAATATTCATCGGATTATTGAAAGGTTATTCAAGAACACTTTGAATATTGAGTTGGATTTGGGGATTTTCGATTAATTGTTGTTGAAATCCCGAATTTGGATATTCATATTGGAATATTAATCGTATTGAAGATGTTTTGTTGGTTTGAAACACTTCTTGGGGATTTGATATTGGTATTATTGAGGTTTGGTTGTAAACAATCGAAGTTTGGCCTCAACAT
This sequence comes from Orobanche coerulescens, assembly GCA_033398695.1. Taxonomy (NCBI): domain Eukaryota; kingdom Viridiplantae; phylum Streptophyta; class Magnoliopsida; order Lamiales; family Orobanchaceae; genus Orobanche; species Orobanche coerulescens. Next base: position 99,611,429 of record CM065810.1, on the reverse strand, counting down.
GTTCGATATAATGCCCCAATGAACTTGGTTTAGTCGTATCGACGTTTTGAGTTAGTTATATTCGTGTTTGATTCGTATGTTGAATGGATTGTTGGTAATTGTGTTATTCAAGGTTGTTCGAGCGACCGGTAGTTTCCTTAGGACATTGTTCGAGAGAGATTGTATCATCACCGGTGTTAAGGTAAGTTAATTCTTACTCAGTTAAAAGGATATTCATTCCTTTCGTTGTTGTTCATTCATAATCATAACTCATTCATATTGTATTAACCGTATCGAGACTTGTCATTGTCAATTAATCACTTCAGTCACGAGGAACGACGGTTCCAATTATTTCATTGAGCTATCATTCATTTCACTGTCATTTCATCTCGGTGAGTCATTATTGATTTCGATGTCACTTTTGTTATCTCGTGGCATTCCGGGTCATACTGGCGTGCCGGTTGGTATGTGTAGGATTTTCATGTCGGGCACATATTAAGTCGTGTGTTGGTTGTTGGCCTCATATTGGACTGTGCACACGAGAAGATCACTTCGTGAGACTGATTAGGTACAAGACCACACGTGTATTCGATCGATACTCGATGGTGGCTTGTGCACGGACACATTTCCATCCCGAGCGTAGTGTGGCGCCACCCTTTGAGCCATACCGTTAGTTGATTCATACAGCATGTTTGATTGCGTATGTTTTCAACAAGATTGAGTTATAATCTAACCGATTCATTTTTTATTGAACTTGTGGTTTATACAGCACATATATGATTGTGTTTATTCAACTCTTGAGGATTGTTGTTCTGTATAACTGACCCCGTTGGGGGATTTTGTTCTCAGGTCGTGGCAAGGCTAAGGCACGGGAAGATAACGTTGACGGCGAGGAGTCCCAGTGATACTATTAGGGGGACCCCAGTCCTTTCATTCACCGTGTTTCCTTAATTTATTTCCGCTGCAGATTTCCGTTTGGATTTTGAGTTCATTCAGTGTTGTATATTTTTTCTCCATATAAAATATACTTGTATTCGGTCATTTCCTTGGGTGTGTTGTATGAAACTCCTCATCGGAGTAATTAATAATATAATGTGGTTCGGTACTACATTTATCCTGTGTATTTCATTCATTTTCACTCGTCTGGTGGGTCCCAGTCGGGGGTCCACGGCACTGTAATATCCACCTAGTTTGGGGTGTTACATATTCACTCCAGTTCGCTTCTTTGGCATTCCCACAATAAAATCCATCGCTATATCTTCCCACTTCCATTCCAGAATTGGTAGCGGTTGCAATTTACCGGAAGGTCTCTGATGCTCCGCTTTAACCTACTGACAAGTCAAGCATTTCGACACGAACTCCGTTACATCTTTCTTCATGTTCGGCCACCAATTTTTTTTTCTTCAAGTCCTTATACATTTTACTCATACCCGGATGAATCGAGTACGGAGTAGAATGTGCTTCATTCAAAATCACTTGTTTGAGATCATCCCGATTACGTACACAAGTTCTACCTCGAAATCAAAGAACTCTATCTTCATCGATTAAGAATCCAGGAGCTTTTCCTTTAACAATGTCTTCCCGAAGCTGCACAATTGAGAGATCATCTAACTGTTTGGACTTAATATCTTCCATCACGGAGGACGTAATCTCAAGGAAACGCAATTGTACTTGAGTTCCATGAGGCCAAACTTCAATTTCCAAATCAATCAACTCTCGTCTGAGCTTCGGTTGAATGGTAAGTAGTTCCAACTTCTGCAACACGACTGAATTGCAGCTTAATGCATCGGCAACGACGTTCGCTTTACCTGGATGGTAAAGAATGTCAAGATCATAATCTTTAAGCAATTCCAACCATCGCGCTGGCGCATATTAAGCTCCTTCTGAGTGAATATATACTTCAAACTCTTATGATCCGTATACACTCGACAAGAAGAACCATACAAATAATGCCTACAAATTTTTAATGCAAACACCACAGCGGCTAGCTCCAGGTCGTGGGTGGGGTAATTCATCTCGTATTGCTTTAATTGTCGAGACGCATAAGCCACTACTCTCTCATTTTGCATCAACACACATCCCAATCCTTGTTTAGAGGCATCACTATAAATAACGAAACCTTCCTTTCCTTGCGGTAAGGCTAGGATCGGTGACGTAGTCAACCGCTTTTTCAACTCATCAAAACTCTTCTGAAACTCATCACTCCACTCACATTTTTGTGTCTTCTGCAAAAGCCGGTTGAGTGGTCGAGCAATTTTCAAGAATTCATAGACAAATCGACGATAATAACCAGCTAACCCCAAGAAACTCCGAACTTCCTTAACATTCCTCGGGGGTTCCCAAGCTAAAACTGCTTGAACCTTCTGAGGATCTACCCGAATACCATTGGCTGATATGATGTGTCCCATAAAAGCAACTTCTCTAATCCAGAACTCGCACTTAGAAAATTTAGCATAAAGCTTATCAGCCCTCAAAATACTCAACGCAATCCTCAAGTGTTCGGCATGCTCCGTCTCACTTTTACAATAGATTAAGATATCGTCAATAAACACCACCACAAATTTATCGAGATATTCGATAAAGGTTTTGTTCAAAAGCTGCATAAATGCCGCCAGAGCATTTGTTAAATCTAATGGCATAACTACGAATTCGTAATGTCCATACCTCATTCGAAATGCCGACCTGGGGATATCCGAATCTCGAATTTGTAGTTGGTAATATCCTGACCTCAAGTCAATCTTGGAGAAAACCGTAGCCCCTTGTAATTGGTCAAATAGATCATCGATTCTTGGCAACGGATACTTGTTCTTGATAGTGAGTTTATTCAACTCACGATAGTCAATACATAGCCGTAAGGATCCATCTTTCTTCCGTACGAACAATATCGGTGCACCCAATGGTGACACACTAGGCCGAATATAACCTTTGTCCAGTAATTTACCCAATTGTTTCTTCAATTCTAACATTTCTGATGGGGCCATTCTGTATGGTGCCTTGGATATTGGCGCCGCATTGGGCTCTAGTTCGATGACGAACTCCACTTCACAATGTGGTGGCAATCCCGGTAAATCATCCGGAAATACATCTGGAAATTCGTTCACAATTGGAATAGAAGCTAATTGAACTCCGTCAGCTTCTGTATTCATTACGTAACACCAATAACCTGTACAACCTTGGTTCAACAATTTCATAGCTTTCATGGCTCGAATAATGTTCCCAGTACTACCGGGTTTCTGTCCTTCAAAAACTTATTCTGCGCCATCCTGATCAATGATCGAAATTATCTTTCGACGATAATCGATTACTGCTCCATGATGGTCTAACCAGTTATCACCTAGAATTATATCTTCTCCCTTCATATCAATAACAATCAAGTCAGATGGCCAATCTCTACCACCGATGGTTACAGGGCAATTGACAATCTCTCGATCCCCAACTATCCTTTCCCCACTCGGTAGTCCAATTATAAAAGGTTCACATGCAGAGAGACCAATAAGACCAAACGATTCACACAAGACAATGATATAAAGGAATGTGTAGCTCCATAATCAATGGGGCTGATCCAATGCTAGATGCATCCTTATGCTCGGTCTTGCCTCTACCGCGTCCAACACTCGTAGTGGGCTGACTTGAGACAATGCCGGCTGAAACAGGGGACGGCTTGGCAAGGATTCTACTCGCTCTCTCACAATAGGACGCCCGGTGTCCCTGCTTTCCACACGTGAAACAAGTTAGAGGGCGCGATGAACAATGGGAATTGATATGGCCAGGAACTCCACATTTAAAACAAACTTTCGGCGCTCGTCCACTGGGTTGCGGAGGACCAACGGAAGATTACACAGAGGGTTGAGGTTTACGCGATCCGCTGCCTCGTAAACTACCAGAAAATTTCGGTTTCTTCGTACTCGAAATCATAGGAACCGGAACTGACACCATCTCGTAAGCAAGCGCTCTGTCCTGATATTCCCTCAAAGTAGTACACCCAAGGCCCGCATATACTTTTGGACCTTCGGTTTCATCCTTGCATCGAAATGAAGTATCTTGTCTATCTCATCCTTAACCCGATCTTGAACATACAGTAATTGCTTGTTGTATGTCTTGATTGCCTCGGAAATAGGAACGTCCTCGGGTTGAGCTCTGAAAAATTCACTGACTCTTGCTAATTGTACCGGCGCTGGACAATACTGAGCTTCCATCAGTTCCTTAAATTCTTCCCAAGTGACGTCACTGTCTCTGGGCTTAACAGCTCTCCACCAATCCGACGCGTCATCAACCGTCAGATATTGAGCAATTGGGACTCTTTTGGCTTCAGGGTAGCCAATACCATCAAAGATCTTTTCCAGCTTGACTAACCAATGATCCCAGTTGTTCTCATCACCGGAACCATCGAATCTATGAGGGTTCATCTTCATAACTTCCTGAAGCCACCGATCTTCAACCGTCCTACCAGTATTAATATTCTGCACCATTTGGGCCAGTCGGTGCACCTGTGTGACGACTTGTTGCAGAACGTTAGGCACTTAGGCCTCCGAACCTCCGTCTGAACCTCCCGAAGGGATCGGGTCTGATCTAGTCGCAAAACGAGATGCCAATTCTGAGACGGACCTCTCGGATTCAGACACTACTACTCTGCACGGCCTCGGCCACGACCGCGTTGGCGGATAGCTCTACCTCTCGGCATACTGAGGAAGAATGGTTCAACAAGGAAACGATTACAATAATAGATTGCACAATGGTAATTTAAGTACTTTCGAAGGAAAGAAGCAACTATATCCGAAGAGCCTTCCAGCACAGGCAACACGGGGTGGTAGCATGTCAATGATATCATAGACGACGACTGACTCAATTTAACAGACCCAAAAACACCGACAGCCTAGGTATCCATAAACCTAAGGCTCAGATATCATATTCTGTAACACCCCCGTGATATACGGTGACATTACATTGCCGTAGATTCTCTTTTGAAGAACCTACCAGGCTAATGTACATAAAACCCATTAAAATCAACAAACCACAACATTCACTTAGTTAAAAGGACAAACTGTCTTCAACACGACATAAATTACAAAACCAAATAACACCTTGTCCTATAGGATCACAACTGATACAATATTCCACAGCGGATATAACCGCACCGACCACAATAAAAACAACTCAATGACAACACATGACAGTACCCGCGCGAGTACAAAACAAAAACACAAACATGACTTTAACAATACGACCATCAACTCAGAATAATACGCGATATCAAGGCTGCCCACCAAGCTCGTATCCACCCTGTGCTGGCTCCCTTACTGGACCTGAACCTGAATATACAACAAGTATATCCACCCCCGAAGGGGTCAGCATAAATACAGGTGCAAGTACAACGCTTACAGAAAATGTACAACCAATGAATATTCAACAGAAATCACAATGCCATCACAAATATTCCGTAATATAATGCCATAATCATCATCACACGATAACCTCCCGAGTTGTATTGGCCCTGTACCCATACGGAGTACACACCCCAGAGAGTCCTCGTCAGGCCCTCCCCAGTGTACAACCCAACCGAGTGATCCGTATAACTCGAAGTCTAACAGGATCCCAGGGGACCCTCGCTGGTTTTACTCGGCTCACACAAGCTCAATAAATACATGGCATGAATCAAATATTTTCTCAAGATCACATTTTACATATTCACACGAAGTACAATAAACGCAATCAAAGTACTTGCCTTGGTTGGAAATGATACGAGAATAATGAACGGAAAGATGTACGGTCCAAACCCCTTCAACGATTCGATCCTAGTTCAACAAAATACCGAATCAAATACCATACTATGAAAACGGAAGGATTCACCCTAAGTTTTGCCCTTAGGGACCTTTATTCAAACACTATGAAGACAACATAGCTCGAATCCAAACTACGGAGGATAATTAAGGATTTAATCCGCGAATCTTGGAGAAAAATGAAGGATTATGATTACAACATCATAATCTAGCACAAATCGGAGATAAAATAGACTAAAATCGAAGATCTCAACAAAAACCCCAAAATATCAAGAACTATGTTTCCAGCGGACTTTACCTTGATTTGGACGGTGAAAGTTGATGAGATGTTGTATACTGGGGAGAAACTAGCGCGCGCTAAGGCTAAAAATTAGCGTGCGCTAACGGGCTAGACGTGCAGTATAGAACCCACTGTCTAACTTCGGTAGCACGCGCTACTAAGAAATATTAGCACGCGTTATCGAACATGACTAGCGCGCGCTAAACCCGAAACATAGCGTGTGCTACCTGCTATCGCCCGCAGTCCAGAACAATCTGTCCTCACTGCCCTGCCGACTCAGCACGTTCTAACCTACAAATAGCGTGCACTAGTGCGATGAAATAGCGTACGTTACGTTAGTCTGACCATAGCGTGCCCTAACGCCCCATTCCAGAGTCCAGAAAACTCTTCAGGCCTCACTGCCGAGCAGGCCTAGCGTACGCTACTCACAAGGGTAGCGCGCGCTACTCACCCGCTGATAGCGTGCGCTAGAAATACAGTCTAGCGTGCGCTACTGTTGCTTCCAGCATAAAATTCACGAAGATCAGCCAAAACGAATGCAATCCAAAAATCACCAAATTCCATGATTATCAACCATGAATATACCAATATTAGTCCTCATGTCCCTCAAATTCAACTGGTCACAATACAACAAGATATATCCAAAACGACACACGCAAAATACACGGTTATTACAACCAAAGGTATGGATATTTATAGCTTTGAGCAAAACTTGATCCCTTGTAATTATGCACTATTAGCGTACGCTAATATTGCACCTTAGCTTGCATTATCGGCATAGCCAATAATGTTCACTTTTTACTTGGAAAAGGAATGGCCTTGTCATGCTGAAAGTCTATTTCCAATGGTTACATTTTGAACTCAGCGTGTGTTAATGTCTCTTCATAACGTGCGCTAATGAGTCAATCTTTGCTTTCCAGTTCTTGTGATATTCATGTGATTTTCATGTTGAAAAGGTGTCCAACGGTTATCTGATTAATGGTAGGATTTCAAATATAACATGCGCTAACAATGTTCCTTAGCGTCCATTAATTATGTATGAAGCAATGATCATATTCTTCACTTAGCATGTGTTTTGATGTCCTTGAACTGGATGTTATTTTGATGTATTCTTCCTTGACGGACTAGCGTGCGCAAGTATAAACACGTAGCATGCATTAAGTGCTTTAGTGATGTAAGAGTAGAGTTTAATGCCTTAATAGTGTAGCATGCGTTAACTGCTCTAATGTGAAAATTGCAGACCTTACTGTCTTGATTTTATAGCATGTGTTAACTTTATAGATGCTGAAATTTGGAGTATAGCAGGTTGCGTGCGTTACTTGAGTTGAAATACTAGTCTGTGCTCGATAACATGCGCTATTCTACAAGCATAGCATGCGTTATGTTTGCTTTATTTGTTGACTTTTACTTTGATGAGATATGTAACGTTTTTGTCTGAGCGAGTCTTAATATATTTTTGTACTAAATGTTTTATCGAGGAAATATATCATCAAAATCAATTTGTTCAACAGGATCACCTCCAGAAGTATTATAGATATCCTAGAGATAGTGAAGCTCAGGAGGTATCACGAGTGCTGAGAGATTCTATTACTCTAACTTGTACTACGTCAGAGGGATCCTATCAGCTGATGGGATCCAAATAGGAATGACCTTATAGGAGATACAAGTTCGGATTTGGGTCTACCTCGAATCTATGAGATGAAGGAGATAGATGATCTAGAGGATATTTGTGCTAGATACATTTGAGATGTAGTCTTAGGTTGTGTGTTTCATTTTGTGTGCTAGTACATTTCATTCATGTATTTCAAATTCAGGCATATCTAGTATGTCATTGATTGTATTATCGATTGTAAACCATTTATTGTTGATCTACCTGACACTTATAGTATTAGGTGAACCGGTGGGCTTGAGATTATTTACTTTGGTTCGCAATATTTACTTCATACATTGGCAATCATGTTGTTATTTGTGTTCTGACCAGAGATTTTGGGATAATCTGTGTAGAACATGTTAATGATTCGTGACCGGATTGTGAGAACTTGTGCATGCGATGGATGAGGTCCAAGCGATTGCATACTTGGACTGCATATATGTTACGATATCAGTATATTGTGTGAGTCAGCAATTTCATGGCACGTCTGATGCTGACAAGGACGAGGAAGAGTACACCGAAAGTTTTAGACATGTTCAATAAGCGGCTTCTTAGAGATGTGTACGCAGTGTTACAAGTCATATGGTTTGTGTGGCTTTCTGATTAGCCTCTAAGCAGATGAGACATGATTTGACTGATCTCATGTCAGGCCGAGTGCATTCTGTTCTGATTATAGCCTCCCTCCAGATAAAGGGATTGCGGGTACCCAAGTGTTTAGTCCAGTTATCCTTATCAGATGGATCAGTTGTGTGGCTTTCTAAAGAGTTTTATTCTCCGACCTTTTCCAGGTCCGAGTTAGTCGCCCCTAGTTTCAAGGAGGAAACTTCTTTTAAGGGGGAGCATGTAATATCTTTATTTTAATTTATTTGTTTTACCAATTATAATGTATCTATTCGTATATTACAGAATCATTCTTTAAGATTGTCGTGTATTAGATGTTGTTCGTACTCGTTTTCATGATTGGAAGCGAGAGTTCCAAATGTTTCGGTTTCATTCGAGTTATGGAATTGTATGAGGAAAGCATCACGGACATATGTAAGGAAATATGGCTGTATAAGCTTGGGATATGATTGTATGATGCATGTTCATGTTCTAGTTCTGAACAGAATACTGTACGACCATTTAAGTTGGTTTACGGTCGTATATATTAAAGTTACAGCCAGATATGGTGATTATGTGCCCATATGTGGAGGCCATGGAGCTACTGGGAGTGTTCGAGTTTTGTACTTCGAGCTGCGACTACAGCTGTAAAAAGGAATGAGAGGACATATGTGATCAAAGTATGGTCATATATGGTGATGTCACGGCCATATGCATGGGAGAGTTTGTCTACTATATTTTTTGACATAAGTTACGATCGTATGAATGGAATGATACGGCCGTGCATGTAGATATTACCGCCATGTACTGCTGAGGTGCAGCCCTATAGTCGTCGACTTCGAGTTTGAGTGGATGCCAGTTGGGTATTGTACGGTCATATGATGGTTGATACGGTATAAATGTCGTACCATAATAGAGTTCTGTTCATAGCGGGTGAGAGCATATATAGCTGCAGATCAAACTTTTGAGCTCATTATGTCATATCCACTAGGTTTTGAGTTCAAACACTTGAGCGTTCGTGGGATTGATCATATATCATGATTATTGAGTTTCGAAAGTGATTGGAAGTGGACTGGACTATAGAATTTTATCCGATTCTTCGAGAGTGAATTATTCTTCAACTTGGATTTCATTTTGGAATGGATTATGATGTTCTTTAGGTTATAATAATGATATATGTGATTGTAAAAGGGATATGATTAGTTCATTGGATTTATGGATTTATTTCGGAGAACATCTTGAATATGAGTGTTGAACTTGAAGAACTCGATTTTGTGTTGTTATAATCTTGGATTATGATTTGTTTTTCGAGTTTATGATGTTAGTTGAATTATTCGTCAGTTTTAAACCGTGATTTTAGCATCCCACAATGACTTTAATGGGTTATAATTGAAAACTTTTGAAGATTGTTTACAAAGAGTTGTTGATTGTTCAAAGGAATTAGAATAGATTATTGGAACTATTTGGGTTACTTCGTTGAGGGTGATGGGTTTTTGTAGCCACTGGGACTTGATTTCCGGGCATTATTATTGATGATTGTGTTTCATTCAAGGTGGTTCAATTGTTGATTCATTGTGGGACGTTCATTCATGGAAGGATATTTCGTCTACGATTTGAGGCGAGTTTTATACTTGTACTAGTCAATGAGATTAATGTTATTATTTATGTGTGTAGATAGGTGTTATCGCTGAAGACATAGTCTCATTGTTATTTTTTTAATATTGTGGGATTTGTTGAATATAATGATCATCGACTTTGATGAAATTATTCATTTGTTGTTGTCATTGTTATTGGTCGATTGAATGTATTAGATCATTATTCATTTTGACTTGGGATTGTCGAGGGTAATGTCCACTCTTGTTGTCGCTGTTGTTGTTTGCCGCTTTAAGGCATCGACCTATTATTTGTTCAGGTTTGAATTTGTTGAGAAAGATGACCGTACGTTGTTATTATCATGATTGGCCGATTAAAGGCGAATTCATTATTATTTTGAGTTGGTATGTCTAAGAAATTGACGGTTGTGATTATTCACGAAAGGAGGATGGCTCTGTAACACCCCCAAGTTATTCAGGGTATATTACAGCACCGTGAGCCCCTCCGTGGGACCCACAAGAATAATCATACGCGGAACTATAAAACTTGACCGAGAAGGTCCAAATACAACGAAATGAAGGAAACACAGGCCGAAACATCGAGGAAACAGAAAAATAATACTCGAGTATTCAATAACCATTCCAGTACAACAACACTGAATGGAGGAACACAAAACATAATCGAAGACAAGACACAGTATCACGCTTGCCCATCATCTTCATGTCGACCCGATACCTGTCTGTCCGCTCTCCTGGAACCTGAAATACATAAAAAGTATTTCCCCCATAAAGGGGTTAGCTGTCGAATAGCTAGTGGCCTCGACAATAAAGTAAAGGTAACCGTCAATTCATCAATTCAAGACTAGTATTCTGGAATAACTAAATCTCATAGCATCACATCAATACATACATGATCAACCGTGGAACCGCACCAGAGGCTATGGAACTCTCAGAGGACTCGTCGGTCCATCCCAGAGTGGTTAACTCATATTATCTGTGGAATCGCACCAGAGGCTACGAAACCCTCAGAGGACCCGTCGGCCCATCTCAGAGTGGATATAAATAAACATGCCATTCATATATCTCACTTTCAAAGTCGAGAACATACAATCATAAATATATACTTGCATTTGAGACATCGAGAAATCGAACGGAAAAGAGTATGAGTTCGGTAGGTCCAAGAATGCACTTCCGGTACCTAAACTATTCGTAAGGGATATGATAATCAATAATCCATACTCATAATTCACGAAGAAACTCCCGAAACTCGTCTACGATTCACGAAAATACAAGGGTAAACAACTATAGGTAGGAAAATCACCCAAACCCTCACAAGTCCGAACACGGCACAAACCAATCCGTAAAATCATAGGAAAAGCATGTATACGGGGTAGATATATCATAATCTCAAGATTCTCAAGCTTTAAACCGGATGAAACAAACGAATCTAAGAAAAACCCCAAAATTCCCAAAAATAGGGTTCTAAGGATTTTTACCTTGATTTGGAAGATGGAATGGATTAGATGTTGTGAAATCTTTGTTCTCCAACCAAAAATGTTGTTATCTGAAGAAAGATCACTTCCAAACTCCCCAAATCGCCCAAACCCGCTGCTCCCGATCGGAAATGTGAGAAGAATGAGAAAAATGACGAAATGGAAGTCAACTGTCCAATATATACTCGCCCAGTCTAGCGCACACTAAGCCTATAATATTAGCATGCGCTAGTGGGATAACCGGGTAGTCCAGTGGCGTCTGTCGGCCCCGTTAGCATGCGCTAATCGCCTTCCTTTAGCATGCGCTAGCCAAAAATGGTGTTCAGGACTTGGATTCCAGAACCTACTATCCTCTGCCCTGCTCGAGTCTTAGCGTGCGCTACCGATATGGCTTAGCGTGCGCTACGCAGCCCATATAGCGTGCGCTAGCCGAAGCCTAGCGTACGTTACCTGATAGTCCAGAAAACCTGACAACTTCACTGCCTCTGCCGACCCAGCCCGTTAGCGTGCGCTACGGAAGTATTAGCGCGTGCTACTAACCATGAATAGCGTGCGCTAGCTAAATCCTAGCATGCGCTAATTTCTAGTCCAGAGAGCAGAATAAGTTACTGGTTCCGACCTGACTGGTCCCTTAGCGCGCGCTACGGCTCAAAGCTAGCGTGCGCTACTCAAGGAGAATTAGCGTGCGTTAGCCTAGGCCTAGCGTGCATTATTTCTCTGACCCAGAACACTTCCGCAAGGTCTAAACAACATAATCATGATCCAAACAAGATACAAAACTATATTACAATATCGACAACATCATAAAGAGTTTACAGAGCAACAAAATGGGAAGAATGGCAAAGTCAAACAGTCAATAAAAAGTACGGGTATTACATTCTCCCCCTCTATAAAGAAGTTTCGTCCCGAAACTTAAGAAATAAAAAGTTCGGGGTACTCCGATCGCATCTTCTCTTCCGTTTCCCAAGTCGCCTCCTTGACTCCATGTCTCGACCATTGCACTTTAATCAGTGGAATGGTATTATGTCGAAGTTGTTTCTCACGATGCTCAAGGATCTTCACGGGTCTCCCCGGAAAGGTAATATCCTCGGCTATATCAATCTCACTATAGTCGATAACATGGCTCGGATCCAGCACGTGCTTTCTCAACTGAGACACATGAAAAACACTATGGACGTGAGTCAAAGCTGGAGGCAACGCCAAGTGATAAGATAAATCTCCAACCCCGTCCAAAATCTCGAAAGGCCCGATATACCTCGGACTAAGTTTCCCCTTTTTCCCGAAGTGGAAAACCCCTCTGGTCGGCAACACCTTGAGTAAGACATGATCCCCCACTTCGAACTCCAAGGGTCGAAGACGAGTATCAGCATAAGATTTCTGACGGCTCTGGGAAGTCAGCAACCAGTCCCGGATGATAGAAATCTTTTCCTTAGTCTCTATCAACATGTCCGGTTCCATTCCGATTAGCTCCAAAGCTTCATCCCAACATAATGGCGACCTACATCGCCTACCATAAAGTGCCTCGAATGGTGCTATTTTGATAGACGCATGCCAACTATTATTGTAGGCAAACTCGATCAACGGCAAGTGAAGCTCCCAATCATTACTCCAATCTAGGGCACAAGCCCGCAACATGTCCTCCAATGTCTGAATCGTCCTCTCCGTCTGACCATCTGACTGAGGGTGAAAGGACGTGCTCAATCTCAACTCAGTACCCAAAGCCTGATGACCGGCCAGCAAAAAATGCGATACGAAACGACCGTCTTGATCAGAAACAATGGTCTTGGGGGCACCGTGTAATCTTACGATCTCAGCTATAAAGGTTCGAGCCAACCTCTCCAGTCCCCAAGTATCCTTAATACCCAAGAAGTATGCAGACTTGGTCAACCGATCGACGATTACCCAAATCATATTCATTCCGGCCCTAGTTCTCGGCATGCCAGTGATAAAGTCCATAGAAATGTCTTCCCACTCCCACTCGGGAATGGGAAGTGGCTTCAACAACCCCGCTGGTCGTTGATGTTCAATCTTGACTTGCTGACACGTCAAGCAGCGCAATACAAATTCCGTGACATCCTTCTTCATGTTATTCCACCAAAAATTGTGCTTCAAGTCTTTGTACATCTTACTCATTCCGGGGTGGATTGAGTAAGGTGTAGCATGAGCTTCGCGGAGAATTCTCTACCTCAACTCTAGATCATTCGGAACACAAAGCCTGCCTTGAAATCTCAAGATACTATCCTCGTGAACCATAAATCCAGGAGCTTTTACTTTAATTACATCTTCCTTCAGTTGAGAGATCATCGGGGTCACTCCACTGTTTCCCTTTGATGTCGTCAACCAAGGACGAAGTAATTTCGAGAGTACACAACTGTCCTTGTACTCGTTGAAGCCAAACTTCTATTCCTTGCTCGATTAAATCCTGCCGAATCTTTATCTGAGAAGTAAGAACCTCGAGCATCTGGAGAGATGCCGATTTGCGACTCAAAGCATCCGCGAGAACATTGGCTTTACCCGGGTGGTAAATAATTTCTAAATCGTAGTCCTTTATCAACTCTAACCAACGTCTTTGTCTCATGTTCAGCTCTTTCTGACTGAAAATACACTTCAGGCTCTTGTGATCGGTATAAATCCGACATGGAGAACCATACAAATAATGCTGCCAAATCTTGAGTGCGAAGACAATTGCGGCCAACTCCAAATCATGAGTAGGATAATTCATCTCGTACGGCTTCAGTTGTCGTGACGCAAAAGCTATCGTCTTATCATGCTGCATAAGCACACAACCAAGACCTTGACCCGAAGCGTCACTATAAACCGCAAAGCCCTCACTACCATGTGGTAAAGTTAAAATCGGCACTGAAGTCAAACGTCTCTTCATCTCATCGAAGCTTTTTTGTCTCTCATCCGTCCAAACAAGCTTTTCCGTCTTCTGGAGTAATTTCGTAAGCGGCCGAGCGAGTTGCGAGAATCCCTCGACAAACCGACGATAATACCCATCAAGGCCCAAAAACCTATGAACTTCCTTAAAATTTTGTAGGAGATGCCCAATCTAGCACTACCTCAATCTTCTGCGGGTCTACACGAACCCCTTCGGCCGAAATCACATGGCCGAGAAACATAACTTCTTCTAACCAGAATTCACATTTCTAGAATTTTTCATAGAGGTGATCGGTCCTCAAAATATCTAGTACCAAACACAGGTGTCGGGCATGTTCCTCTTTATCTCGAGAATAGATCAAAATGTCATCAATAAAGACGACTACACACCTGTCGAGCTACTCGATGAAAATCTTATTCATTAACTGCATGAATACTGCTGGTGCATTAGTCACACCAAAAGGCATGACTACAAATTCATAATGCCCATATCTCGTCCGAAATGTAGTCTTCGGAACGTCGGACTCTTTCACCCTGAGTTGATAATACCCTGATCTCAAATCAATTTTCGAGAAAACTGCAGCCCCCTGCAACTGATCAAATAAATCGTCTATACGAGGTAAAGGATACTTTTTCTTGATGGTCACTTTGTTCAGCTCACGGTAGTCGGTGCACAAACGTAGTGAACCATCCTTCGTTCTCACAAAGAGAACAGGCGCGCACCAAGGCGAAGCGCTCGGTCTGATGTACCCTTTCTCCAAAAGTTCTCCCAACTGATTCTTTAATTCTTGCATCTCGGAAGGTGCCATCTGATAAGGTGCCTTAGAAATCGGGGACGCATCAGGCTCTAAATCCACAGAAAATTCTATTTCTCGATCTGGTGGTAATCCCGGGAGGTCGTCCGGAAAAACATCGGGATACTCATTAACAACCGGAATCGAAGACAATTCGACTTCGTTCCCTTCCGCCTTTAAGGCATAACACCAATATCCCGTACACCCTTTTTTCAGAAGTTTTACGGCCTTCATGGCACTGATAAGCAACTTGGATTGGCCCAACTTATGTCCCAAAAATGAGTACTCGGATCCGTCTTTAGTCATCATGGTGATAACCTTAGTACGGTAATTCATAATTGCTTGGTGACGATCAAGCCAATCCTCGCCGAGGATCACGTCCTCGCCTTCCATATCAACTACAATCAGATTCGATACCCAATCCATACCGGATATAATCACCAGAAAACCTTTAATCTTTCGGTTCCCCACAATTCTGTCCCCGCTAGGTAGTTTCACAATGAAGGGATCACAAGCAGTCATACAAGTTATATTCAAGTGGCGTACACACTCTAAGGAAATGAAAGAATGGGTAGCACCCGTATCAAAAAGTACACGAACTGGATGGGATAAAATATGAATAGTACATGAGGCCACCGCTGCATTGGGTTCGTCTGTTCGACGCGTCTCGTACAATCGTGGTTGTACCAAACTGATGCTAGAGTTTCCCCCTCCAGCGTTCTGATCCCATCCCCGGCCCCTGCCGTAATTCTGTTGAGACTGACCAAAAGATTGCAGCTGATTCACGCCTTGATCAAATGGCACTGGGGCAGAATCCCGTGTGTCCAAAGTCTGATTTGGTTCGGAACAATAAGCCGCCCTATGTCCCATCTGTCCGCAAGTGTGACACTTCAATGGTGGGAAATTGCATTCCAAATTAACGTGGCCTGGACGACCACAATTATAGCAAGTCACCGTGCGAGTTGTGGTGCCCGGTGTAGAACAAAACCCCCTTTTTCCTTTAGCAGAACATGACGACTGTCCGGCGGAACGGTTAGTCGTCTGTGATCTCTGGAAGTTGCCACTCTTAGAGCCAGAGAAATTTCCTGTGATCTTCTGCTTCTTCGATTCTTCAGTGGTATCGCTGTCGAGGATTAACATGTCATGGGCTAAAGCTCTGTCTTGATATTCCTTCAACGTGGTACAAGCAAATCCGGCCATGTACCGCCGTAAGTCCATATTCATCCGTATATCAAAGTAACGGATCTTATCACGCTCGTATCGCACTTGATCCTTCACGTGGATCAATTATTGGTTGTACTCCACGATCGCCTGCGAAATGGAAATATTCTGCAGTTTAGCCTCGAAAAAGGCTCGAATTCGGCCTTCTCGCACCGGCCAAGGACAAAACTTAGCCTCCAAAAATTCTTTAAACTCATCCCACGTAGCAACATGATCTTGTGGCTTGATGACTTTCCACCACGTAGCAGCCTCCTTGGTGAGGAAATACTGAGCAATCGGTACTTTCCTCGCTTCGGGACAATCAACTGCTTCAAAAATTTTCTCCAATTCCGCTAGCCAATCTTCCCAACCTAATGGGTCTGTGGCACCGCCAAACTGTAGAGGGTGCATACGGATTACATTTTGAAGCAAGGCATCCGCGTTCGGGTTCGGATTATTCAGCTGAACGGTTTGGGCTAAAATGGTCATCTGGTTAGCCAATTGTTGAAGTACATTCGCAACTCCAACGTCTGCGCTGTTCCCCTGGCCAGTCGACTGGTCGTGCTGACTTTTGGTGTCAGGATGCACCGAGTTAGATAGGCTAGGGTTGGTCGATCCCGCAACAGAACTGAGGGAAGCGGCCGCGCCACGTCCTCGTCCACGACCACGACCATGGCCTCATCCCCTACCAGCTGACATGCTGAAGAACACACAAGGCACGTAAGTACAATTCAATCGCACATCACCGAAGTGACCGATTCTCAAAATACCAAAGCAGAAGCAAAACGATAAAGGAAACGCCAGAAGAGTAAGAGGTCTTACAAGTACCGGTCGCACTGTGGTGATGGTAAAGTAGTGATACTGTAGACAAATGATGACTCAATCGACCCAAAGGATCGACAGCCTAGGTATCCATAGACCTAAGCTCTGATACCATATTTTGTAACACCCCCAAGTTATTCAGGGTATATTACAGCGCCGTGAGCCCCTCCGTGGGACCCACAAGGCTAATCATACGCGGAACTATAAAACTTGACCGAGAAGGTCCAAATACAACGAAATGAAGGACAATACAAAGGGTATTAAAATCATATCCAATGTATCCAAATACATCCCAACACAAAATCAATACATCGACAACACAGGCCGGAACATCGAGGAAACAGAAAAACAATACTCGAGTATTCAATAACCATTCCAGTACAACAACACTGAATGGAGGAACACAAAACATAACCGAAGACAAGACACAGTATCACGCTTGCCCATCATCTTCATGCCGACCCGATACCTGTCTGTCCGCTCTCCTGGAACCTGAAATACATAAAAAGTATTTCCCCCATAAAGGGGTTAGCTGTCGAATAGCTAGTGGCCTCGACAATAAAGTAAAGGTAACCGTCAATTCATCAATTCAAGACTAGTATTCCGGAATAACTAAATCTCATAGCATCACATCAATACATACATGATCAACCGTGGAACCGCACCAGAGGCTATGGAACCCTCAGAGGACTCGTCGGTCCATCCCAGAGTGGTTAACTCATATTATCCGTGGAATCGCACCAGAGGCTACGAAACCCTCAGAGGACCTGTCGGCCCATCCCAGAGTGGTTATAAATAAACATGCCATTCATATATCTCACTTTCAAAGTCGAGAACATACAATCATAAATATATACTTGCATTTGAGACATCGAGAAATCGAACGGAAAAGAGTATGAGTTCGGTAGGTCTAAGAATGCACTTCCGGTACCTAAACTATTCGTAAGGTATATGATAATCAATAATCCATACTCATAATTCACGAAG
The DNA here is from genome assembly GCA_033398695.1 of Orobanche coerulescens. Taxonomy (NCBI): domain Eukaryota; kingdom Viridiplantae; phylum Streptophyta; class Magnoliopsida; order Lamiales; family Orobanchaceae; genus Orobanche; species Orobanche coerulescens. The sequence continues at coordinate 99,593,374 of CM065810.1, read as the reverse complement.
AAACTCCCGAAACTCATCTACGATTCACGAAAATACAAGGGTAAACAACTAGAAATTGGAAAATCACCCAAACCCTCACAAGTCCGAACACGGCACAAATCAATCCGTAAAATCGTAGGAAAATCATAGATACTAGGTAGATATATCATAATCTCAAGATTCTCAAGCTTCAAACCGGATAAAACAAACGAATCTAATAAAAACCCCAAAATTCCCAAAGATAGGATTCTAAGGATTTTTACCTTGATTTGGAAGATGGAATGCATTAGATATTGTGAAGTCTTTGTTCTCCAACCAAAGATGTTGTTATCTGAAGAAAGATTGCTTCCAAACTCCCCGAATCGCCCAAACCTGCTGCTCCCGATCGGAAATGTGAGAAGAATGAGAAAAATGACGAAATGGAAGTCAATTTGTCCAATATATACTCGCCCAGTCTAGCGCACGCTACTCCTATAATATTAGTGTGTGCTAGCGGGGTCACCGGGTAGTCCTCTGGCTTCTGTCGGTCCCGTTAGCGTGCGCTAATCGCCTTCCTTTAGCGTGCGCTAGCCGAAAATGGTGTTCAGGACATGGAGTCTAGAACCTACTGTCCTCTGCCCTGCTCGAGTCTTAGTGTGCGCTACCGCTATGGCTTAGTGTGCGCCACGCAGCCCATATAGCGTGCGCTAGCCGAAGCCCAGTGTATGTTACCTGATAGTCCAGAAAACCTGACAACTTCACTGCCTCTGCCGACCCAGCCCGTTAGCTTGCGCTACGGAAGTATTAGCGCGCGCTACTAACCATGAATAGCGTGCGCTAGCTAACTCCTAGCATGTGCTAATTGCTAGTCCAGATAGCATAATAAGTTACTGGTTCCGACCTAACTGGTCCCTTAGTGCGTGCTATGGCTCAAAGCTAGCGTGCGCTACTCAAGGAGAATTAGCGTGCGTTTGCCTAGGGCTAGCGTGCGTTATTTCTATGACCTAGAACACTTCCGCAAGGTCTAGACAACATAATCGTGATCCAAACAAGGTACGAAACTCTATAACAATATCGACAACATCACAAAGAGTTTACAGAGCGACAAAATAGGAAGAATGGCAAAGTCAAACAGTCAATAAAAAGTACAGGTATTACAAGCTCGACCAGTGCTCTGTAGGTAAGCTTGGGGCTTGAACCTTCATAGTTGGTTTCCCAACACCTACTCGACAAGTCGCAGTCACTTCGATGATCTCATTATGGGTAAGCTTAGGGATTGCACCTTCGCGGTTGGTTTCCAAACACCCGCTCTGTAGGTCACGGTCACTCCGGTGATCTCATTATGGGTAAGGTTGGGGCTTGAACCTTCACGGTTGGTTTTTCAACAACTACTCTGCATGTCTTGGTCACTTCGGTGATCTTATTATATATAGCTATGGACTCTTTGGCTTCAGCCATCTCATTGCATACAGCTTTAGGTTGTTTAGCTTCAGCCATCTCATTGTATACAACTTCAAACAATTTGGCTCCAACCATCTCCCTGTATATAGCTACGGGCCATTTGGCTTCGACCATCTCATTGCGTACAGCTTCAGGCTATTTGGCTTCGGCCAACTCATTGTATACAGCTTCGGGCAGTTTGTATTCGACCAACTCATTGTATACAGCTTTAGGTCGTTTGGCTTCGTCCATCTCATTATATACATCTGCGTGCTGTTTGGCTTCGGCCGTCTCATTATTGTATACAGTTTTGGGCTATTTAGCTTCGGATGTCTCATTACTAGTGTTTACCCTTGGGCTGTTTGTTGTTGGGCACATCTTTTATTGTTTCACAGTGTTAACTATTCACCATGGGGCAAGACTTCATTTCATTTCTGAGATCAGGTATTGATTGTATGCCATGGTCATAATATTTTATGATTGTATGGTCGTGACCGTTTCTTTTGAGCATTTCATATATTTGTTTCACAATCTGACTGTATGACTATTTATTGTCACATTATATATCATGTTTGATATACATTATACTGGATGACTGACCCCGTGGGAGGGAAACATATATTATATATTTTTGGTTATGGGACGGCACAAGTTCAGTAAGAGCATCGTGACGGCGAAGAGTCTCCAGGATAATAGTCAGGAGCCCGAGTCTTCCTATTTATAGTCATGTCATTCGTGTATTATTTAGTTGCATTGTGCTCCTGGTAATTGTATGACTTGTACTTATTTAAGTCTATTCCATCGTCATATCGATTATAACTGTATTTAGGATGATCACGTTATTTGATTGGTATAGTTGGCCAAGTATGGTATAACTCCTTATCGGAGTATTTTATAATAAAATGTCATTCGGTACTACGTTTATTATATTATTGGTTATTATTATAGTTCGCCTAGTGGGACCTAGTTGGGGGTCCACGACACTGTAATAACTTATTTGGGGGTGTTACAAGAGGTGTGTTGGGTGTTTTGAGATGTGTATGACATGTTTGTGAATAAAATAAGATTCGAGTCAAGAATCCTAAAATAGTTTTATATTATGAAAATGAGATTTGGGTGGAGAGATATGGGTCGGGACTCATAAAGTGGTTTATATTATGAAAATGATATTTGGGTTGGCAACTCTAACGGATTTCATTTTTAGAAAACCTTGGATACGTGATCTTAATAATTTTGATTTGAAACTAATCCAAAATGCAGAAAACGCTTTCTGAAGTGTGGGCTACCATAATTCAAAGAATTATAGACTTTTAATTGAAGTTGTGAACTTGAGTACTGTTGGGATAAATGCTCCTGGAGTTTTGATAAGTGCAAAACCTACAGCATAGTTCTAAAGCAGTCAGAAACTACAGCAAGAAGGATGTCGGAGTCCAATAGCAGACGACAAGCATACAACAAGTCAGTGTACAACAGCAAAGATACATCGGTGAGCTATAGGCTCTACAAGTCAAATATAATGCTACAGCAAAGCACTTCCCGATAAACTATAGCAAAGATCCGTTAGACTAAAAGTTTATTTTTTCATAAATTGTTAGAGCAAGTGTGGAAGCACTTAATGTGGATTTGACATGCATTAAATGACGCCTGACTAAAGTAGAGTTTTGCATCTACAAGAGAAGATTGCATTAAATGAAAATCTAATAAAGAAATGTCTTCCATATCCATAAAGCCATGATTCCAGGGATGTTAGAAATCTCACCAACCTTCAACGGTCATATTGGTGTACACCTACCTTCGACCATCTATGTAAAGATGAAGTATCCTACCAGGAAATTAACAAGCATGCATAAGTTGTGAAAAGTAAATGACTGAAGTCTAGACGGACGAAATCAGTGTAAAATTCCAACGTATGACCGGATGACAAGAAATACAAGACGAGCTCAAATTCCATATCTCGAGCTCAGAACAGACTCACTCCAGAGTTATAGCTTAAACGTTCAGAGAGCTGTTTGGTGACAATCAAACTTGTATTCTTAAGTGTTGACTGGGGTCGGATCTTGTGTAGGTCGTGAAGCCAACTAATAACCAACTTGTGAGGGCGATGTTAGCTGTTGGGAGTCGGGCACTGACCTGCGTGGAAGAGTGTCAACTCTCAAGTCCAGTTAACCACCAATATGTGTGAACGGTGTTGCTGTGTATACAAGCGTATATCAATTTGTGTGGACCTAGTTTCATATAATTGTGTACACCTAGATTCTAGTAAATTTCCTCCTATGTGGAGTAGAGTGGATGTAGAAGGATTAACCCACCTTCGAAACACTATAAATCTTCTCTTACTTCATGTATTATCTCATGCATATCCATTTCTATATTACAGCAATGCTCTAAAGAAAACTATTCTAAAACATCAGTTTGACAAACTTTATACTGTTGTAGGGTTTTAAACTACGGCACCTTAAGCAGTTTTCGGTATGCAACATCATTAAAATGCATACTATGTACTTACTACAATCTTCCGTATTTAACTCTTCCTTGAGCTATTCCGGACGATAGTTGTCCGTCCTTAGAGTTATGGGACCAATAATTAGTATCGGAGCCATTGGCTCTAAAGAATCAATCACAATGATTCAAACGAGCTAGATCTATTTTTTCTAAAGTAGCTCAAGTTTTTTTTTAAAATCATATTTTGTTTATTCGTCTCATTATTCCATTATCATATTCTTGATAGTCTCATCTTCTGACTAGAACATACACTAATAATTTTATTGATGAGTTTACATTTGAAGGGATGACTGCCCCATCTAATGAAATACATGGAGTAATTGTTGTAGGAGCGCACATATGAATATAGGAGAGAAAACGCTAGACATTCACAAGATGTTTGAAAATAGATGCTATAATCAAGTGCCGGAGGACTGTTTGATCAAATCTAGTATACTGAAGCTAGGTGCTAGAGGGATGTGTGATCAAATCCAACACTCTAGAGCTAATGCAGTAGAAATGCCGGCAGGTGTCTACAGCCTTGAAATGCACTATATGGTCTTGCCTGAGAAAGTTCATGAAATTTTACAAATGACCAATATATCAAGTGAATAAAGCCTCTATCAGCTTATATTTCTACAGTCACACACAATCACTATAAGTATTTATCTAGAGAGTGCATCAACTCAGCGGGAATGTTGCAGGGCTCAAGAGTACAGCAATCCGCACTTAGCACTGTATGATACAGCGAGTAAGGAGGAACATTGTAGAATACGGTAACCCATACTTACAGATATATGATGCTTAAGGGGGAATGTTGTAGGAACCAAGAATACAGAATCTCACCCCTGATGTAGGAAATTAAAATTGGATACAACGATAGTGGATTGGACGCTAAGTTATAACAAACTGTTGAAGTGCTGAATGGACCTGAAAATGAAGGAATTTGAGCTCTGAACCATGTATATCACCTCGAATCTGTGAGGCTTGACCATTTTGCCGTTTCACTTTCAAAAGGGTACTATAATAGCTATTTTGCGCCCGAAGTCAAAAGTTACCGCTTGTGTCCTTTTAAAGATTACAACGCGTAATCTTATTTACTTCATCTAAGTACATCATTGCTATATGATGTATGAGTTTACTGTAAAAACGTGTCTGTGAGCAATTCAATAGATCAACCTGTAAAATCTAAGTGGCTAGGCTACATTCTTACTATGTTTAGAACATGTATGCCAGTTGTTCAACTTTTAGCCTAGTTAGAATTCATTAGGTTTTGGCAGTATCAAAAAGGGAGAAATTATTGGGATAAATACTCCTGGAGTTTTGATAAGTGCAAAACCTACAACATTGTTCTACAGCAGTTAGAAACTACAGCAAGAAGGACGTTGGAGTCCAACAGCAGACGACAAGCATACAGGAAGTCAGGGTACAACAGAAAAGATACAGCGGTGAGCTGTAGGCTCTATAGGTCAAATATAAATGCTACATCAAAGCACTTCTCAGGAAGATACAGCAAAGATCCATTAGACTGGATAAATATTTATTCATAAATTACTAGAGCAAGTGTGAAAGCATTTAATGTGGATTTGACATGCATTAAATGGCGCCTGACAAAAGTAGAGTTTGGAAGCTAAGAGAGAAGACTGCATGAAATGAAAAGCTAATAAAGAAAAGTCTTCTTTAGCCACAAATCCATGATTTTAGGGATGTCAGGAATCTCACCAACCTTCAACGGTTATATTGATGAACGGCTATCTTCGGCCAGCTATATAAAGATGAAGTACCCTACCAGGAAATTAACAAGCATGCATAAGTTGTGAAAAGGAAACGAATGCATTCTAGAGGGATGAAATCGGTGTAAAAGTCTAACATATATCTGAATGACAAGAAAGACAAGACGACGTCAAATGCCATATCTCGAGCTCAAAACAGCTTCACTCCAGAGATAGAGCTTAAACGTTCAGAGAGCTGTTCGGTGACAATCAAACTTGTATTCTCAAGTGTTGACCGGGACCCGATCTTGTGTAAGTTATGAAACTAACTAATAACTAATCTGTGTGGGCGGTGTTAGCTGTTGGGAGTTGGACACTGACCTGTGTAGGGGAGTGTCAAATCAAGTCCAGATAAACACCAATCTGTGTGAACAGTGTTGGTGTGTATACAAACATGTATCAATCTGTATGAACAATATAGCTTGCGTGTATTCTTAGTTTCATATAGTTATGTACGCCTTGATTCTCGTGAGTTTCCTCCTGTATGGAGCAGAGTGGATGTGGAAGGATTAACCCACCTTCGAACCACTGTAAATCTTATCTTGCTTCATTTATTATATCATGCATATATTACAGCAATACTCTAAAGAAAACTATTCTAAAACATCGTTTTGAGGCTTCATTTATTATCTCATCCATATCTATTTCTATATTACAACAATGCTCTAAAGAAAAAATTCTAAAATATCAGTTTGACAAACTTTGTACTGTTGTTGTAGGGATTTAAATTGTGGCACCTTAAGTAGTTTGTTGTATGCAAAATCGTTAAAATGCATACAGTCTACTTACCAAAAGCTTCCGCATATAACTCTTTCTTGAGCTATTCAGGACGAGAGCTATCTATCCTTAGAGTTATGGGACCAGCAAGTACCCTTCGAAATTTTGTGATTGCCTCTGTTTTAAAGATTTATTTTTTGTTGACTATGTTTCTTATGTTCATTTTACTTGCATTAGAAATTCCGGGTAAACAAACCCTTTGGGGGCGAACATATTTTATATGTTCAGTTTCAAGTTGCTTGAGTTGTTGAGTTGCATTATATTTGATATGTAGTAAGTAGGGGTGTGCATATAAATCGAACCCGAAAATTCAATCCGAAAATCCGATAATCCGATCCAAATTGACCTGATCCAGTATCGTCGGATCGGATTTTGGATCTGCATTTTTCAGATCCGAAAATTTCAGATCGGATCGGATTAAATCCGCGGGTTTTCGGATTAATCCGATTCGATCCGAAATTAAAAAATAAAAAAATTTACATATCAATATCAGACTTTGGGGGGAGGGGGGAGGTGACATGGGTAGGTGGGCGGTGCCATCATTAAATGTGTTAGGTAGGTGTTTGACCGTGAGAGTGAGATGATTCATTTTTCCTTCTGACCGTGACACCCCTACTTGCTCATTCCCCAATTGCCTTTTAAATATCAGAAACCCTAATCAGTAATCGCATTTCCCACACCACCCATCCCGGCGCCTCCACTCCAGATCCAAATATTCCCAGTTCCTTCCCACTTCCCACTACGACCTCAGAAATAGCCACTTCTCACTACGGCCCCAGAAATAGAACAAGTGCATGCTTTTACGGACCAGACAGCGGTCACCCGACGGCAGAGAAGAGGCCTGAAACCTTAGATTCACGACGGCAGAAGCAGAAGAAAGTGAAGGTTCGAAATTAAGTCGAATTCATCTTGTCCAAAAAATAAGGTTTCTTCGTGGGGTAATCTCTTGTTTGATTTTGTTACTTTGATTTTTGGGTTTATTTTAGTTTGATTTTTCTAGTTTTTGTGGATTTTGTTGGTTTCCAAAATTCATCTTGTAACATTTTTCTGAAATTTTCGTTGGATTTGGATGATTGATGATGGAGGAAGACGAAGATGGGTATAGAAATATTGATGATTGATGATTTAAATTCCCGATCTTGGAAAATTTTGTTGAATCTCATCTAAAATCTAAATTTTCTATTGTCAAAATTTGTTTACAACTCTAATTCTTTAATCACTACACTATTAATTAGTTACCACTAGTACTCGTGTATCTCTCTCTCTCTCTCTCTCTCTCTCTCTCTCTCTCTCTCTCTCTATATATATATATATATATATATATATATATGTAATTGTTTGATTACATTGAAGGTATTTTACTTTGACACCCGTCTGGGAAGCTGTAGCTCCAGTGAAGAAGAATTTGGCTATACTTTTAGATTTTTGGATCTGTTTTACCATCATTTTGGTTATACTTATAGAAATATTTCTGTTCAGATTTGCCTATAATTTTAGAAATATTTTTCTGTTCACTGAAGAAGAAGAATCCAGTCCTGGATTTATTATTTGGTAAATTTAATTTTGTAGCTTGTATGTGTTTTTATTCTGTTAAAGATGTAGTTCAATTTATTTTTATGTGTAATATTGAATTAATGAACTTTTACATTTCGTGTAGGATGACTAGCCCCTCTGAAAGTGTTGATAAGGTCGATTTGGAGGAGATTAATGAACCTGCTGCAGAGGACAGTGAAAGAAATGGGAGCAGATCCAAAGGTAGATCTATCATTTGGGATCATTACACTTAGTATCCTAATCCAAACGACAAGACAGTGAAGAGGTACCGATGTAACTATTGCCCGAAGAACTACTCATATAAACCAAAAACTTGAACAACTACAATGCTTAATCACTATAAAGCTTGTACACATAACCCTGAAAATAAATCCCCCCGTGTGATTGAAATTTATTGTCGGGCTAGTGGTACTACAACTGGGCTGGGTGGGGGGTCTCAAAGGGAAATGTGTCAGTTAATTGAGTTTGATCAAGCTGCTGTTCGGGAGGCCTTAGTTAGGATGATAATCATTGATGAGCTCCCCTTTAAATTTGTTGAGAATGAAGGTTTTAAGTTTTTTATGTCCATTGCTTGTCCTATTTTTTGTATCCCCTCAAGGACCACTGTGGGTCGAGACTGCTTGGCAATGTATAAGCTCGAAAGAGATAAGCTAAAAACTTTCTTTAGGTTGACCAAACAGCGAATCTCAATTACCACAAACTTATGGACATCTAACCAAAAACTTTCTTACATGGTTTTAACTGCGCATTTTATTGATAATGAGTGGAAACTACAAAAGAGAATCTTAAACTTTATCACATGTCCTAAGCATAAGGGGGAGAAAGTTGGCCTATTAATAGAGGAATGTCTGAATGCATGGGAAGTTGACAATGTTTTTTGCATAACAGTAGATAATGCTACTGCAAATGATGTTACTGTAAATTACTTGAGGAAAAAGTTGTCAATAAGGGAACAACCGTGGTTGGGGGAAACACATGCATGTTAGATGCACCACACATATTATTAACTTGATTGTGAAAAATGGTCTATCGGAATATAGTGAGTCAATTGATCGAGTTCGTCATGTGGTCAAGTATGTTAGGAGTTCCCCTGCTAGGTGTTTCAAATTTGATGAGTATGCTGCCAAAGAAAAAATTGCAACAAAAAAATCTTTAGCTTTGGATGTTGTAACTAGGTGAAACTCATCTTATTTGATGTTAGAGAGGGCTGTTATTTTTAAGGATGTCTTTGAGAGATACAAAATGGAAGATGCTTCTATTCGTGCCGATTTTCCCGAGGAAGGACCAAAGGCGTATCCTAATGATTATGATTGGGAAGTTGCAGCTTTCATGGAAACAATTCTAGAAAATTTTCATGATTCTACTGTTAGAGTTTTCGGTACTTATTATGTTACTGCAAACATATTTTTGGATGAAATAGGGACAATTTACACTTTGTTCAAGGAGTGGATTAAGAGTCATAATATGTATTTGAGATTGGTGGCTGAAAAAATGAAAGACAAATTTGACAAGTATTGGGGGATTGGTACTGTGAAGGCTAATTTGATTTTTTATGTTGCTAGCTTGCTTGATCCTCGTTACAAGTTTAACTTTTTAAAAGCAAGTTTAGTTCATATGTTTGGTGCTAGTATAGGAGAGTCTTTGGCTAATTCTTCTGTGGATGCTTTGAAAGAACTTTTTGAAGAGTATAAGGACATTACACCTTCTTTCCCTAAGTCTTCTCACTCAACTTCTAAAATTCAGTCTACCATTGGGCTAGGTGTAGTTGGAAGATCTCTTAAGAAAGCATTGAAACCCAATAGAGACTTTCACAATAGGATCCAAGCAAGTATAGGGACTGTTGAGGCACAAACAGAGTTAGAGAAGTACCTTGCTGCCGATATGATAACCCAAGATGATTTTGAGTCTATATATTGTAACATACTTCAGTGGTGGAATGATCACAAGAGAGATTATCCTGTCTTAGCGAGGTTAGCTAGAGATGTCTTTGCTGTCCCCATATCTACTGTTGCCTCGGAGTCGGCCTTTTCCACAGGTGGCCGTGTTATTGATGATTTTAGAGCTTCTTTGACTCCTGAGAATGCTGAGGTGCTGATTTGTACACAAGATCGGATACGTCAAGGGCGTGTCTTAACTTCGGAGGAGGAATATGATATTATTCTAGAGATTGAAAATGGTAAACCTCTTTATTTCATCTTTTGAACTAATATACTTACTTTGTTCTTTACATTGCTATTTCTTTGTTATTCAAGTGATATATTAATAATTGCTTTGAATTATTGCAGATTTGAAGATAACCGATGAAGAATCCGCAACTGTTGAACCAATGCAGATTTGCATTATCTAAGATCTGTCTTCAAAATCTTCACATCATATTTATGTTTTTATGTAATGCTTTTAGCAGAATTTATGTAATTGACTAGGATGTTTTTTTTTCACTTCAATGGAATGTAATTGTTATTTTGAACTTTGAATTTCTGGTACTTTAATGTTGCTATTTGTGTTGGACATGGATTTGCGTTGTTTTTGGAAGTTAATTCTGATTTCTGAGTATGACTATATTTTGGACTAGAGATTCTGAGCTTATTCTGATATTGCGTTTTTTTGGCGGTTAATTCTGAGTATATTCTTGTATTGGAGGAGGATAATTCTAGTACTTTGATTTTGCGTTGATCTTTTGCAATAAAAAAAAAATCGGATATTTCGTATTGGAACCGAAAAATCCGATCCGATTTCGGACTGATCCGAATCCAATCCAAAATTTCGGTTCGGATTTTGGGTTGTCCAAAACCTTGTCCGAATTTTCGGATTAATCCGAAATTCGGATCGGATCGGATCGGTTTCACCCGATGCACACCCCTAGTAGTAAGTTGTACCAGAGAGTTAATTTTAACATTCCACGAGCCTTATCGTCTTGATTCAATTATTTCATATATTTTTTCTTACTGTATGCAAGTATTGTGTTTGAATGGCCTTGACAGTCAATTTCAAGTCTTGTGATTATGTACTTTAGTTTAGTAAGGACTAACAATGTTGTAATATTCATGAGAATTTGTGGGATTTTACATAAAAATATAACTCGCCTAGAATTTCCAAATCAATGTTTAGACTCAATATCTCCCCTTTTCCTTCTAGAAAAGTTCACACCATCATGTCAATCTCTCTCAGGTGAATAATATATACAATCTTTTATTCTTTTGAGAAAGAATAATATACACTGCAGATAACCCGTGATTAAAATTTCAATACTCGCCAATTACACAGTTTTTTATTCTTTTTGAGAAAAAATAATACTCCCTCCGTCCTGAAATTGACTGCCCATTTGACTATTTTCTGGTCAAACTGACAACACTTTTGACCATGATTATTTGTATTGCAATGATAAAATTATAAAAATCATAATATTTTGAAAACTACATTTTATGATAAATCAATTTCTAATAATGTCACATCATAATTAAACATATATATATATATATAAATTTATGATCAAAATTTAATAAATCTGACTAGAAAAAATTCAAATGGACAATTAATTCTAAGACGAGGGGGAATATATTTCAGAAGATAACCCGTGATTAAAATCCCATATTTATACTCGCCCACTAAACCCCACAACCAAAAACTTATCATATCCTTGGACACACACATGCACAAACATAGACGGTCTAAGACCATGTCTTGCTCCATTCACTTCTATTTCCCAAACAACCATTTCATGGTTTTTCAGTTTTCGAACCAAACCCGCATGCCGATTATGTAAATATACAGGCAAAGGCAACAAATATTCAGGCAAAAACAAAGAAAAAAGACAGAAACACAACAACCACCACTCCAGAAGGGGGAAAAACATGTCTGAAATTATGGTTGTGTAGAAAGTGACAAGGAAGGAATGGTGAGATTAACATAGCCATGGAGAACTATTTGGTAAGAAAGAAAATTAAACAAGAGCAAAACAAATTTAAAACCAAACAGAACAATTCAAATCAAAGCACACAGCTTACTAATACATTCAATAATCAGAAGCCTGGCAATTTAAAATTTCAATCCAAATCAAATCTCTTGAATCCGGAAAAAAAAAAGGTGAATTCATATTACAGCCAACATAAAAATATGAAAAATAATTACGTAAAACTGAGACTGACATACAAGAACATTACGAACCGACAAAGTACGAAAAGGGAGAGAACTTAAGCAGCTAAATTCTTTACACCTTAACAACTTCTACATCACAAAAAAAAAAAAAAAAAAAAAAAAGAACTCTTTATGCTCAACCACTCGTCACTTTTTTTGCAGCGATATATCACTTTGTTAGAAAGCGAAAATAACCATGAGCTGAACCAAAATACATCAAATCACGATCACATAAGAATGCCAAACAACCTTTTCACAAGAAAACATTTAATTTTAGTGGTTTGACTTGTTGTTTTGAGCTTTAGTTGTTCCAAGTTCGACGAGCATAGTCAACAAAGCTTCACACATGTCACAGGCATCAGGTTCAGTAGGATCTTTCTTCCGAGACGCATACACCATCCATGAATGATCGAGTTTCTTGTCAGGCTTGACGACAACAGAACCTGGAACTTCAGCATCACGGCATGTCACAAGCCCATCACTCTTCTCTCCATATCGTAGCTGTAGATGGAGTGCAGAGAGGGCCATGGCTGCGGAAACAGGTACTACAACAGGCACCTTTCGTGCTGAAAGCAGCGCATCTTCTTCATCCTCCCTCGTAAATTGAGGAAACCACGGAAGTTCCGCATGTGCAATGTGCGACATTGTTGGAAAGACACCTGGCGCGACGCTTGCTTCGGAGTGGAAGGAGATGAGGGGAATGTTATCAGGAAGTTTGTGGTTGTGGATGAATTCCTTCCGTTTCTCGTACGTCAGATCCTCCAGTGCTCTAATATCACCCTTAAAACAAATGAGAATTAATTACTACTCCCTCCGTCCCACCGATCTTGGTTCATATTCCTTTTTGGGCCGTCCCAAGATACTTGGTCATTTCCTTTTTAAGACACATTTATCTCTCACAACTTTAAATAATATATATTCATACCATCACTTTATACACTACTTTTCAGTTTTTCTTAAATATCGTGCCGAAAAGCAAATGCTCAAGATGGGTGGGACGGAGGGAGTATTACTCATTTCTCATACATAATTTTATGTAGAAAACAGTCATAAAAATCACATTCAAAGAAACAATGCCCAAATTTGACACATAAGAAACGTAAAGCAAGGAAACAATACATGAACCTCCACCTAAGGATGACAGTACACTTTGATATTATTACGAGCTTGCTCTAAAGACGTAGGGCTATTCTACACTCTTAACTGATAATCTTATAACACTGTAAGAGCTGATAATGGACTTAAAAGCTGACTAGAGTAACTCAAAATAATACACACACATATATTTGGATTTATTTATTTTTTTGGTGATGTGAGAGCAAAAAAAACATATTTTCTTGTCATATATTTGTGCTAAAATAGGGAAGAATTGAATTGGCTATGTTTATATAGATATTTGTGCATATTTTTATATAATAACAGAGAAAAATAAAAAAGGCCATCAAAAGCATTAAAGACAAAAAAAAAAAATTCAATATCAATATTACATTATGTTAAAAAATCAAAAAATAAAAAGAACATAAGAATTAATATAGAATGGAAATTTAAGTTTGTGTTTTTAAACTATAATATAACATGTAATGTAAAAGTGTCCTTTTACGTCATTTTATTAATTTTAGCTAGTATGAGAGCTAGTTTTTGCCAAACACTTCTAAGTACAATAATCTAGCTTAGCAGATTTTAGCTAGATTTATCAGTTTATCATCCTTAAACTAGATTATCAGCTAGTGCATCCAAAATACACAATAACGCCTTTCAAGATAAGAGCTGTATTCGGGTGTTCCTGTCAGTTGTCATGCAATTTTTAGTTTTATCCTATTTGTTGGAATTGATTTGAAGATAAACCAAGAGCAGAATATTTTTACACTTTTACCAAAAAAATATACAGATAAATTTACTAGTACTACCACTGTTTTAATAATCGGCTGAAACGTGCTAAAGGCCTGTAGCGCGCTATGAATCCTGCTATTCTGCACTATTTAAAACACTGAGTATTATAGATTGAAGTAGCATTACTACAAACAACTTTCCATAAAATTGTGAATTTATTATATTGTAAAGCTTATTGATTCTCCTTCATATAGGGAATGGAAGGGCATCAGGCATAAAACTTAGTCACTTTATTTTTTGCATTAGTTAGGATTAAGCTACAGTTGATGATATCGATGTTGATGATGTAAAGCTTATGATCCCTTCTCCTATATACTTCTGCCAATGTTACCATGTCCTTTAGAGTTTTGAAAGATTCACTTCCTCATCTCCAACTTACCCAATTAAAAATCTACTTTCTAGGTCTATGCATGATTTTAACATGCATTTGTTGTGAAATGACATTGACACATAATTTGGGATCTGGCAGTTATTAAAAATAAACTATACTCCCTATGGCACAGGTTTTAATAAATGTTTGGTAGTAGGGCTGAGAATCGGGACATCCCGAGGTCCCGGTCAAAAGTCCCGATTGTCCCGGTCCCGAAAATCACCAATTTGGTGGTCCCGGTCCCGATCCCGAGGATAATTTTCCGAAATGTCCCGAAATGTCCCGAAATCAGAAAAGAAAAGAAAAATTGATTGAAATTAGAAATTTCAATCGGGACTTCGAGATAGTCCCGATCGGTACTCGGGACTCCCGAGTCCCGAAATTACCAAAATCTCAGGTCCCGGTCCCGGTCCCGATCCCGTAAAATTCGGGACTCGGGGTCCCGTTTCCCAAAGGGACCGGGACTCGGGATTTCCCGATCCTAAATTCTCAGCCCTATTTGGTAGATTGCTTTTGAGTGGAGAAAGTGACCCACTAAGGACAAAATAGTTAGGTTATTAATTAGGAGATGCTTATGTTATAAAGCATTTACTAATTCTGAGTTACACCCAGCCTAAAATAATGGAAAATGCATAGCAGCAAATTTTAATTCAAAAAAAATTCATTAATTGACTGATTTGATCATAAAACATGGAGGAACAATTACAAGGATGCAGAAAATATTTCCCACCAACAGATTCAAAAGGGGCCTTTTAAATTAGAGTCTGTACTTTAGAAATTCACAACACCACCATAAATGTTCTACAATCATCACTCATCAACAACAACATCTAAGCCTTAGTCCCAAAATGATTTGGGGTCGGCTAACATGAATCAAACTTTGAAACCGTCAATGATCGTTACATAAATAACATAAAAGGAAAAAAAAAGAGGGAAAAAAATAGAGAAAAGCAAAAAAAAAAAAAAGAAAAAAAAAGGAGAATACAACGACATCATCTAAGCCTTAGTCCCAAAATGATTTGGGGTCGGCAACATGAATCAAACTTTGAAACCGTCAATGATCGTTACATAAATAACATAAAAGGAAGAAAAGAGGGAAAAAGTAGAGAAAAAAGCAAATAAAAAAAAAGAGAATGAATGTTAAAAAAAAAAGAAAAAAAAAAGAAAAATCCTGAAAAATAAATTAAAAAATAACATGAAATAAAAGAAAATAGGAATAATAATACAGATAAGAAAAAAAGGAATCAGATTCCATCCGCCATCCGTATTCTTTCCCGCCACATTTGTCTCTCCATCGCCATACTTTCTCCAATTCCAAGAGACCGCATACCATTTTCAATCATCTTTATCCAAGTTTTCTTGGGTCTTCCTCTACCTTTCACAATATTACTTG
Organism: Orobanche coerulescens; assembly: GCA_033398695.1. NCBI lineage: Eukaryota > Viridiplantae > Streptophyta > Magnoliopsida > Lamiales > Orobanchaceae > Orobanche > Orobanche coerulescens. Next base: position 99,577,605 of record CM065810.1, on the reverse strand, counting down.
TTTCCCAACTTCCTAGCCTCCTCACTGGGGCATCAACAGGTCTTCTTCTCACATGATCAAACCATCGTAATCGATTCTCCATCATCTTGTCTTCTATAGACGCAACTCTTACCTTCTCTCTAATTACCTCATTTCTGAGCCGATCCTTTTTTGTATGACCACACATCCATCGTAGCATACGCATCTCCGCCACATTCATCTTTTGAACGTGATACTGTTTTACAGCCCAACACTCGGTGCCATATAACAGTGCAGGCCTAATTGCCGTGCCGTAAAATTTACCCTTTAATCTATGAGGCATGTCAGGATCACATCAAACCCCTGTGGCACTCTTCCACTTCAACCACCCTGCCTTTATTCTGTGAGTCACATCGCCATCTAGCTCTCCATCCTTTTGGATAATAGATCCAAGATACCGAAAGAAAGTGGATCCATGAACAACTTTCCCATCAAATGTGATCATCCCCGCCTCTCTATCACTGTTTTCGCTAAACCTACACCATATATTCGATCTTACTACGTCACTAAAGCCTCGAGCTTCCAAAGTATCCCTCAAAGTTCCATTTACATTGCACTCCAACCTTCGTTTCATCAATCAACACAATATCATCTGCGAACATCATACACCACGGAACGTCATTTTGAACTTCTCTTGTCAATTCGTCCATGACTATGGCAAAGAGAAAAGGACTAAGAGCAGATCCTTGATGCACCCCAATCGTAATAGGGAATTCTTCTGTCCTCCCAAGATTAGTACGTACACTTGTACTAGCTCCCTCATACATGTAATTTATAATGTCAATATATTTCCGCAATACACCCTTCTTTGCTAAGGCCCACCAAAGTACTTCGCTTGGTACTTTATCATATGCCTTCTCTAAATCAATAAAAAACATATGTAGATCTTTCTTTTTATCGCAATAATGTTCCATCAACTGCCGGATAAGATAAATTGCTTCTATGGTCGATCTTCCAGGCATAAATCCAAACTAATTTTCTGTTATCTTCACATATTTCCTGATCCTTTGTTCAATCACTCGTTCCCACAACTTCATGGTATGACTCATTAGTTTAATTCCGCGATAATTAGAACAATCTTGAACATCACCTTTGTTCTTATACAAATGGACGATAATACTTTTCCTCTATGCTGATGGCATCTTATTGCTTCTCCAAATCTTATTGAAAAGCATAGTTACCCATCCGATCTCTCTCTCTCTCCCAAACACCTCCAAACTTCAATAGATATACCATCTGGTCCTTCTGCTTTCTTTGACCCCATCTTATTCAATGCCATTGTCACTTCACCCTTTTGAATTCTCCTCGTAAACTCTCGGTTAACCATACTTGAGGGGATGTTTAAATTCCCAATATCTTGTTCTTGATGGCCATTGAATAGGGTATCAAAGTATTACCTCCATCACTCTTTTACCTCTTTATCTTGAACAAAAACTTTTTGGTGGGTATCTTTTACACATTTAACGTTTCCAATATCTCGCGTCTTCTTCTCTCTTATTCGAGCAAGGTTATAGATATCTTTTTCCCTTCTTTTGTATTTAATCTTGCATATAATTCTTGATTGACCTTTCATCGGGCATTTCGCACTGCCTTTTTAGCTTCTGTTCGAGCTTTCTTGTACTTCTCATAATTCTCATCGCTCGAGCATTTACCCAGTACCTTATAACATTCACGTTTAGTCTTTATCGCTTGCTTAACTTCATCATTCCACCAAGATGTGTCCTTACTTGATGGTATGTTTCCTTTAGATTCTCCTAGGACTTCTTTTGCAACTTCCTTTATGTTATGCTCCAACAAGTTCCACATCGAACCTATATCCATCTCCGTGCAATCAGACCAAACACCACTATCAGCAATCTTAGCCACAAAAGTATGTCGACTCTCCCCTTGGAGCTTCCACCACTTAATTCGAGGGTCAACTTGTGGTCTTCTCTTTCTTAAGTGCCTCTTACCTCGAAAGTCAAGCACCACAACCCTATGCTGCGTTGCAGCAATCTCACCGAGTATCACCTTACAATTAGTAAAACTTTTCCTCCAAACATTCCTTACTAAAAAAAAATCAATCTGACTTGCATTACCTCTGTTTCTATGTCACCAAATGAGAGTCCCTTTTCTCGAATCAAGTGTTCATAATACCCAAGTCATTAGCTAATGCGAAATCCAATATACCATTTCCTGCTCCATTCCTATCCCCAAAACCAAAGCCACCATGAATGCTGTCAAAGCCATCTCTGCTAACACCAACATGCCCATTGAGGTCACCACCAATGATCAATTTCTCACCCATAGGAATTCGTTCGACAATCTCTTCCAAATCTTCCCAAAATTCTTGTTTGATCGATGCATCCAATCCTACTTGTGGTGCATAAGCACTTATGATAGTTAGAAACTCATCCCCTATCACAAGCTTAATACTCTTTCTTGACACTTCCACCACATCATCAATGATTTCTTTATCAATGACGATACCCACTCCATTTCTACTTCTATCCTTTCCAGAGTACCAAAGCTTGTAACTTCAAGGAGCTAACACTCTTGCCTTTTCGCCAACCCACTTAGTCTCTTGTAGACACATTATGTGAATCCTCCTCCTTTTCATAACCTTCCCCACTTCTGCTGATCTCCCCGTCAAAGAGTCAACGTTCCAAGTTCCAAACCGCACCTTACTACCCTTACTAGCCGCATGAAATAACTTCTCTGTCTGTCCCATCCACGCTGCAAGGATCTTTGCACATTTGACACTACACCCATACTTCGAGGTGGCGCGCCGCTCCCGGGCGACGAGCTAGCAACCCTTGCATATTTTCCACTACACCCGGGCCTATGAAGTGTAGCGCATCCTTGCTCATTTGACACCACCCTCAGATGTAAAGGTGGCGTGCCGCTTCTGGGCGACGACCTAGCAACCCTCGCATACTTATCACTGCAAGCGGGCCTATAAAATGCAGCGCGTCGCTTCTGAGGAGACGCCCCAACGACTTTCAAAGTTTGATTCATGTCCATGGAATGTGACGAGTTTTACGCTGGCTATCACTAACCAACCGCAACCCTCCTCTTTTATCCGGGCTTGGGACCAGCAATGAATGTCAAGAAGACACCCACCGGCAATGAATGTTAAAAAAAAAAGGAAAAAAAATAATGAAAAATGAAAAATTCTGAAAAAATAAATTAAAAGATAACATGAAATTAAAAAAAAAAAAGGAATCAGATTCCATCCACCATCCGTATTCTTTCGCGCCACATTTGCCTCTTCATCGCCATACTTTCTCCAATTCCAAGAAACCGCATATCATTTTCAATCATCTTTATTCAAGTTTACAATCATCACTAATCAACAACAACATCTAAGCCTTAGTCCCAAAATGATTTGGGGTCGGCTAACATGAATCAAACTTGAAACCGTCAATAATCGTTACATAAATAACATAAAAGGAAAAAAGAGAGAAAAAGTAGAGAAAAAAGCAAATAAAAAAAAAAGAATCAGACTCCATCCACCATCCGTATTCTTTCCCGCCACATTTGCCTCCCCACCGCCATACTTTCTCCAATTCCAAGAAACCGCATATCATTTTCAATCATCTTTATCCAAGTTTTCTTGGGTCTTCCTCTACCTTTCACAACAATACTTGTTCCCCAACTTTCTAGCCTCCTCACTGGGGCATCAATAGGTCTTCTTCTCACATGACCAAACCATCGTAATCGATTCTCCATCATCTTGTCTTCTATAGACGCAACTCTTACCTTCTCTCTGATCACCTCATTTCTGAGCCGATCCTTTTTTGTATGACCACACATCCATCGTAGCATACGCATCTCTGCCACATTCATCTTTTGAACGTGACACTATTTTACAGCCCAACACTCGGTGCCATATAACAGCGCAGGCCTAATTGCCGTGCGGTAAAAAATTTTTTACCTATAGTCATGGACGAATTGACAAGAGAAATTCAAAATGACGTTCCGTGGTGTATGATGTTCGCAGATGATATTGTGTTGATTGATGAAACGAAGGTTGGAGTGCAACAGAAATTGGAACTTTGGAGGGATACTTTGGAAGCTCGAGGCTTTAGCCGGTGAAGTAAGCGAATATATGGAGTGTAGGTTTAGCGAAAACAGTGATAGAGAGGCGGGGATGATCACATTTGATGGGAAAGTTGTTCATGGATCCACTTTCTTTCGGTATCTTGGATCTATTATCCAAAAGGATGTAGAGCTAGATGGCGATGTGGCTCACAGAATAAAGGCGGGGTGGTTGAAGTGGAAGAGTGCCACAGGGTTTTATGTGATCCGGCATGCCTCATAGATTAAAGGGTAAATTTTACCGCACGGCAATTAGGTCTGCATTTGTTATATGGCACCGAGTGTTGGGTCAGAAAGCAGTGTCACGTTCAAAAGATGAATGTGGCGGAGATGCGTATGCTACGATGGATGTGTGGTCATACAAAAAGGATCGGCTCGAAATGAGGTGATCGGAGAGAAGGTAAGAGTTGCGTCTATAGAAGACAAGATGATGGAGAATCGATTACGATGGTTTGGTCATGTGAGAAGAAGACACATTGATGCCCAGTGAGGAGGCTAGAAAGTTGGGGAGCAAGTAATGTTGTGAAAGGTAGAGGAAGACCCAAGAAAACTTGGATAAAGATGATTGAAAATAATATGCGGTTTCTTGGAATTGGAGAAAGTATGGCGATGGAGAGGCAAATGTGGCGGGAAAGAATACGGATGGTGGATGGAGTCTGATTTTTTTTTTTTTTTTTTTCATTCATTCTCTTTTTTTATTTGCTTTTTTCTCTACTTTTTCCCTCTTTTTTCCTTTTATGTTATTTATGTAACGATTATTGACGGTTTCAAAGTTTGATTCATGTTAGCCGACCCCAAATCATTTTGGGACTAAGGCTTAGATGTTGTTGTTGTTGTTGTTGTTGGGCATAATGATGTTTTTTTTTTTTTGTAAATAAGGCTATCTTATGAGGTTTAAATTCAAGGCTAGTGTGTGGGGTCATTTCCTAAAAAGGAAAATGGTATGCTTTTTGTGGACGTATGCAAAAGGAAATTGTGGTATACTTATCATGGACGGAGTGAGTAGTGTTGATTTTGTTTATTTTCAAAGAATGCTCTAAGATGCTTTTCTATGTTTTTGATGATATCTCATGTGAGCATATACCACAATTCATAAACACCACAATGAAGTTAAAGGCGAAAGATAAGAACTGAGTGTTTCATATTATATTGCTAACACATCATGATACAAGAGTTTTTTTTAAATGGCATCAAAGAACATTACCTTAATAAGTTTGCATATCAAAAACTCCATGATCCTCCGGGTTTCCCTGTCAGCCACCTGGCCTTCACGAAGAATATCAGATGCTATAGGTGTTCCACCATAAGGGCTCTGCACTAGTGCCAATCCTGCAACTTTATCTCTCAATTCTTGTGAATAAATCGACATAGCAGCCGCAGCATCAACTCCGCCCTTGCTGTGACCAAGCAACATCACACGCTTGCCAGACCCCCAATATAGCTCCTCTATATACTGCTTTAGTTCCCAGGCATTATGTTCCACTGACGCCTTAACGGGGTGTGTGGGTATATATATATATATATATATATATATATATATATATATATTTATATATATATAAGAGAAAAAGAAATCTTATCATTTACTTTGTGAAAGTGAGGTTAGAAATTATAGGCTGGAATGGGGCAACTGGGGTATTATGATAAACAACAACAACAGACGTACCTCACTGTGAATTTTAGCAATATGACAGGCTAGACCCATCTTTGAGAAAAACATCTTAGTGCTCACAAAATACAATGGGCCATGATTGCTGAAAAGTCCTGATTAATTAGGTTCATAGGATAACGCATTCATCATCATCATCATCATCAACAGCACCTTAATCCCAACTATGTTGGGGTCGGTGGCATGAAGATTATAGTGTCATGGAGTATGATAACGCATTAGAGGATGATAATTTAGTCATGGAGTATATTCGCTAGTAAAATTAAGACCCCAAAAAGCTGGAATTTGTTAAACCTGGAATCAGCAGGTAAACAAATGAATCAGGTAGTTTGTGCACCCTGTTCCTGGACACAATATATAAGAACTGCATGTGATCTGATTGTAGTTTTATGAACTTGATTCTACATTGAAGCATAAAATATGAATGACACGGTACACAGAAAGAGACCTATGTTTTTCCACTATTATTTTGAGGAAGGATATAAGAGAACAGAAATTTTGTAGTGCTTTGAACTTTTATTATATTGGTGTATAATAGGAAAAAGGAAATTTATGTTTTAGGTATGCTTAAATATTTGGGTCTTAAACAATAAAGCACAGACTCGACACGGCTACACGACATGGCACGAACGTGGGATTCATAATTTTTTCCAAAATGTAGAACACGACCTAAAAGAGACATTTCGTATGATTATATATATATATATATATATATATATATATATATATATATATAGTGGCGCGTTCTATGCAGTACCAATATTAGATGCAGTACTTTACAGTACTAATTTATGCACGAGTTTTGTACTAATTATGCATGAAATATATACATTTCGTGCATCAAAATTTCAATGCATTAAAATATGCAATATATGCATCAAAATATCGATGCATTAAAATATTAGATTATATGCATCAAATATATTGCATATTTTAATGCATTGAAATCTTGATGCACGAAATGCATATATTTCATGCATAATTAGTACAAAACTCATGCACAAATTAGTACTGTAAAGTACTGCATCTAATATTGGTACTGCATAGAACGCGCCCCTTATATATATATATATATAATAAATATTATAGACAATTAAGAATTCAAAAGAGTTATTAAAAACAAACAAAAATTGATTGCTTTCCACTTAGAAATAATTAAGAGTCTTTATTATTTAACAAAGCCCCAATGGGTTTCTTTTGGAAAAAAAAGGCCCAGAAGAATATTAAATAAAACCATCAGAAGCGTTCATTTTGTGTGTCCAAGTGTTTAGCTAGCGTGTTAGGTAATTACTCCTTCCGTCTCATAATTGAACATTTGCCAAAAGGGTCGGTCCCTTACATAATTGAACATTTCTTTAACTGGAAATAAAGCAACCAAGAAACAACCACCACCTCATCAATAATCAACTTTATCTCTTTAATACTAATAAACAAGTCCCACATTAACACCCGTGTCAAAAGCAAATGTTCAACTATGACCATCTTAATCCCAAGTATGTTGGGATGGTGGCATAGATTTTATAGCGTCAATTAATTGTCTAAACTTAGTTGACACTATAAATTCATGCAAAAAAGCAAAGAAGCAAAGTGTTACGCCGGATGCCCTTCGTGTCGCAACCTTCATACGGAAGAGAAATAAGATGAGATTCCAGTTAGATAGAAGATGTCATGAGACAACGATGAGTTGAAATAATTGCCATACCCTTCCTCTCGTACAACTTCCAATCCCCAAATTGGCAAAACCTTCTCTTCATCTTTTTCCTTTTCTATCTTACTCTTATGTGACAATACTTTTTGTCCTCTACCAGCTCAGAACAAAATTTATGCCTTTGTCTTACCAGACTTAAAAAAAGAAAAATGTGCTATCAAATTTTTAGATGGGAGGCACCCGAAGTCAAAATGACCACCTCAACTGAAAGCTTCTATAGAGGAAAGACAATATTTAAATCAAACTGTAGGTAAGGACCCCAACAAGATACTCTCTTTCTCTTATTCCCCCATTTCGATATCAATAATAATCCCTTCCTAAAAGTATGTTATTTATGGGACGTCGTTATGTCAAATCACCGTTATTTGGGGTTGCCGCTGCGATGGCAGCTGCATTTGCGGTGTGGCTCTGGAGGAGGGGACGGAAGAATAAAGACGGTGATGCTGCTGAAGATGGTGATGCGGTCTCTCAAGATGGTGACACGGCTGCTGGACATGGTGATGTGGCCGTTGGAGATGGTGGCATGGCCGGCAGAGATGGTGGCGCAGACGGCAGAGACGAATAATGACTGCTTATCTTTCAGTAGTTGAGTTAGTTTTTTTATGCACTTTATCTCTCAATAGTTGAATAGCACTCCCTATCTTTCTATATGTTGTTTGCCCCTAATCCATGTTGTTTGTCTTGAATCGATGTTGTTTGGTGTTGGATGATCTTTTTTTTATGCACTTACGTTGCTTGGCCTGAATTTTGTCCCCAATCGATGTTGTTTGGTGTTCAGTGTTTTTTTTTTCTATTTTTAGTTTTATATTTATGGCCCTTATCTATTCATATGTTGTTTGGCCAAAACCAAGTTGTTTGGCTTAATTATAAGTATGTTGTTTGGCGCAAGTTTTGACCGGAATCAATATTATTTGGCTTAATTATACATCGACTCAGGCCAAACAACATCAATTCAGGCCAAAACTCAAGCCAAACAACATATGAATAGAAACATCCAACAACAGGACAAAACTTTGGCCAAACAACATACATGCATAAAGAACGAACATCCAACACCAAATAACATCGATCCAGGACACCAAACAACATCGATTCAGGACAAACAACATCGATTCAAAACAACACATGGAAATATAGGGAGTGTTATTCAACTACCGAGAGATACAAAACAACAAGTGAGCCTTAATCCCAAAATGATTTGAGGCATCCTTTGAAACCGTCAAAGTAAAAAAAAAATCATCTAATAGCCAAAACAAAAATACATAAATGAAAATATAAAAATAATAACCAAATCGACTCTAGAGAAAAAAAAATTAAGAATAACAATAATAAAAATAACAAAAAAATAAGAATCAAACTCCATCATCCACCCGTATATTTTGTTCCCACATTGTCCTCTCCATTGGCATTGCCATATTTTCTCCAATCCCAAGGAATCTCATATCGTCTTTATTCATATTTATTGATGTTTCCTTGGGTCTTCCTCTCCCTTTACAATTTGATTAATTCTCCAATCTTCAATCCTCCTCACTGGAGCATCAGCAGATCTCCGTGTCACATGGCCAAACATTTTAACTGAGAGATAAATTCACCTACTGAAAGATGGGGAGTTATTATTCGTTTCCCGCGGCCGCGCCACCATCTCCAATGGCCGCATCACCATCTCGAGCGGCGTCGCGGTCTTCATTCTTTCGGCCCCTCCCCAAATGCCGCCGCAATGTAAGCCCAAAATGTAGACGTGCCTCGGTGGTGAAAGTCAGTCTAACCCCAAATAAACGACGACTTGACGTAACGACGCACAAGAGAATGTTAATTAAAGGAGAAGCTAATAACTAATGATCGGGGACTTGGAACATCCAATAGTTCTCATTTTGAGCAATGTAAAAAAGGGGGGAAATGTAACTGCACTCAGCCTTAAGGGACAAATCATTGACATTTTGGGAAACAGCAGCCCTTATCAAAATGTTTTTTCGTTTTTCATAACCAGTGCCCAACGGAAATGTCGTACCTAATTTTGTGCAGCAGCTCTACAAATCTAGTTGAACCGTCCTCCACTGGAGCCATTCCGGGAGCACATTGCAACCACCCAATATCATCAGAGGATCCGTGCAATGTTCTCAGAAATCGAAATACAACACTAAAATGTTGCTGAACCACGGTTACAAACGCTTGGTAAAACCAAGAAATAAAGTCATTCCAAAATTAAAGCATAAATCCGTTCACCTCTGCATGCAAGCTTGAATACATCTCAAACGATAACAAGCACATCTCCAAGTTGCTATTGCTGATCGCCGAGCAAATTCAAAACAAAGTACCGGGAGCATGAACCTGAAAACCACAGTACAAATAAAAGCAGTTTCATTGCAAGGTATTGTAATAAACATCAAGCAAACCATAAAGAACTTACACTGTAGGCATTAAGTGATAGTCACTATAATTACTTCAGGATATTTTCTAAAGAATGCACTAATACGTTAACTTTTTACCCTTTAAAAATGAAGCGGGCACACCTGCAGTAATGTGTCTTTACAATTTCTATTCCTGAACTAACGAACGAGTGATCATCTAGATCTGAGGCATCTCTTTCAAGAAGGCACACGCTTAAGCTGGAGTTGCAATCTCTTGAAGAATATGCATAATCCAGAGAAGAGAATTTGTGACCGTTGAAGTTTGGAGATGTTAAAATTTGGCCATAAGAATTGATCTCTGAATCTTTGAACAACCTACTCACATCTCTTAACACAAGAACTTCTGCAACAACACAGTGTGTAAAGAAAAAACACAAGGTTCAAGAAAAAGTTAGACAAAAAGTATATGCAACGTGAAGGCAATTATAACAGCAACTAAGGCAAAAAACAAAAAGACTAAGAGCTCACCAATAAATTCGATTACTCGATGTGTTATATAGGAAGTTAAGCTTAATAGACGAGAAAAGATGTCATCCATTTCCTAACAGCAAGAAAATTGAATATCAGAAAGATTATTGCTCATCATGGCTGGCAGCACAAGATCTTGACATGTAGGCTTCATAAGACCTGGAAACGAGTTTCATCAAGTTCATTTCATAGCGTACAAGAAATGACAGGAAAATCAGAAAGAAAAGAAATGTAGAGAATTTTATTGTGTACTTAAATAAAACACTAGGATAACTCTATTATTATCATAGTTATATCACATTACTCCAACAAAGACTTCATTCTGTTGAAGCATACCAAAATGGAATCTAGAGAGATAAGAGATCTGGATTAAAAAACTATGAATTTCAAGATCCTGCTAGCAAAGCCTCCGATGCGTGTACAGTTTCCGCATTTGACTCGTTTACAACACCGAGGCAATGTGACAAAACATTTGAAGATACCATTAAAAACAAGAGATTGAGTAATAGTGGTAGTAGTTCAACGACGGAAAGGTGATACTTATGACAGTTCTCGCAGGATCATGGTTCAATAAGTAATGATAAATACAGCATCTCTTCGGGATCTACCAATGGACGAACAAAACAACCACTTCAACAATTAACTGAGATAAAGACCAGAGTATTTTTCAGTTTGCTCACAAAATCCATCAACTGTCAAAACTTACAGTGGAAGAAAATTTGAATTAGTTGACTTTAGTCGCTCATACACAATATAGCACGATAGATCCACGAGAAAAAAAGCAACCTAAATCTACGAATGAAGGGCTGAAGACTTAGCATAAGCAAACGCAACTGGAGATCTCAGTCCATCACAAGTGTATGCAGATGTATCGTTCTCTAATTACTAGAGTTCAGCTATCTGATTATTTATTTCCACAATTACCACATTTCTTCAAACAGCAAGGATCAACACAACCAAAATAGTACGCGAGAAAGCCAAATCAGTAACATGATCATCAGACTGTTGAAAAACAGCAAAACCCATTTCAAGTTAAGTCTCTGAGAGGAGAGGTTACCCAGAAGAACTCTGGATAAATGCGGTCAAAATGAACGGTTAGCCGTACCCCCAAATTCGCAAAGTCCAGAAATGGCACCTCTTTATTATAGTAAAACTAGCATCAACATATATGTAGCAAAATCTGGACGTCCCCATTTCCAAAAGAGAAAGTAACATTATTGAGGGAATGATATTATAAAAAAAAAAAAATGTGGCTGGCACATTAGTTTACTTTTCTGAGTACCAACCGAATTGAAGACAGTTCGTGAATGAGTAAAATGAGATAAAAATGCACAGCGGTCTTTTTCCAATACCTGTTACAATGTCCAATTCCCCGTTTCAGAATTCAAACCCGAAAAGTAAACACACATGGTTTTTCAACTTCATAAATAATATTTTGAAATAAACCTCCAATACATGGATATAACTGGTTGACGAACAAGACAATGTGTGCATTAACTGTGGGAAAAAGAAAAAGGCGAAAGGGGGATAACGAATAATGATTAGTTGATATTTACAGCAACTGTGTGGGGAAGTCGAGCACACGCGTCAGTATGCTGACGACTGTTTTGGCTATTCATCCGCAAATGGTCAATGTAGATTTCCTTTGGTTGAAAGGAAGATAACGTGGAGTCTTGAAAAGGCTTTTGTGGATAGTTATTACTACTTTTGTACCGTCGAAAACGTAATTTTATGTTAGGTCGATATTAAAATTATATATTTTTTTTAATATTTGTAGATTTTAATTTATATAGTTCAATCCTAACAAAAAAAATATACAAATTAGAATCGACAAATATGATCAAATATGTGAATTAAGATGTATATTTTTTATCGTCAGGTCAGGAAAACTTGATCTTATATTAGGTCGGTGCTAAAATAACATAATTTTTTCATATTTGTTGATTTCAATCCGCACAGTTCAACCCTAACAAGAAGAATATACAAACTGGAATCGATAGATGTGAAAAAATACGTAATTTTAATACCGAGCTAACGTTAGGCAAGTTTTCTTGGTCTGACGGTAAAAAAGCTCTAGTTATTAGTGCTCTTTAGATTCGGGCCTGGTACTTTCAACATTTTTTGTTTTATTATTATTATTATTATTATTATTTTCAATTATTCTTTTGTGTGTGTTTTTGTAACACCCCCAATCCACTCGGGATATTACAGCGCCGCAGACCCTCTCCGTGAGGATCTACTAGGCTAGATACCAAAACAAGACATCATGACCTTATGCCACATGGCTAATTACGAATCAGTAGACCGATTTGGCCTTTCATCAATACCTGCAACTTAAACATCATATACAACTCTATCAAGAAACTCATATCCGCACAGGAGTCAAAATACAACAACACTCCCATAAGATGGGAGAACAATACAGCGGAAAGAATAATACAATTCGACCATGACAAAAACCCAATACTGGCCTTCATGTGATTAGTATCATTTGTCTTTCATCATCCTTCGTACCGATCCCGTATTATGCTCCTCAAGAACCTGCACGTACCTGAATGCAATACAGACATCCATCCCCCGATTACTCAGGGGTTAGCAAAATTCCACTATTTTGCTAGTGCAAGTATAAAGTGCAAACACGAGCCATACACAACATATTCGGAAAATATAATCATTTAAATAATCACCGAATCAAAACACCACGAAAGCCTACCCGAGATGTTTCAATTGAACAAGATAATCCAAAGCCTTGAAAGGCGGTAATAAAACAAGTAAACGAGTTGGAAATCGTTTTAAAGATCTCGGGAGTTTTTCAGAAGAATACATTTAGGATTTAAGAATCCTCATCTTTTCAAAATCCTCTTTAGGGTCACAACCCAAAGATTTATTTTTTCAAAATAATAATCCGATAATAAATTACGGGGTCCACGACCCAAACATCCATACTGATCATACACCCAAAGGTTACTCTCGTCCCATGCTAACAAGCATGAACCTCGGAGCTTCTTCGTGCACACCCGAGTGAATAAACCAATGGTATATAACGGAGTCACACCTCATCATGACAACAGTCAAGTAAACAACTCAGAGATTAGAATTCCACAATAGACATATGATATAAACTCATAGTTATCCTGGCATCGGGCTAACAAGCCGCGAACCTCGGAGTCTCGTGACGTCATACCCGGTTTGGATACCCCAATAGTTATCTTGGCATCGTGCTACCAAGCACAAACCTCGGAGTCTCACGACGGCGTACCCGGTTTGGATAACCCATGATGAGTATGTAACATGTCCAAATATACACCCATAAGTTATCCTGGCACCAGGCTAGCAAGCCACGAACCTCGGAATCTCTGCAAGACATACCCAATTGGATAACTCCATGGAAAACCGTATCACCATCAATAATGCACATTATCACCTATTTACCACCAACCACACATCAACAAGAAAGTGCACTTTCACAACAATATCGAACGGCACAACCTCCTACAAGGGAGTCACAACAAATGTCACACAACATCATATATTTACAATGAGCACACATATCCACACACACACCTTGCCGAAAGAATAAAACCTTTATCGAGAATATACCGATTTTCATTAAAAGTCCATTGAAATCATTCAAGTTGCACACATCAACCATTACATCTACGAAACACGAAATGTATGGGCAAGATACTTGCCTCAATAATGGATACCGAAACCCCGACGTACACGGCACAACCGGGGAAACCTCGAACACCTATAATCTTCTGTGAGAACAATAAAAATATGATTACTACGAGTATGATGATTGAAACAACGAGAAACACACCCAAGAATCAAAGGCAAACCCGTGAGTCATTTAATCGGACATTAAATGTTCAAGGCTCCCTGAGGACGCAAAAATCACGGTTGGCTCAACGAATTCGAGATACGGATATACAATCCGTAGAACATGATTAACAATACCCAATAACACCATCCCATCCCACTAAAATCGGATAAACATCGAAATCAAGAAGAAGATCCCGAAGGTCAACCCTAAGAGATTTGAGAAGTTACCTTCGATCCAGACGAACTCGGGTGAAGGATGATGATAAACATGGATAGGGCTCCCCGAAATGATGATCAACGATACCTATGATCACTACTCCGCGTTTCTTGCCAAAATCGCGATGGAAGAAGTGGAAAGGGGACAAATGGAACGAACCCTGTCGCCCAGGCCTTAAATCGCCGAGCACGTTACGGCCGTAACATGCTGGACCTTACGGCCGTAACTCGGCCTCTCTCCTTACAGACGTACCCGGCCTCTCCCGTACGGCCGTAACCAAGCCTCTTAGGGCTTATGCCCAAAATGTGCGGGCGCATTACAGCCGTAACTCAGCCATGCATTACGGTCGTAATACTCATAACCTTACGGCCGTAACACGTCATTCTTACGGCCGTAGCTCTCATGCCACAATTCTGACAGTCCGGTTAGACATTCGACAACGTCCTGGTGACTCAGATGCACCATCTATGATTCAAAACAATAACAAGCATACTACGAAACATAACGTACCACACACCACAAGCACACATATAATCTAAGAGGTGCACGCTGTTGTTGCCCAAAATATTTATCCGAAGATTAATACTGCTGGAAGACGGACAACAAACAACAATTTTCGGGAGCACTTCCGAGAGAATATGAATAAACACTAGATTTGCCGGGTTTGTTAGGCCCGGACTTGAATGCTCTCGCGAGATGTTATTAATACAAATATTCGTGGATACAAGTATTAATGTGAGAAATCTAGATAGAATGAGTGTAAAAAGACTCTGTTAATCCGGCTCTTGATCGAAGCTCGGTGTTCTTCGTCCCTGCCGATCGTCTGCTTGATGAGAGAGGCCGGGAGAAGTAAGTACCGAATGATAGCTGTTGCCAAGAGTTGGAGATAGCCAAGTGCTGGGTGAAATCTCGTGGGAATGCAGAGAATGCTTGTTCAGTGAGTAAAAATCCGAGAGGAATCCGACCTCTGTCCAAGTGCAGGGGGCCTTGTATATATAGGGGCAGCCGAGTCTTGTCTTCAGGCGGGCGATCGCCTTCCGGCCATTATAATAATGGGGCGATCGTCTGCCGGCTAATATTATAATGGGGCGATCACACGGGCTGTCGGCCTAAAGTCCAAGGTAGATGCTGGCAGTTTGCCTAAAGTCCAAGGCTACAGTCGGTAGCCAGCTGGGCGGTCCAATGAGGAGCCAGCATGCATCCGGAGTCACTGTCACATGCGGCCCTACTGACAACTTTCGGCGGGCCTGTCGGCTGGTGGACGGATGCTGACAGGCTATGGTCAATGATTCGTGAATTGCGGATCTTGTCTCGGCTCTTGCATGTGGTGTCTGTCCTGAGGCTCGGCCTTTGCCGACTGGATGGCCATCGGCTCTGATCGACATGAAGCGGTCGTCTCTAGCCGGTCACCAGAGGTCGGCATTGGCCATTTGCTGAGGGTCGGCATCGGTCGGTCACCAAGGGTCGGTCGGCAAGTGCCGAGAGATGATCGTCCACTAGTCGGTCGCCAGGAGTCGGTCGCCAAGTGCCGAGAGACGATCGTAATTGATGTCGATCGCTCGGCACCGGGACCTGTCCTGGGACCTTCGGTTGGCCGATTCATCTTGTCTGCGGGGCTAAGGCTAGGCCGCCTGGTCGCTGGTCGGCAGTCCTGTCTCGGCTGCTCGGCGGTGGTTAGGTCGCCCGATCTCCGAGGCGATCGCCGGTCGGAGAGCGTAATTCTCGACACAACAATTGCCCCCCAGCTTGCTCCTATGTTGAAGACATGGGGCGAGGTGGTTCTTGCTGGCGATCGTGTAAGATGAGGACGGGCGATCTTGTTGAGCTGACTTTGGATTCGGACTTGTGCTATCATGGTCGATTGGCTAGCTATCTTTCAGTCTTGTACCTGCAAAAAACAACATTGGCCGATCCCCCTCGGAAACTTGATGGTTTCGCTTGTTTTGAGGAATCGTGCACAGTCGCGGAGTTCGATGGACCGACTCCATGACCGTGTCTGGATGCGCGAAGACATTGAGTGTCTCGTGACTCACTTTATTATGAGGGTCCTCTGTTAGGCTGCGCCTCGCCTCGTATTTAAACGAAGGGCGTGCGGTCTCGGTCTAGATGAGTCCTTGCGCGGGGCAGCGTCGGATGAATCAACTCCACGCCCACGGCTTGTTAGCTCTGCTTCCACCTCGGCCCACCATGTAGATGGCGAACCTCGACGGTGTACGTTGAGACGGGGGTAGTGGCACATGTCGCTTTGTCCGGGTTCACCAAGTTAGATGATGGTCCTTGAGTGCGGGCGATCGTGTCCACTGATTAATTTTGGAGAGCCCTCAGACTACGCCGGCCTCGTATTTAATCGAAGGGCGGGCGATCTCGGCCGAGAGGGACCTTGCATGGCCGAAGCAGCCGGTTCCATCGACTACCAGGACCATGGCTTTATGATGTGCGGTGGAGGCGATCTTATGCCTTAGTCTGTCATGTTAGATGCTGGACTGTAGATGGCGATCGTGTCCTCCGGGTTGCTGCTGATGTAGCGTGATGATCGGCGATCGGGCTGGAAGACTGTCGATCGTCGCTCGACTGCCGATCGATTTATTCGTAGGTCGATATCGGCGATCGGGCGGGAGATCGTCGTCCGGGCGCCGATCGCGCTGCTCACAGGCTAAGAAGAAACCTTTGCCTGGCTAGAAAATCTGCGGCTCTAGCCCGGAAGGCTGCGTAGGTCGTAGGTTGGTTCTTCGTGAGATGCCTGAACATAGGCGAAAAGCCCTGAAATCCTCTTAGGACTGCGTAGAGGGCGGTCTCATCGCTTACGGGCTCGCCGTTGAGGATGATCACGTCTACCCGGTCGATGTAATCAGAGTCGGACTCTTATTCTCCCTGCTTGATTTGCATCATGCGAAGGGGGCCTTCTGGCCGGACGACCTTGGTGGCGAAGTACTCCGTGAAGACGTGCGCCAGCTGGTTAAAGGAGCCAATGGACCGAGGTGGAAATAAGGTGTACCACTGGTAGGCGAGGTCGTCCAGCGTCATAGGGAACATTCGGCACCTGGTCGCGTCTGATGCCCCACACCCGGTCATGTAGATGTTGAACTTGTTCAGGTGTGTTTGGGGGTCCGATCGCCCCTCGTACAAGGGTGTTTGAGGAGGAGCGATCTTGTGCTGCACGGGGGCGAGCTCGACGTCGATCGCGAGTGGCTCGCTTGGCTCGGCGATCGTCTTCTTGGCGCCTGCCCTGGATTCCAGGAGCGCCTTCATGTCGTCGAGTTGACGTTGCATCGCAGCTATCGCCGTGGCTCGGTCGCTTGCTGATCGGCTTTGGGAGCGGGAGCCGAGGCGATCGTGTACCGATCTCCGGACTCCGCTGCTGCCGACCTCGGCTATTTGGCGAGGGGGAGCCAGATGGTCGGGCTGCCTTCTGGGAGCCGGGTAGGCCGAGCTCCTGGTGACGGACTCAAACTCCGTCATCTCGTAGCTGGGGCCGGACTGCCCCGGTCGCCAAGACGGGTCACTGCCCAGGCGATCAAAAACAGAGGTGCCCCGGCTGGCGAGCGCCTCTTCTTGCGGACGAGAGCCTCTTGCGATCGCTCGGCCAGTAACGCCTTGAGCTTCCGCTTGGAATTCCGGCGGATGGCCGAGGGGGTGATAGCGGGAGGCGCGTTGAGAGCACTCTGTCGCTCCTGAAGGACGGCTATGGCCTCTTCGATCTGTTCATTGGTTCGGAACTGATCGAGCGAGAGGCTTGGGTCGCTGTCCAGGGTCGGGATCGAGCGTCTCTGACTGCGACGGCTACCCTCCACCATCGGCTGTGGCTCGGACTGGGACGGAACGAGGCGTCTGGCCGGCTGGCCGGCGGCTTTCTTCGACGCGGAGGCGGAATACATGATTTCTGAAGGATTTCTTTGAAGCGCAGTGAGTGTCACTTCAAGTATCTGCCCCGAGAACAGTGAGTGTTCTTCGAGACGGTAGGAATAAAAATTTGAGGGTTAGATGCCCTCCTTCTAGCGCCAATTGTTGTTGCCCAAAATATTTATCCGAAGATTAATACTGCTGGAAGATGGACAACAAACAACAATTTGCGGGAGCACTTCCGAGAGAATATGAATAAACACTAGATTTGCCGGGTTTGTTAGGCCCGGGCTTGAATGCTCTCGCGAGATGTTATTAATACAAATATTCGTGGATACAAGTATTAATGTGAGAAATCTAGATACAATGAGTGTAAAAAGACTCTGTTAATTCGGCTCTTGAGCGAAGCTCGGTGTTCTTTGTCCCTGCCGATCGTCTGCTTGATGAGAGAGGCCGGGAGAAGTAAGTACCGAATGATAGCTGTTGCCAAGAGTTGGAGATAGTCAAGTGCTGGGTGAAATCTCGTGGGAATGCAGAGAATGCTTGTTCAGTGAGTAAAAATCCGAGAGGAATCACTGGCCTGTCCAAGTGCAGGGGGCCTTGTATATATAGGGGCAGCCGAGTCTTGTCTTCAGGCGGGCGATCGCCTTCCGGCCATTATAATAATGGGGCGATCGTCTGCCGGCCAATATTATAATGGGGCGATCACACGGGCTGTCGGCCTAAAGTCCAAGGTAGATGCTGGCAGTCCGCCTAAAGTCCAAGGCTACAGCCGATAGCCAGCTGGGCGGTCCAATGAGGAGCCAGCACGCGTCCGGAGTCACTGTCACATGCGGCCCTACTGACAACTTTAGGCGGGCCTGTCGGCTGGTGGACGGATGCTGACAGGCTGTGGTCAACGATCCGTGAATTGTGGATCTTGTCTCGGCTCTTGCACGTGGTGTCTGTCCTAAGGCTCGGCCTTTGCCGACTGGATGGCCATCGGCTCTGATCGACATGAAGTGGTCGTCTCTAGCCGGTCACCAGAGGTCGGCATTGGCCAGTTGCTGAGGGTCGGCATCGGTCGGTCACCAAGGGTCGGTCGGCAAGTGCCGAGAGATGACCGTCCGCTAGTCGGTCGCCAGGAGTCGGTCGCTAAGTGCCGAGAGACGATCGTATTTGATGTCGATCGCTCGGCACCGGACTCACCTGACCTTCTTGGCCGCCGATTCATCTTGTCTGCGGGGCTAAGGCTAGGCCGCCTGGTCGCTGGTCGGCAGTCCTGTCTCGGCTGCTCGGCGGTGGTTAGGTCGCCCGATCTCCGAGGTGATCGCCGGTCGGAGAGCGTAATTCTAGACACAACACACGCGACAACAAGTCTCATTCGACGAACACTACATCATGGTATATCATACTGTACATAACAGAAAACAAAATCTAATTAATCAACAACAAAACAAATAACCGACACAAAATGACAAATAATTCAAGGCAACAAAAAATGAAAATCTCAGGTATTATATTCTACCCCTCTTAAAAGAAGTTTCGTCCCTGAAAATTGAAAGAACGAAAACAAGGCAACAACAAAGCAAGTAACTGACAGATAGCATCTCTCAAGGATCTCTCAGAGCCGATCCCGACATCGGTGCTGAAGTCCACGCCTCGGAGGACTCGGCGACCATCTCGCAAAACTGGATTTTATGCCCCTCAAGTCCGCACTTGTAACACGTTACTGGTGGGGAAGGACAATGTGCACGAACATGTCCCAGCACATTACAGTCGAAACACCTCCTAGCCTTACCAGTAGTCAAAGCTGACGACTTGGAACTCTCAGTTCCCTTTATCGGGCGATGGAGCTTCACGGTAGAAAGACTACGGTGTTGCAGATTAGAATCTCCAACTCCCGAAAAGATAGAAAGATCATCAGGCATCCTCTGCTTCTTCAACTCAGGCACACGTTCAGTCGATAACGAAGCGAGCTCGTAGGCTAATGCTCGATTCTGATACTCTCCCAATGTAGTGTAATTGAATCTCGCCATATACCGGCAAATCTCCGGCTTCATTCGCATGTCAAAAGGACGGATCTTATCTTCTTCTTTAATCACCTGTTCCCGCACATAGCTGAGTTTTTTGCTATAATCGATGATTGCTTGAGACATTGGTACATCTTTCGGTTTTGCCAAATAAAAATCATGAATTCTCTGCTCTCTGATCGGTTCTGGATAAAACTCGACTTCCATTAATTCATGGAATTCTGCCGACGTGACAACACGATCCCGGGGCTTAACAGCTTCCCAACAGTTAGCGACATCTCTATCAAGAACGTACTGAGCGATAGGTACTTTCCAGTCTTCGGGGCAATCAACTGCCTCGAATATCTTTCCCAACTGGAAAAGCCAAGCATCCCAGCCCAATGCATCCGCAGCACCAGCAAAACGAGGTGGATTCATACGAACCACTTCTCGTAGCCATTGGTTTGCGCCGACATTCTGGGTCACATCTGTGTTACGCTGAACCGCCTGGGTTAACTGAGTCATTTATGTCGCTACTTGTTGCAATATAGTAGCAACACCAATGCCAATGTCATTCCCGACAATACTCTCTTGGTCCCGCATCTGATCTCCATCACCATCTGTACCACGGTCACGACCACGACCTCTGCCCCTCGGC
This sequence comes from Orobanche coerulescens, assembly GCA_033398695.1. Taxonomy (NCBI): domain Eukaryota; kingdom Viridiplantae; phylum Streptophyta; class Magnoliopsida; order Lamiales; family Orobanchaceae; genus Orobanche; species Orobanche coerulescens. The sequence continues at coordinate 99,556,723 of CM065810.1, read as the reverse complement.
ATACTGAACATATACCCACTCAGCACGATGAAACACAACATCGCAAAATAATATACCAAAGTGCCAACTGAGCACAACAATTCAACATAAGGCATCAAATAGCAACACGGTAAAAATATCCACTCCGGATAATTACACGAATACAAAATTTACAATTGCAACAAATGAAACTTACGGTCGTAAGTAACGGTTCACATAACCGTATCAACAGAAAATTAACGACCATTATCGTTAAAATCATGACCATAATATACTACACATGGTAGCCAATCATTTTTAATATTCTTTTTAAAACTCCACGAGGTATCCATTTATTTAATATCATTTGAAAATCGTTGAATTTGTATAATTTTCCGAAATGAGATTTGAAAATAATTTTGATACCTCGAGCTGTTTTATCAATACTAGAACCACAATTTATAACCGTTTGATTTGAAAACATTTGCAAAACCATAACTCGGAACAACAGGTTCCCTCAAAATCGACATCATCAAGATGACCATGTCATCACTTATCTGTTAGGATAAGTGCCCTAGGACATTCGATGTGCCTAGATTTGTAATTGCCACATATAAATAAAGTTATTTGATATCATTTATTTCTCGTTGATTATTATAATATTTGTATGTTTTAATATTATAATAATCGAATAATAGTTATTCACGAATAATAAGATTGTTCAAATGTTCCTGGTTCAATTGCGTTGAGTAGAGAGTCAAGTGATTAATATACTAGTATAAGTTTGATTGATAATCATCGGATGATTATGCGTATGGTACGGATCAATCTTATGGGTATTGGTTGGAGAACCAATACTGGACAGACCCGCATTGAGATCACTGCATGGAAATGTCATAAGTGAACCTCAATATAACAGTATGTCAAATCCTTGAAGCTGAGATTATCATAGAGTCCAATATGATAACTGCTATGCCATGACGTAATCCAACGTCATCTGAAACATGGTGATCATAAAGGTTAGTGATTGGGATTAGTGGGAGTCATGTAGAGGGCAACAAATAATCAAGATGAGGATTTGTCCCTCTTAAGTGAGAGAGATATCTGTTGGGCCCCTCGATAAGTAGGACTGAAGGAAATGCATAGCCATGCTCAAATGAAGAGTCATTTGATTCAATCAGTCTACTTAAGATCGAGAAAGCATTTGAACATAAATAAGTATGACAGACTCCATGACTTAGTTCAAATATGATATCGTGTGACAAAGGGATTTGACACGTTAAAAGGTTTAATGGACTATTACCTTATATTATTTGGGTAATCATAATGTCTTGCTAGAGGCCGCTTATGATTTATTATTTAATAAGGTGTTAAATAATTGCCAACATAATATAAGCCTTTTGGGTCACACGTACGACAATTATAGACAAGTAAAAATAAATATCAACTGTGAATAATAAATATAATATTGGATATTATATTTATAAGGAGATTAAATAATAAGTAATATATATAATATTGGATATTATATATATTCTATTATTTAATAAGTTGAGGGGCAACTAAGCAAATACTAGAGTTTGACTCTAGGATTTACTTAGTATAAATATAAGGTCTTGGACAAGGAGTTGTAATCAGAAAATAAGACCTAAAATCGCCACCTTCAAGAACAAGAAAATTGGCCCTCTACTTCCTACTGTAGGAGAACGAAATCGGTCGTCTAATCCTCTTCCCTTAGTTGATCTTGATCAATAGTACAATCCTTTTAGTAAGGAATTTGTATTGTACTATTTATCAATATTATTCGTAAGGATCTAGCAATCCGGCTTGTGGAATTGTTCGTGTGTGGATCACCAAAAGAGGAAGGAGATATTCATATGCTTTTAGTCCGGATCTAGAACTGTTCAATCGGATTAAGGTAATTCGATTAACCCTTTAATCAAACAATTAAATTACTGCATGAGATCCTAAATTGGGTTTTCACATTTATTATTCCGCTGTGTTTTTACTCCGATTATTTTGTATTCGATGCATAGAAAACCCAACAGTGGTATCAGAGCCAACTTGCAAGTAATTTAATTGTTTATGTTGAACATATTTATGTGTAAATTATGTTTTTTATTATGTTTATAAAATATTTACAAAATAATTTTTCTGGTTTATTCTGGTTAAATCGGATCGTCAAAAATAATTTTCTGGACTATTTTTCGCATAAACTGCTGTCCAGAACTGTTCTGGAACAGTACAGCAATTCGGGCAGGTTCGGGCATGTCGTGCAGATTCGGGTCGGGTCCGGGTCGGACCTGGACCCGCGGGCCTTTCTTTAATTAGCAAAAATATTTTGCATTACCAGGGGTTCGAACCCTGGTCGTCCGCCCAGGTCCCTCGCCAACTTACCAACTGGGCTGCGGTCGGGTCCGGGTTGGACCTGGACCCGTGGGCCTTTCTTTAATTAGCAAAAATATTTTGCATTACCAGGGGTTCGAACCCTGGTCGTCCACCCAGGTCCCTCGCCAACTTACCAACTGGGCTGCGGTTTTCTTTTGGAAATAATACACAAATCTCTTATAAAAGGTATCAAATCTGTTTTAAATATGGCGTAAAATATTTTTCGCGAGATTGGGGATTCGATCTCGGGTCACTGCCATTGAGAGGTGCAACTTACCATCTCGACTGGGACCAATTTTTGGTAGTTTTGAGGTAGTCCAATTTTATAAGCGTGTTTTAATATAAAAGGAAATTGCAAATAATAGTTACAATGCAACTGCTACCGCCGGTTTTCGAACCCGGACGGACCCGTGCCCAGAGCGCACTGACATCCATCTCGGCCATAGTCCAGATTTGTTTATGTGATGACTCAAATTTTATTTATTGTCTGATTGTCAGACAGATTAATTATTTAGTATATTACATGCTTTATTAGTTATTTAAAAATTATTTATGGTATGTGTATGGTGTATGACATGACCATAAATTGACCAATGTGATTGGATAATTTATTTCCTTATGGGTTGGTTTTTACGGCCTGCGTGTCATTTAATTATTATTGGTTTTACGGCCTGCGAGTCGTCTATTTAAATTGTTTATTATTTTACGGCATGCGAGTCGTTTGCACCTCTTGTAATTTAATTTACTAGTGTAGTGTTAAATTTCATTAATGTAATGAAGACAAGAAGGACGAGAAGGACGGACTCGAGGAGCCAATTGATCGCGTATGACGTTCCAATGAGTTGGGAAGATCAATAAAGACCAATTGCAACCTTTTAGATTGACCCTTGTGATTTTCATGTTGGCTCATGGAAATCACGTTAGGAATTATGGTCATGCTATACACGGTCCTATGCTATTATTTTCATGTGATGCGATGTATGTTTAAATTTATGCATGTATGTGATGCTATGTATGTTTAGATGTATGTTAGCAAACATAGACATTAACATAGGATAAAAATCCCTCGTTAAATTTTAAATGCCGTTCATTTGAAAAACACCTATCACGACTTCGATCATCATGAGTGGGTCATGCCAAAGCTGGGCGCTCAGATTATCTTAGTAAGGTAGGATAGGTAACGGTGATACCTATACGTTTAATGAATTTGGAAATCAAAATAGTTTTGAACCTTAAGGCATTAGATAGGATTATAACATGCTTGGGCATACGATGCCAAATCCCATGATATAATCTAAGAGTTACATATGATGTAATCGATAAAGAGTTATCCACCTAAAGTAGCTCAATTTTAGGCGTCATGCCAAAGCTGAGTTTAGGATTGTGCGAAATGGGATCTTAGCCCACTAAAATTACAAATGTTGTAAATTGAGGGTACTTTGTTTTAGTGGGAGTATTTTTCGAGAAATAAAATAATGTGACTAAATATTTTTGCATATTGAATTTTGTAGAATGGCATCAAACAACACATCCACCATTTCACTGCGATCCGTCCTTGAGAAGGACAAGCCCAAAGAAAATGGCAGCAACTATCTGGATTGGATCTGGAGCAAAAGAAAGCTGTATGTTCTTGAGGAAGAAATTCCCGATGAGCCGGCTGACAATGCAAACAAAGCAACAAAAGACAAATGGAATGAACGAAGTGATGATTCCATTTATGTCATTTGTCTTATGTTGGCCACCATTTGTCCAGAACTTCAGAAGAATCTGGAGGAGATGGAAGCTTATGAACTAAATGGTCACCTCAAGGAAACTTTCTCGAAGCATGCTAGGCAAGAGAGGTATGAGACCTTTCAAGCCTTGTATACTTGCAAGATGGTTGAGGGGACATCTGTCAGCGCTCATGTGCTCAAGATGAAAGGATATAATGATCATCTTGAAAGGCTTGGTTTTCCACTTTCTAAGGAGCACTCCACGGATGTGATCCTAAACTCATTGCCCGAAAGTTTCGGTCAGTTCATTATGACCTACAATATGAATGAGATGGAGAAATCCATTGCTGAGCTGCATGGAATGCTTAAAACGGCTGAGCAGAATATTAAGAAGAAACCAAGCCATGTGCTGATGGTCAGCGAAGGGAAGTCCTTTAAGAACAAAGGCAAGGGCAAGGGTAAGGCAAAAGTTGCCAAATCTAAAGACTCTACTAAGCCATCTTTCAAGGCTAAAGCTCCCAAAGATGGAAATTGCCATCATTGCAATAAACCAGGACACTGGAAAAAAATTGCAAGATTTACTTAGAAGAGCTAAAGCGTACCAAGGGTAATGAGACTGCCACAGGTATATTTGTTATAGAAGTTAAGTTATCTACTTCTAACTCCTGGGTATTAGATACTGGATGTGGATCTCACATTTGTACAAATGTGCAGGGGTTGAGAAGCAGTAGAGAACTGAAGAAAGGGGAAGTGGATCTAAGAGTCGGCAATGGAGCAAGAGTTGCTGCACTAGCCGTAGGAACTTATGATCTAGTTTTATCCAATGGGATTTTGTTAGTTTTGAACAATTGCTATTATGTTCCTGCTATGAATAGTAATATTATTTCAGTTTCTACATTAGATTGTGAAGGTTACAGTTTTCTTATTAAGAATAAGATCATTCGTATTTTCTTTGATGACTTGCTTTATGGTACTGCAAAGTTATATACTGGCCTTTACAATATTGATCTATATGATTCCGACACTTTGGAAGTCTATAACATTGCATCTAAGAAACCTAAGCTCAATGATTCTAATCCGACTTACTTATGGCATTGTCGACTTGGTCACATAAACGAGAAACGCATTTCTAAACTCCATAATGATGGACTTTTAAACTCTTTTGACTATGAATCATATGGGACATGCGAATCTTGTTTATTGGGCAAGATGACGAAGAATCCTTTCAACGGTCATGGAGAAAGGGCTAGTGATCTATTAGGCCTAATACATACTGATGTATGTGAACCTCTTAGAACTCATGCCGGAGGCGGATACCAATACTTCATTACATTTACTGATGATTTTAGCCGATTAGGATATGTTTATCTTATGAAGTATAAACATGAATCTTTTGAAATGTTCAAAATATTCCAGAATGAAGTACAAAACCAACTTGGCAAGACAACTAAAGCCCTTCGATCAGATCGAGGTGGTGAATACTTAAGCCAAGAATTCAATGATCATCTTAGGAGTTGTGGAATTGTTTCGCAACTTATTCCTCCCGGAACACCTCAGCATAATGGAGTGTCCGAGAGGAGGAATCGAACTTTATTAGATATGGTTCAATCCATGATGAGTCGTACAGAGCTTCCATTATCATTTTGGGGCCACACCTTAGAAACAACAGCATTCACCCTTAACCGTGTTCCATCTAAAGCAGTTGAAAAGACACCATTTGAGAAATGGACTGGTAAAAGAACAAACTTGTATTTTCTAAAGATCTGGGGTTGCGAAGCGTTCGTAAGGCGTCAAGTGTTTGACAAACTGAAAGCCAGATCTGAAAGATGTTTATTTGTGGGATATCCTAAGAAAACTAAAGGATATTACTTTTATAAGCCCGCAGAGAACAACGTGTTTGTTGCTCGGAATGCTGTATTCTTAGAAAGGGAATTTATTTTCAAAAGAGACAGTGGGAGAAAAGTAATTCTCGAGGAAACTCGAGAACCACAAGAAGACATCACATCACCGATGGAAACCGAACAAGCTCAACAATCAGTTGAAGAGCTCGTTCAAAGTACACAAGTCCCACGCAAATCTGATAGGATGCGATATGAACCTGAAAGATATGGTTATCTCGTAACAGAGGATGATGACGCATCGCTTATAGGTGATGAGCCTATATAGAAGCTGCTTCAGGACCAGAGTCCAAGGAATGGCTAGAAGCCATGAAGTCAGAGATGCAGTCCATGTATGACAATCAAGTTTTGAACTTGATAGGTCCACCTGAGGGTGTTAAAACCATTGGGTGCAAATGGGTTTATAAAAAGAAGAAAGACATGGATGATAATCTGCAAGCCTATAAAGCTAGACTAGTGGCAAAAGGTTATTGACAGATTCATGGTGTTGACTATGATGAGACCTTTTCACCAGTAGTCATGCTTAAATCAATTAGAATTTTATTTGCCACTGTCGTATACTATGATTATGAAATATGGCAAATGGATGTCAAAACAGCATTCCTTAATGGAAACTTACTTGAGGATGTGTACATGACACAACCTGAAGGTTTTGTTCATCCAGAAAATTCTAAAAAGGTTTGCAAGCTTCAATGATCCATTTATGGGTTGAAGCAGGCTTCTCGAAGCTGGAATCTTCGTTTTGATGAAACTGTCAAAGAGTTTGGGTTCATTCAAAATGAAGATGAACCATGTGTGTACAAGAAGGTTAGTGGGAGAATAGTTGTTTTCTTAGTCTTATATGTAGATGACATATTACTCATTGGAAATGACATTCCCACCTTGCAGACAGTCAAGACTTGGTTGGGAAGTTATTTCTCAATGAAAAACTTAGGAGAAGCTGCTTACGTTCTTGGGATAAAGATCTATAGAGATAGATCAAAGAGATTGATTGGAGTGAGACTCAGAGTCCTAGGACTCTTGCCAATGTCACATGGCATTCATTGGAGTGAGACTCAGAGTCCTACGACTCCTGATGAGCGAGCCCGCATGAGCAAGATACCATACGCTTCGGCTATTGGATCGATCATGTATGCCATGATTTGTACTCGACCAGATATATCGTTTGCCCTTAGCATGACAAGTCGATACCAATCGAATCCAGGTGAAAGTCACTGGACAGCAGTGAAAACCATCCTAAAGTACTTGAGAAGAACTAAGGATGATTTCCTAGTTTATAGAGGGGTGGGAAACGAGCTGGCTGTAAATGGTTACGCCGATGCAAGTTTAGAAACCGACAGAGACGATTTTAAATCGCAAAATGGTTATGTGTTTGTACTGTGAGTTGGAAGAGTTCCAAGCAAAGCACGGTTCTTTGATTCTATTCTGGTGAGTACTGCAACATTGGATGCAGCTAAGGAAGCCGTATGGATCAAGAAGTTCGTTACTGAACTATGAGTGGTGCCAACCATCCAGGGTCCCATAAGCCTTTATTATGACAATAATGGTGTTATTGCACAAGCTAAAGAGCCTAGGTCCCATCATAATTCCAAACATATACTCAGAAAATATCACCTAGTCAGAGAGATCATTAGATGAGGATATATTACAATATGCAAAGTAGCAACGAAAGAGAATGTTGCAGATCCACTTACCAAGCCTCTCTCACAAGGAAAGCATGTTGAGCATGCTAGAGCGATGGGACTAAAAGTCATGAATGAATGGTCCTAGTGCAAGTGGGAGATTGTTAGGATAAGTGCCCTAGGACATTCGATGTGCCTAGATTTGTAATTGTCACATATAAATAAAGTTATTTGATATCATTTATTTCTCGTTGATTATTATAATGTGTGCATGTTTTAATATTATAATAATCGAATAATAGTTATTCACGGATAATAAGATTATTCAAATGTCCCTGGTACAATCGCGTTGAGTAGAGACTCAAGTGATTAATATACTAGTATAAGTTTGATTGATAATCATCGGATGATTATGCATATGGTACAGATCAATATTATGGGTATTGGTTGGAGAACCAATACTGGACAGACCCGCATTGAGATCACTGCATGGAAATGTCAAAAGTGAATCTCAATATAACAGTATGTCAATAAATCCTTGAACCTGAGATTATCATAGAGTCCAACATGATAACTGCTATGCCTTGACGTAATCCAATGTCATCTGAAACATGATGATCATAAAGGTTAGCGATCGGGATTAGTGGGAGTCATGTAGAGGGCAATGAATAATCAAGATGGGGATTTGTCCCTCTCTTAAGTGAGAGAGATATCTGTTGGACCCCTCGATAAGTAGGACTGAAGAAAATGCATGGGCATGCTCAAATGAAGAGTCATTTGATTCAATCAGTCTACTTAAGATCGAGAAATCATTTGAACATAAATAAGTATGACAGACTCCATGACTTAGTTCAAATATGATATCGCGTGACAAAGGGATTTGACACGTTAAAAGGTATAATGGACTATTAACTTATATTATTTGGGTAATCATGATGTCTTGCTAGAGACCGCTTATGATTTATTATTTAATAAGGTGTTAAATAATTGCCAACATAATAGAAGCCTTTTGGATCACACGTACGACAATTATAGACAAGTAGAAATAAATATCAACAGGGAATAATAAATATAATATTGGATATTATATTTATAAGGAGATTAAATAGTAAGTAATATATAATATTGGATATTATATATATTGTATTATTTAATAAGTTGAGGGGCAACTAAGCAAATACTAGAGTTTGACTCTAGGGTTTACTTAGTATAAATATAAGGTCTTGGACAATCAGTTTTAATCAGGAAATAAGACCTAAAATCGCCACCTTCAAGAACAAGAAAATCGGCCCTCTACTTCCTACTGTAGGAGAACGAAGTCGGTCGTCTAATCCTCTTCCCTTAGTTGATCTTGATCAATAGTACAATCCTTTTAGTAAGGAATTTGTGTTATACTATTTATCAATATTATTCGTAAGGATCTAGCAATCCGGCTTGTGGAATTGTTCGTGTGTGGATCACCAAAAGAGGAAGGAGATATTCATCTGCTTTTAGTCCGGATCTAGAACTGTTCAATCGGATTAAGGTAATTCGATTTACCCTTTAATCAAACAATTAAATTACTGCATGAGATCCTAAATTGGGTTTTCACATTTATTATTCCGCTGCGTTTTTACTCCGATTATTTTGTATTCGATGCATAGAAAACCTAACATTATCATCATCTCAAATAATAACACATAAGGTAACCACATGTTACCACGCAACATCATAACCATAACAACACACAAGGTATCGCGTGGCCATGCCCTCTTAGCATCGACCCTCGAAGGTTACACCGATTCGTTCCCAATTGGACAACCATTCATATTAGTACTACTCACTTTCCCAACCAACATTCTCATTCGGATGACATCATTCAAGCTACAAACAGATCAAACCACACCATCATAGCATTCAGGTATACAACCATAATTCTCCAACGAGAATAATAACATGACAATAAATCAAATCATTCGGTCTCACAAGCAGTCACTTTAGTTCCAACTCTAGTATATCGCCTTAAGCGATAAATCAATTTTGAACGCACACTGTAAATACGATTAGCGTGCGTTAATCGACTAAATTTAGAAAATTTTCCAAGTCAGAATTTAGAGTTTAAATCAAGTAAGATTTTTTCTCTTTCACTATTTACTTTTTGAAAGCAAAAATCATATTTTTATTTTAAAATATAAAAAATATATGGTGTGAAAGATCTTTAAAATCGTATATTCGAGTTATTTGAAAATAAAACCGATAAGTAAAAATCATTTTCAAAATCCCTTCAACACGATAAGGGATTAACGATGGTAACATTTCTCAAAATATCTCAAGACACTTCAAAACACAATTTCTCAGATACCGTCGCAAGGTTCTCATTTGAAAATACAAGGCCGACTCGCTAAAATTCAGACCACCATTTAAAATCCACACTAAGCCGTCATTTGACCGCATCGTCAAAACGTTTCCGAAAAATAATTTTCCACAATACTTACAGATCTAAGAAACTTTAGGTAATCATTTTCAAGTACGCACGCAGCGGATATAATTACTAATATGAACACATTGGTTGTAAACAACAACGACTAGCCAAATACCATCAATTCTCGAACACATGCCGATACGGCATTCAAAATCATCAATTCAACAAGCGCAATTCGGAAACACAAGTTTCAAACATACGTCAAACCATCTCTCCAAGTTTAACGGCATAACTAATGAATATTAATTCGAACACATGTCGAAACCATCTATATGAGTTTCTCAACAAACTATACCGTCAATACACTTCCAGGAACACATCAATGTTCAAGTCTTTCACATCATACTACACCACTCGGCATCAAATCCATCAATGCATTCAGCTCATTACACACGTAATATACCACAGGTATCAAATACGAATTCCATCTCCATGAAATACATGTAAACAAAGTCATGCAACATAGATAATACACATAAAAGAGGAGACTTACATCCACAGATCGCACGAAGATGATGGCTGCACCACGATACTAATCACGGCCGATATCTCAGACGACGCATCGCGACACGATTCAGTCAGATAAAACCCGATAAGACAAGAATCAATAATACTCGACTTGACACGACAACCTAGGTTTCTACAACCTAAGCTCTGATACCATATTCTATAACACTCCCAATACACTCGGGAATATTACAGTGCCGCAGACCTCTCCGTGAGGATATACTAGGCTAGATACCAAAACAACACATCACGACCTTATGCCACATGGCTAATTACGAATCAGTAAACCGATTTGGCCTTTCATCAATACGTACAACTTAAACTGTAACACCCCAAACTAGGCGACTATTACAGTGCTGTGGACCCCCAAATGGGACTCACCAGGCGAATGAAAATTAATGACTTAAATAATATAATTATAGTACCGAACCACATTATATCGTCAATTACTCCGATGAGGAGTTTCAAGTACAACACACCCAAGATAATACAGAATACATGTATATTTTATATGAAGATAAAATATACAACACTGAATGAAAATGAGTATCCAACGGAAATCTGCAGCGGAAATAAAATGAAGAAAAACGTGAATGACTGAAAGGACTGGCCCCCCTACTAGTATCACTGGGACTCCTCGCCGTCAACGTTCTTTTACCGTGCTTTAGCCTTGCCATGACCTGAAAACAACATTCCCCAACGGGGTCAGTTACACAGAACAACAATCCTCAAGAGTTGAATAAACACAATCATGATATATTTTAATTATGAAATTAAGCTGAAGAGGAGCATCATAGTACGCCCGTAATGGTATGTGCAAGTGCACAAGACGAGTGTCCGGACACACCCATCCTTGTACCTAATTAGTCTCACGGAGGTACGTTAGCGTGTGCACAGTCCATTGTGTCGGTGAACCCGATCACATGACTATCATGTGCCCGACTAAAAATTCCACACATCCCCACCCGGCCACGCAATATGAACCCAGAAGGCCACAAGAGCAAAAGTGACCAATGAACATTAATGAATAACAATTCGACAAGGGTCGAGAATGACTCACCGAGATGAGATAATAATGAAATGAATGGTATCTCATAGAAATGATTGGAACCGTCGTTCTTCGTGAATTGAATGATTAGTTTGACAATTACAAGTCTCAACATGATTATTATACTATGAATGAATTATGATTTATGAATGAACAACAACGAAAGGAATGAGTATCCTTTTAACCGAGTAAGAATTAACTTATAAAACACCGGTGAAGAATGTTCTTCCTCGAACAAACGTCCTACACTGAGATGTCGGTCGCTCGAACAACCTTAAATAACATGAATACCAACAAACGCTCAATATACATATCAAGCACGAATCACGACCAACTCAAAAGTCGATACAACAATATCCAAACTCATAGAGGCATTCTAACGAATATGTTGTAAACATTCATCATTGATTATAACCAATCCCAAATATAATGAAACCCATCTCCAAAATGAGTAGTTGAAACCAACAAAATGTCTTCAATGATATCAATAATCCCATAGGAATCCACGACTCGAGTTAACGACAACATCTAATCGAAAACCCCCAAAATATCAAAGTCAACCCTAAGGTGTTCTTGAATCAAACCCAACATTAATGAAATCCAAAATATGCACCAATAAATCCATAGGAATACATGTATCCAAGGTATATAATCCATATCTAACATATTCCAACATAATAGCAAGCTTACACGAAGAGATCGGAAGGAAAATACTCAAAATCCGAAATTCTAGATCCAAGAATCATTACATTGATTTGATGTGTTGGAGAGGATGAAATGATGATTAATCCGAATGATAAGCTTGAAGATGATGATAGATGGATTCAACTCAAAGAAATCTCTCCAAAACGTCTGAAGTCGCCCAAAACGCCCAAAAAACGAATTGATATGCGAGAAACGAAGCCGAGGTTGACTGTCTTATTTATACTGTTCCAGTTTAGCGCACGCTAAGCCCTGATATTTAGCGTGCGCTAGCGAGTTAACCAGACAATACAGTGCCTACTGACTGCCTCGTTAGCGTGCGTTAACCCCAAAATGTTAGCATGCGCTAACAGAATATCTGATGCCCAGTAACTGAAGTCCAGAACCTCCTGTTCTCTGATCTGCTCGCGATAGCGTGCGCTACTACATCATTAGCGTACGCTAAAATCTACTCATAGCGTGCGCTATGAATTATTCCAGATCAGTCCAGTATCTACTGGACTCTGCCTGATCGACCTTAGCGCGCGCTACACTAACTACATAGCATGCGCTATCCAAACCTACTAGCGCGCGCTACTTACCATTCGTAGCGTGCGCTAATACAACTTAACTGTAGTCCAGTGCCCACTGGACTGTCTGCCTGAACCATGCTAGCGTGCGCTAATGCTGAGAGGTAGCGTGCGCTACCCGTACTCAATTAGCGCATGCTAAAGAGAGTACGTAGCGTGCGCTACTCCTCACACACAGCCCACTATGAAGATGACAATAATGATAAACACGGCTCGATCCTCCAACCAGGTAGAAAGATGAATAATAACTGATACACGATACAAATACTCTGAACGGTGAATACAATGATCGAATATGAATGATGAATGATTATTAATGAGTTAAAATTACTGGGTGACAATTACTGAATGATAATTACTGGATGATAACGACTGAATTACAACTGGGTATTACATTCACCCCCACTTAATAGAGTTTCGTCCCCGAAACTAAGGGTCAAACAACTCGGGATAACTCTCCCGCATACTATCCTCGGTTTCCCAAGTAGCCTCTTCGACTCTGTGTCTAGACCACTGGATCTTAACCAAAGGAATCGTCTTGTTCCTCAACTGTTTGATTCGCCGCTCTAAGACTCGTATAGGACGCTCCTCATACGAATGATCATCCACGATCTCGATTTCGTCGAACTGAAGTATGTGACTCGGGTCGGCAACATACTTCCGCAACTGAGAGACGTGAAAAACATTATGAATTCGGCTCAATGCCGGAGGTAAGGCCAATCGATAAGCCAGATTGCCTACTCGATCCAAAATTTCAAACGGTCCAATGAATCTCGGACTCAACTTCCCCCGTTTCCCGAAACGGAAGATACCTCGACTCGGGGATACCTTGACCAAAACGTGGTCACCCATCTCGAACTCAAATGGCCGACGATGGTTATCTACATATGATTTCTATCGACTCTGAGCGGTCAACAAACGACTCCTGATCAAAGCTACCTTCTCACGGGCGGCTATAAGCATATCGGGCTCGGTGCCGATTAATTCTGATAAGTCATCCCAACACAAAGGAGATCGACAATGACGACTGTACAAGGCCTCATAAGGTGCCATCTTAATGGAAGCATGCCAACTATTATTGTACATGAACTCGATCAATGGTAGTTGGGCTTCCCAATCGTCCTTCCAATCGAGAACACATGCCCTCAAAATGTCCTCCAACGTCTGACTAGTCCTCTCTGATTGTCCGTCGGACTGAGGATGAAAAGCTATGCTGAGATTAAGCTGAGTTCCCATAGCACGATGAGCTGATTTCCAAAAATGTGACACGAATCGCCCGTCACGGTCAGAACCGATACTCTTACGAGTATCGTGCAATCTCACTATCTCTTTGATGAACAAATGGGCAAGTCTCTGGGGACCCCATGTATCCTTAATTTCAAGAAAATGAGCTGAATTAGTTAAGCGGACCACAATTACCCAAATTGTATTCATGCCACGATGACTCGTCGGCAAACTCGTGATGAAGTCCATCGAAATATCTTCCCACTTCCACTCTGGAATAGGAAGCGGTTTCAGCATACCCGCCGGTCGCTGATGTTCTATCTTGACTTGCTGACAGGTTAAGAATCTTGAAACAAATTACACGACTTCTCGCTTTATATTACTCCACCAGTAATTTTGTTTCAAGTCTTTGTACATCTTGCTAGACCCCGGATGAATGGAATATGGGGTAGCATGAGCTTCTTTCAAAATCGAGTTTTTCAACTCGTCATTCTCCGGAACACATACCCGATTCTTAAATCGCAAAAGTCCATCCTCGTGGACCACAAATCCAGGGGATTTCCCCTGAATCACATCCTCCCGGATGCACGACAAATACGGGTCTGAACCCTGATTCACTCTGATTGCCTCCTCAAGTGGTGATGAAATCTCTAACATGCAAAGTTGCCCTTGCACTCGCTGTAACCAGAACTCGATCTCCGGGTCGAAGGAATTCCTGCTGAAGCTCTTTCTGAACTGTTAAATGAGCAAGCATTTGCTCCTGAATGGACTTACGACTCAAGGCATCGGCGACCACATTCGCCTTGCCCGGGTGGTATAGGATCTCAATATCATAATCTTTAATTAGTTCCAACCACCGCCTCTGTCGCATATTTAACTCCTTCTGAGTAAATATATACTTCAAACTCTTATGATCGATGAATATCTGACAAGTAGCGCCATACAGATAATGACGCCAAATCTTCAATGCGAACACCACGGCTGCTAGCTCCAGGTCATGGGTCAGATAATTAACCTCGTAAGGTCTCAATTGCCATGAAGCATAAGCAATAACTTTCCCATTTTGCATTAATACACATCCAAGACCGTGTCCGGATGCATCACTATAAACCAAGAATCCCTCCGTCCCTTGTGGCAAGGAAAGGACAGGTGCTGAAATCAAACGACTCTTGAGTTCCTCAAAACTCCGCTGACACGCGTCAGACCACATGTATTTCCTATACTTCCGCAAAAGGTTCGTCATTGGTTGAGCGATTTTAGAAAATCCTTCCAGAATCGCCGGTAATACCCTGCTGATCCGAGAAAACTTCGGATTTCCTTAACATTCTTCAGAGGTTGCCAATCTCAAATAGACTCCGTCTTCTGAGTGTCGACACGAACTCCATCTGATGAAATTACATGTCCGAAAAACGTCACCTCGGACATACAGAACTCACATTTGGAAAACTTTCCATAAAGTTGCTCTCGTCTCAACATGTCGAGAACCTGATGAAGGTGAAATTCGTGCTCCTCCCGGTCACGAGAATAAATTAAAATGTCATCAATGAAGACAACCACAAACTGATCCAAATAGTCAATGAAAACCCGATTCATTAACTCCATGAATACCACAGGTGCGTTAGTTAACCCAAAAGGCATTACCACGAACTCATAATGATCATAGCGTGTTCGAAACGATGTCCTTGCGATATCCGACTCTCGAATTCGCAACTAATGATATCCAGATATTAAGTCGATCTTGGAAAATACTGAAGCTCCCTGAAGTTGATCCAAAAGATCATCAATACGGGGTAGAGGATATTTATTCTTGATCGTAACTCTGTTTAACTCCCCATAATCAATACACAAACGAAATGAACAGTCCTTCTTCTTGACAAATAACACTGGTGCTCCCCACGGGGATGCACTCGGTCGGATATAACCTTTCTCGGTCAAATCCTCTGATTGATTCTTCAGTTCCTGCATTTCGGTCGGGGCCATCCGATACGGTGCCTTCGATATTGGAGACATACAAGGCTCCAACTCAATCGTGAATTCCACATATCTTTGTGGAGGCAAACCAGGTAACTCGTCTGGAAATACATCGGCATATTCGCTCACTATCGGAATATCCCCCAACATTATTGATGATTTCTCGGTCTTGGTTATATAGCACTAATAACCAACACACCCCCGACTGAGTAATTTCACTGCTTTCATCAAGTTGATTACTCTCCCGGAACAGCTGGGATTACCTCCTTGAAATACACATTCGACCCCATCGTCTGAAATGATAGTGACCATATGCTTACGGACACTAATGATGGCATCGTGACGATCTATCCATTCAATACCCAAGATGACGTCGTCTCTCGGTAAATCTACCACGATTAGGTCTGCTAACCAATCACGACCATGAAGCTGAATTGGACAATCCTTAATCTCATGATTCCCGATAATTCTTCTACCATCAGGTAGACCAATGACATAAGGCTCACAACTAGTAGCACTACCCAGACGTAGTCTACTCAAACATGACTCGGAAATGAATGAATGCGATGCACCAGTATCAAAAAGGGTACACACATGTTGAGATAGAATTTTGAGTGTACCTGAGATCATCCGAGCCTCTGGATCGTCGGTCCTCTTCATCTCATAAATTCGGGGCTTGCTAGTCCCCGCACCGGACGCTCCTGTCTGATGACTATGGGCTCCACCTTTGTTTGCTCCTGTTGTCTTAAACGACGCAGATTGAGTGGCTTGATTATGAACAGCTGATTGCTTCGGGGCCTGAGATGATGCCGGAGTAGGTTTGGAGTCCCTTCGGCAAAAACGGGCCTTATGCCCAGCAATCCCACAATTATGGCATGTGATAGTCTGCCTCGGACACTTGGTGCTGAAATGGCCCTGTTCTTCATAGTTGAAACTGGTGATGGCCAAACTGGCCGCTCGAGACTGAGATTCCGCAGGTCTAGGCGCCATAGGAGGTCGCTCGGAGAAAGTAGAGCCCACATGAGGCTTCTTAAAAGTTACCTGACTGCCTTCAGACTGATTACGATTCTTTGACTTCTTGCTAACAGATGAAGGTTGTTGCTTAGCAATCTCTTTAGCAGTAAGCTCATAAGTAAGATCTTTCTCGATGAACTCGGCCAGAGTGGTGAAATTGTGTTTAAGCAACTGCATCCGCATACGAGGTTTCAACCTCTTGCTGAAATACTTGATCTTGTCCGCCTCTGAGTGAATAATAGATGAGGCAAAAGGAAGTAGCTCGTGAAATTTCTCGGCGATGGCGAGAACATCATCTTCTGCCGAGGGGTCGGGAGTGAGTAATTCTGATAACTTGGCCTCTCTGAGTGGGGCCGGATAATACCTCTCCATCATGAGAGTCTTGAATTGATCCCAAGTACAAGATCTGTCAGTGGGCTTCAACGATAACCACCAAGAGTGAGTGCTCTTACCTATATAGTAGGCCGCGACTGAAACTTTGTGCCCTTCGGGACACCCCACCATAGCAAACAACTTCACGAAATGCTCAAGCCAGTAAACAATATCCGCTGGCTCAAACGAGCCCTCAAAAGTAGGTGGTCTCTGGCGAGAGATGTCGCCAATAATACTACTCACACCCCTCTCCTGCCCCTGAGGTGGCGGCGGAGGAGCCTGTTGATTCTGAGCGGTTGAGTTCAGCATCGTCTCCATGAGGCATGCCATCTGAGTCATCTGGGCCATCATGCCCTGCATAAAACCAAGTAGATCAACCCGAACACTTTCTGATTGAGCTGTTTCCCGGGTACGACTCCATGACAGTGAATGATCATTTCCGGGTGAATGAGTGGCAGCGATGCTGCTCGATAAATTAGCATTATTCCTCGTGTTCGTGTGTGTATTCACACGAGCTCCCGGGTTTCGGCCCGCACCGCGGCTTCTTCCCCCGCGTCTTCTGCCTGGTCTCTCCATACTGAAGTAGGAAAGTCACAAGATAATTATAGATCTCGCATGAATATCGCATTATGATTACGTCATGAAATGATGAAAACGAGCATACGCGCTCTAACACAATGATTACATGAATGATCAACTGAGGTGACATGATTATCTGATGAAATTCTTGAAATGATTGTCTTGAACAAACTAACAAGATTAATGATATGATCCTTAAGATCAACAACTGAACAATGAAATGAAATGAGTGATTAATGAATTAACATGATCGATATAATCAAAATGAAAATGATGATTGAGGATTGTTGACTGTTGAATGATGAATGAGTGATTCTTATTGCCAAAAATAATACCATGGCGTCAGAAATCTTACTGTTCTTTGGTCTGAGGGGCTCGGCTCTTGCACAGGTCACACGTGACGCGAAAGTCTAATGATACTAGTCTGATGAACGATGATTTCAAATGAGACATGACTCGGAAGGTAGTATTTAAAACCACGCTCTGATACCAACTCTGTAACACCCCAAACTAGGCGACTATTACAGTACCGTGGATCCCCAACTGGGACCCACCAGGCGAATGAAAATTAATGACTTAAATAATATAATTGTAGTACCGAACCACATTATATCGTCAATTACTCCGATGAGGAGTTTCAAGTACAACACACCCAAGATAATACAGAATACATGTATATTTTATAAGAAGATAAAATATACAACACTGAATGAAAATGAGAATCCAACGGAAATCTGCAGCGGAAATAAAATGAAGAAAAACATGAATGACTGAAAGGACTGGGGCCCCTTATTAGTATCACTGGGACTCCTCGCCGTCAACGTTCTCTTCCCGTGCTTTAGCCTTGCCATGACCTGAAAATAACATTCCCCAACGGGGTCAGTTACACAGAACACCAATCCTCAAGAGTTGAATAAACACAATCATGATATATTTTAATTATGAAATTAAGCTGAAGAGGAGCATCATAGTACGCCCGTAATGGTATGTGCAAGTGCACAAGACGAGTGTCCTGACATACCCATCCTTGTACCTAATCAGTCTCACGGAGGTACGTTACCGTGTGCACAGTCCATTATATCGGTGAACAACTATCATGTGCCCGACTAAAAATTCCACACATCCCCACCCGGCCACGCAATATGAACCCAGAAGGCCACAAGAGCAAAAGTGACCAATGAACATTAATGAATAACAATTCGACAAGGGTCGAGAATGACTCACCGAGATAAGATAATAATGAAATGAATGGTAGCTCATTGAAATGATTAGAACCATCGTTCCTCGTGAATTGAATGATTAGTTTGACAATTACAAGTCTCAACATGATTATTACACTATGAATGAACTATGATTTATGAATGAACAACAACGAAAGGAATGAGTATCCTTTTAACCGAGTAAGAATTAACTTACACAACACCGGTGGAGAATGTTCTTCCTCGAACAAATGTCCTACACTGAGATGTCGGTCGCTCGAACAACCTTTAATAACATGAATACCAACAAACGCTCAATATACGTATCAAGCACGAATCACAACCAACTCAAAAGTCGATACAACAATATCCAAACTCATAGAGGCATTCTAACGAATACGTTGTAAACATTCATCCTTGATTATAACCAATCCCAAATATAACGAAACCCACCTCCAAAATGAGTAGTTCAAACCAACAAAATATCTTCAATGATATCAATAATCCTATAGGAATCCACGACTCGAGTTAACCACAATATCTAATCGAAAACCCCCAAAATATCAAAGTCAACCCTAAGTTGTTCTTGAATCAAACCCAACATTCATGAAATCCGAAATATACACCAATAAATCCGTAGGAATACATGTATCCAAGGTAGATAATCCATATCTAACATATTCCAACATAATAGCAAGCTTACACGAAGAGATCGGAAGAAAAATACTCAAAATCCGAAATTCTAGATCCAAGAATCATTACCTTGATTTGATGTGTTGGAGAGCATGAAATGATGATTAATCCGAATGATAAGCTTGAAGATGATGATAGATGGATCCATCTCGAAGAAATCTCTCCTAAACGTCTGAAGTCGCCCAAAACGCCCAAAAAATGAAATGATATGCGAGAAATGACGAAACCTGGGCTGACTGTCTTATTTATACTGTTCCAGTTTAGCGCATGCTAAGCCCTGATATTTAGAGTGCACTAGCGAGTTAACTGGACAGTACAGTGCCTACAGACTGCCTCGTTAGCGTACGTTAATCCCAAAATGTTAGCGTGCGCAACAGAATATCTGATGACCAGTAACTGAAGTCCAGAACCTTCTGTTCTCTGATCTTCTCGCGATAGCGTGCGCTACACCCAAACCTCAGCGTGCGCTACTACATCATTAGCGTACGCTAAAATCTACTCATAGCGTGCGCTATGAATTATTCCAGATCAGTCCAGTACCCACTAGACTCTGCCTGATCGACCTTAGCGCGCGCTACTTACCATTCGTAGCGTGCGCTAGCACGCTACTACAACTTAACTGCAGTCCAGTGCCCACTGGACTGTCTGCCTGAACCACGCTAGCATGCGCTAATGCAGAGAGGTAGCGTGCGTTACCCGTACTGAATTAGCGCGCGCTAAAGAGAGTACGTAGCGTGCGCTACTACTCACACGTAGCCCACTATGAAGATGACAATGATGATAAACACGGATCGATCCTCCAACCAGGTAGAAAGATGAATAATAACTGATACACGATACAAATACTCTGAACGGTGAATATAATGATCGAATATGAATGATGAATGATTATTAATGAGTGAAAATTACTGGGTGACAATTACTGAATGATAATTACTGGATGATAATGACTGAATTACAACGGGGTATTACCTAAACATCATATACAACTCTGTCAAGAAACTCATACCCGCACAGGAGTCAAAATCCAACAACAGTCCCATAACACGGGAGAACAATACAACGGAAAGAATAATGCAATTCGACCATGACAAAAACCCAATACTAGCCTTCATGTGATTAGTATCATTTTTCTTCCATCATCCTTCATATCGATCCCGTGTTATGCTCCTCAAAAACATGCACGTACTTGAATGCAATACAGACTTCCACCCCCTATTACTCTGGGGTTAGCAAAATTCCACTATTTTGCTAGTGCAAGTATAAAGTGCAAATACGAGCCATACACAACATATTCCGAGAATATAATAATTTAAATAATCACCGAATAAAAACACCATGAAAGCTTACCCGAGATGTTTCATTTGAACAAGATAATCCAAATCCTTGAAAGGCAGTAATAAAACAAGTAAACGAATTGAAAAGCGTTTTAAAGATCTCGGGAATTTTTCAGAAGAATACATTAAGGATTTAAGAATCCTCATATTTTCAAAAATCCTCTTTAGGTTCACAACCCAAAGATTTGTTTTCCCAAAATAATAATCCGACAATAAATTACGGGGTCCACGACCTAAACATCCATACTGATCATACGCCCAAAGGTTACTCTCGTCCCATGCTAACAAGAATGAACCTCAGAGCTTCTTCGTGCATACCCGAGTGAATAAACCAATAGTAAATAACGGAGTCACACCTCATCATGACAACAATCAAGTAAACAACTCAAAGATTAGAATTCCACAACAGACATATGACATACACTCATAGTTATCCTGGCATCAGGCAAACAAGTCACGAACCTCGGAGTCTCGTGACGACATACCCGGTTTGGATACCCCAATAGTTATCCTGGCATTATGCTAGCAAGAACGAACCTTGGAGTCTCACGATGGCGTACCCGGTTTGGATAACCCATGACGAGTATGTAACATATCCAAATATACACCCATAAGTTATCCTGGCACCGGGCTAGCAAGCTACGAACCTAGGAGTCTGGGCAAGACATATCCAGTTGGATAACTCCATGGAAAATCGTATCACCATCAATAATGCACTATCACTTATTTACCACCAACCACACATCAACAAGAAAGTACACTTTCACAATAATACCGAACGGCACAACCTCCTACAAGGGAGTCACAACAAATGTCACACAACATCATATATTTATCAATGAGCACACATATCAATACACAAACACCTTGCCGAAAGAATAAAACCTTTATCGAGAATATACCGATTTTCATTGAAAGTCCATTGAAATCATTCAAGTTGCACACATCAACCATTATATCTACGAAACACGAAACACATGGGAAAATACTTGCCTCAATAATCGATACTGAAACCCCGACGAACACGGCACAACCGGGGAAACCTCGAACACCTACAATCCTCCGTGAGAACAACAAAAATCTGATTACTACAAGTATGACGATTGAAACAACGAGAAACACACCCAAGAATCAAAGGCAAACCCGTGAGTCATTTAATCGGACATTAAATGCTCAAGGCTCCTTGAGGACGCAAAAATCACGGTTGGCTCAACGAATTCAAGATATGGATATACAATCCATAGAACATGATTAACAATACCCAATAACACCACCGAATCCCACTAAAATTAGATAAATATCCCGACGGTCAACCCTAAGAGATTTAAGAAGTTACCTTCGATCCGGACGAACTTGGGTGAAGGATGATGATAAACACTGATAGGGCTCCCCAAAATGATGATCAACGATACCTCCGATCACTACTCCCGAATTCTTGCCAAAATATCGAAGGAAGAAGGAGAAAGGGGAAAAATGGAACGAACCTCGTCGCCCAGGCCTTAAATAGCTGAGCACGTTACGGCCGTAACATGCAGGACCTTACGGTCGTAACTCCACCTCTCTCCTTACGGCCGTACTCGGACTCTCCCTTACGACCGTAACCAAGCCTCTCGGGGCTTCTGCCCAAAATGTGCGGGCGCATTACGGCCGTAACTCGGCCATGCATTACGACCGTAATACTCATAACCTTACGGCCGTAACACGCCATTCTTACGGCCGTAGCTCTCACGCCACAATTCCGACAGTCCGGTTAGACTTTCGATAACGTCTTGGTCACTGAGATGCACCATCTATGATTCAAAATAATAACGAGCATATTACGAAACATAATGTACCACACACCACAAGCACACATATAATCTAAGAGGCGCACGCGACAACAAGTCTCATTAGACGAACACTAGATCACGGTATATCATATTGTACATAACAGAAAACGAAATCCAATTAATCAACAACAAAATAAATAACCATCACAAAATGACAAATAATTCAAGGCAACCAAAAATGAAAATCTCGGGTATTACAGTTTTTGTGTCTTTCGTGTGTCTTATTGTTGTGGTTCTTGTTGTTCTGAGAATTATTATTCCCGTAATGTGTCCTACCTAATACTGATTAGATAGGTATCATATATGGTAGGGATTCTAGATCCTTATAGAGGTAGTAGGATTCTATTTGATGTCTTTTCTTGTAAGGAATCTTATGTATGGAAGGAGTCTCATTGTAAAGCCTATAGAAAGGCCCCTCTATCAATGTTATCAATACAACTGTTTATATCTTTGCCTTCTACTTCTTTCTTTACTACTTCTCCTAAAACAGGTTATCAACATATTGCTCAAACAATATAATTTTTGTTCCTCTAAATTTTCGAAATTC
Source organism: Orobanche coerulescens (assembly GCA_033398695.1). Lineage (NCBI taxonomy): Eukaryota > Viridiplantae > Streptophyta > Magnoliopsida > Lamiales > Orobanchaceae > Orobanche > Orobanche coerulescens. The sequence continues at coordinate 99,533,093 of CM065810.1, read as the reverse complement.
CAAAAAAAAATTGCGATTTCCGCGCGTTAATTTTCTGCACTGCGAGACCTCGCGGAAATTATGTTTACCACTTCATTAACCATCGGGTCAGCCTGAAATTTTTACAGCATGTTAACGATATACATAAATATAAGTCCAATGGTGGAGATCTGATTCGGAACAGTATTTCTCAATAAAACTATACGCGAACAGAAGCAGATTTTTACACACAAAAAAAGGAAATCCGACCCGATCCAACCGAGCTCCAGCCCCGATCGCCCGCGCTATGCCAAACCCGCCTCTCGCGCCTGATCCAACCAAGCTCCATCGTGATCATTCCAGCCCGGATCGTCGAGCCGACTGTTGCCTAAATCTGCGACCCGATCTCATCGTAGCACTGCCGGATCGTCCAACGACTTTACGCACGTGATATTCACGGTTTGAAAATCTAGTGCCGTCGATCGACCTCCTCCAGGCCGTACCTCACCAGGTGCAGTCGAGACAAAACTTATCAAAATAAAAAAAGGAGAGACGAGAATTTCCGTGCGTCAATTTTCTGCACAGTGCAGTCGTACTAAAATCATGCTTCTCGATTTTTTAACCGTCGGATCGGTGTGAAATTCTTACAGTAACTTCCCAACTCAAATATCTATATATTCAACTATGGAGATCGGATTCTGGATAATATTGCTTACAGAATGTGTTGCCGAACAGAAGCAGATTTTTACGAGAAAATTTGGAGATACGACCTCATCCAACACCGAGCTGCTGCACTGCCGCACCCGAGTCCTTTTCCGAAAATATGTTGCTCCTGAAGACATGCAAGCTATAGAGAGAAGCCATATGTAGCATCCTTTTCAAGGATTAAAGCAAACATAAAACCAAGTATCCACGTAAGATTTTATTAAAGTTTCCGTTTTTCAATACCTCTCTTTTGGGAATTTTGTATTTTTGGAGAATTAGGTATTTGAGTTCTTTATCTCCCATGCTACTTTGTGGTGGATGAGACTATGAGAGGTGATATCACACTCATATGTCGAAGTAAACTGTGTGACGGTCCTGGGAGAGTCATGGATAATTGTTGAAAGTCAATATTTGTGGTTGTTGCATACACTATATTTTGGGTGCGATTTGACGTCGCCGTTTTGTCGATTTTAAACCAACAATTGAAAAAAAATGAACATTATCGGTAATGGTAAAGTTATGACTTGTTCATGACTAGTCATGAATTTGTGACGTACAAATGGGACCAACATTAATTGCAACTGATATGTCGTGGTTAAAATCGATCTGTGATGGATTTGTCACGTTGAATTGAGGGACCACCACGTTGGTCTTGACCCATACCATACTTGGAAACTTCATCTTTCATCTTATTAAAATAAAATATTACATGTGGGTGTAGTCATGCACCGTCTCCTTGCAATATGATATATGAAAGAATGAAACAGTAATTCTCATGAATTTTAACATGTAAAGCAATGGCATATTGCGGTAAGTACATGAATTCATTGACCTCAATTATAGTTCATGTGACTATAGGTCCGAATACTTTTCCAAGTATTTGTAAAGTCATGTGCCTTATACATTTGACTATATTTAGTCGATCTTATTGGATGGTCAAGACGAGTTGGGCATGGTATATTCATTATGACTCATGGTTCAAAATGCTTAATTATGATGCACCGTGTTGCATCCACATAACATGGCTATTATGACGTATCCAAGCAAATTGAGAATTAAAATACTTGGTTTATTTGATGCATTTTGGTGGATTTTGTCTACACTTTTAATCATGACTAGGCGCATCCTCCTTGGTATTTATTTATACTTTTAAAGTTCAAACGGAATTAGTGGTTTTTAAATAGCCTTAGGTGTACCGACATTCCTACTTTCTCTACAAGTCTACCAAGTCGGAGTTACTGAAAGGATCATTAGTCGCGATAAGGAATCGAACACCCTGCTACGTTTAAATGCACCTATGGTTGCCATTGTCATGTTTTTGCATCAATACTTATGCCATTGGATATGGTCTCAACCTTGTTTTCTCACTAAACTTGGGAATACTAAAACATCCAATGAAAACATGCATTGTGATCTAAGTTTAATGATCTGTGTGATGCACAACCTATGGATAGAAAGACACGGAAGTCTACTTTCCAGAAGATTTGACTGTTCATCTATAGCCTTTATAACGAAGGAGTTATCACTGTTTTAGTGAACAAAGGTCAATATGCACGGACTTTTATTTCCAATGATTATGCTAACTTTTGTCCCAACCAACTTGGATCCCATCTTAAATTTGCAAGCGGTCTTATGACATACATTTCTCAACCTTTTTTGGCCGACTTTGCCATAGATGATGCGATTTTTGGTATGCATTATACGCTAAAATGACATTTTTCAAATGTTGAAAAACAGTTTCCTTGTGGAAGCCCAAAATACGCACCCTTATAAGAAGGTCGAGCGTGTGCATGGTAGTTTTGCACCATGTTTGTGTTGTAATTTTACCCCTTAGGTATAAAATCTCTATGTCGTTAGAGGTTCGCTATGCTCATGTTTATAAAATTTTTGCAAGCAAAATTGAGTATGTATTAAGCCATTTTCAAGGAACACAATATTTTTGGATTTCGTGTTATAAATCTATTGTGACCAAGATGACTAGATCATCACAATCAATGAGTGGTACCATGCTCAAGTTTTTAAATGTCGAATGGCGTTTTCTAGTCACATATGTTCAGTAATAATTGAACCATGTTAAGACTGGATGATATTTATGCCAAAGTGTATCAATCATAGCATCTCATTGTGATTTATGAGAAATAAAATCTTATGCATCACTTGTATCGGATATGCGAAAGAATATTCATGAGTCATATGATCCGACTTGCATCGGTTTTTGCAACCAGATGATGTATTGGGACATTGACACATTTAGGCTTTAATAGTCCGGAGTTTGGACAATTTGATGATCCATATACCACGGTATTGCCATGGACATCATTTTTTTTCTTTGAACAAAGAAGCTAGCTGGATCAAAGACACCAAAGTACGTTGGTGGAGTCGTGAGCAGGGCTCATGACCGATGATGATATTTATGTCATTTGTATCTTGCTTTCATATGCATGTGTGACGCCAAATACCCCCTGATGATCCTTCTTAACCATGTTCATTGATTAAAGCCTAATGTTTTGCACAATTAGGAGAAGACACCCTCCTATGCTAAAGAGAATAATATAGCGACTCGCATAAGCACGGTGCTGAGTCTTCCCTTTCACCGAGTCCTTATACATACATGATCATAAGTGTTAGCCTGGGTGGCTTATGATACTATGATGGTGTTCACAAATGGCCGTACTCAAGTGATAACATTTATATGTTATGTGGTTCCTTTGACAATGCTTGATAAGTTGATGAAACCTAAGTTTATGGTTGTCCAACTTGTGGACTAGTCATTGTAAAGGTCAGTTCCCCGACTTTTAGACTAAGTCTTAAAATGAAATTTTAACGAGTACTTCCAAACATCCAAGGCTACCTTCTCACAAATTTTGGTGCCATTTGGATGTTGGGTAATTGGCACCCCACTTAGAATGGTGGATAATATCGCGGAGTAGAGTCATCAAACTCTTTTGCATTGCAGAAGCGTAATTAACTTGCGAAACGTAAATGACAAAAGATTTATAAAGGGTCAGCCAATCGTGCCTACGACCTCTCTCCGTACTTTTTCTATAGGCTCAAGATCAACCTCTGCGCCTCGTATTCTATTGGTTCGAGGGATACCATTACAATCTCGACTTCTATCGGTCCGAGATAAACCGTTACACTCTTGTCTTTATGTCGGTCCAAGATAAACCATTTTCCTTTTCTATTGGACAAGGAAGCAATCTATCTAGCTTTATATTGGTATTAGACAAACCTCTCTTGGATTTAAATATGATTCTAATAATGCCGGATCAATGATCCTAATAACACCGAATCAATCTATAATCCGTATCTTTCCTCTCGTGTATATTTGTGTGTATGAACACTCAAACACTTATCAATTAAGCACAAATACAATAACGATAGTGTATACAATTATATCTGATCAATATGTGATTTGCTTGTAGTTGTTGTGTAGAATAATACCATATGTCTTGGTATTTATAGGCATAAAGCCTCAACTAGCCGTTAGCCTCTGCATCATGCATTACATACATTATCTGTATTCCATTACGTATGTTAGCCTTCTTATGTACGTTAACGCTTCTTCATTATGTACGTTATGCGCCATGTAAATTAGTCCAGTAGCTTCTGTATACTTCCATTACGTACATTATCGTTATACGTATTACGTACGTTATCTTCAGTGAAGATATCCGTTGCATGCTGACCTACTCCATGACATCATCTTCAATGGTTTCTTGTTTGAATTCATATTCAAACCATTACGTACGTTATGTACACCTTCGTTACATACGTTAGCTTCCATGCCTTAGCGTACGTTATTCTTCTTGTGTTGTGTACGTTAACTCATGTCGTCTGCACTCGTCTACCTTCAGGTGACTTTTCATTATGTACGTTATTTGATCTGCATTACGTACGTTATCTGATCAGGTGACTATTTCTCGTCTGATCAGTTAGGTTTTCTCATCTGGTCTGATCAGGTAACTTTTCTCATCTGGTCTGATCAGGTGACTTTGACTTCTTCTTGATTTATTGTTTTTGCTTCGTTCTTATTGATTCCTTTATTGTTTTGGTTTGATCGTCAAATCATCATCAAAACTATTACTAACATTATTAGCTCATCATCAAAACCAATTTATGATTATATAGAATATAACACTCCAACAATCTCCCCCTTTTTGATGATGACAAAACAACAACCTTCGATGGGATTATATACTTGCAAAAATAAAACATTACAGATCTAAATTTTTGGCTTTGTCCGTTTCGTTAGTTTTCTTCTCCCCATCTTTTATTTTCTTCTTTTCAACTTCTTCATATTCTTAACTTTCTTCTTCGTTTTCATGATCGGAATATTGTTTTTATTTTCACGTCATTCTTCCATGACTCGTATTCTCCTTCTTTTCTCATATTTTACTCGACTCTCTCTCCCCTTTTTTGTCATAATCAAAAAGTGCATAATAACAATAATATCAATGAATAATTAAATATGACAAATTACGGGTAAAAACTCCCCCTGAAAAATAGATTTCCTTATTTAAAAATAATGGTAACTCTCCCTGAGTTAAATATCAATTGTTAAAAATATAAATTATTAAAATACCAATTGATGGAAATATATTAATTTTAATTTTTAGGGATTCAACCGATAGTTGGTTTTTCTTTTGAAACATAGACGATATTCGGTATAGTGGTTCCTTTAGGAATCCAAATTTTCCTAATTTTTATCGTCCGTCTTGGGCTTTTGCAAATTGAAATATGATGCCCAAGTTTTAAACATTTCTCACATTGGGGTATTTTAAAATTTAAGGATTTAGTTTTATTATTCGGTTTGAATCCTAACCTCTGTTTGTTTAATGAAATTTTTTGAACGGAATTTGTTCAAATTTGTCATTTCCGCAAGAAAATTTGTTCGTTAAAACCTTAAGTTCGTTTTGAACTGTCAAAAAATCACCTTTCAACTTATTCTCTTTCTCAATACATAGAGAATGACCGGTTTCAATGAATTTCCCTTTTTTTTTATTTGTTTTGGAAATTTGAATTTCCAATATTTTAATTTTCGATTTGAAGGATTTATTATCAACTAAAGCATTTTGAAAATTGGTATGTAAAAGTTCGAATGCTTCAAATAATTCGCCGTGAGACGAGGTACTAACCTGGCTTTCGACGTCACTTTCGTTGAATGAACTCCTTGCCATGAGTACGAGGTTATTTTGAGTATATTCACCGTCATCCTCTTCGTCACTCCATGTTGCTACGAGAACTTCCTTCTTGGAAGTCGTGCCTCGGTAATTTTTCGCAAAGTGGCCTAGTTTGCCACATTTTCGACAGTTATTGTCGAATTTTTCTGATTCGCTCGTCTTGATGTCCTTCCTTCTCCGATTCAATAAGTTTTGAGACTTATTTATATTCTTGGCATAATATGCCGATTCTTCATCATCTTCGTCAATCGGGATTTCTTTGATTTTTGACACTTTTGCTTTCAAAGCTATGGATTTTTCCTTTGATTTCGATTTGGCATTTCAAGATTTAAGGATTATTTCGTAGTTTATTAGCGAACCGAAGAGGGCGCTAAAATCAAGATTATTGAGATCCTTTGATTCCATTATAGCCGTAACCGTCCCGTCCCATTCAACAGGTAGTGATCGTAGATTTTTCTTTACTTTTTCACTACTTGTTAATTGTTTCCCAAAACAAGCTAGTCCATCAGTGATGATCGAAAATCGGCCGAGCATGTTCGTGATGGACTCGTCACTTTTCATCATAAATAGCTCGTATTAATGGAGGAGCATATTTATTTTCGTCTCCTTGACTTGAGATATACCTTCATGAGTTACCTCAAGCATCTTTCAAATCTCTTTGGCACTTTCGCACGAAGATATCCGGTTGTGTTCTTCCGGATTTAAAGCACAATATAATAATTGTGTTGCTTTGCAATTATAATGGTTGTTCTTCCAATCCACATCATCATAATCTTCGAAGCTTTTTAGAGAGCTATCCAGTTTTGTAGGAATTTTCGGACCTAGGCAAATAACTTTCCAAAGCTCGATGTCGTAGGCTCGGATGAAGATAGACATTTTCTTCTTCCATGTCATGAAATTCGATCCATCAAATAATGGAGGTCGGTTTAAGGCAAGACCTTCGACCGGTGCAAATTGGAATGCCATAGGATCTTCTTCTCCTCGAATGTTAAGCCGCTTTCAAGAGATACCGCTCTGATACCAATTGTTGGGAAATTGGCACCCCACTTAGAATGGTGGATAATATCCCGGAGTAGAGTTATCAAACTCTTTTGCGTTGCGGAAGCGTAATTGACTTGCGGAAAGTAAATGACACAAGATTTATAGAGGTTTGGCCAATCATGCCTACGTCTTCTCCCCGTATCTTTTTCTATAGGCTTAGATCAACCTCTGTGCCTCATCTTCTATCAGTCTGAGGGATACCGTTACAATCTCGTCTTCTATCGGTCCGAGATAAACCGTTACACTCTTGTCTTTATGTTGGTCCACGATAAACCGTTTTCCTTTTCTATTGGACAAGGAAGCAACCTATCTAGCTTTCTATTGGTACTAGACAAACCTCTCTTGGATTTAGATATGATTCTAATAATGCCGGATCAATGATCCTAATAACACCGAATCAATCTACAATCTATATCTTTCATCTCGTGTATGTTTTCGTGTATGAACACTCAAACACTTATCAATTAAGCACATATACAAAAACGATAGTGTATACAATTATATCTGATCAATATGTGATTTGCTTGTAGTTGTTGTGTAGAATAATACCATATGTCTTGGTATTTATAGGCATAAAGCCTCAACTAGCCGTTAGCCTCTGCATCATGCATTACGTACGTTATTAGTATTCCATTACGTACATTAGCCTTCTTATGTACGTTAACGCTTCTTCATTACGTACATTATGCGCCATGTAAATCAGTCCAGTAGCTTTTGTACACTTCCATTACGTATGTTATCATTATACGTATTATGTACGTTATCTTCAGTCAAGATATCCGTTGCATGCTGACCTACTCTATGACGCCAAAGTGGATTGTGTTAACAATGAAAAACCTTTATCGTCCACATGTTTATGTGCCAAAGTGCATCATCACAATGTGTTATGATGGGTTATAAATGATGAATATGACATGCGCTTTCACTCATAGTCTGCTTAAAATATACCTTAGCAGACGATCTCGTAAGTCACTTTGATGAGCCAATCTTCCTATCGTTAGAGGGAGATGCGAACGATTATGTTCAAGTAGAATGACTTGGAATTATTGTAGTTTGTGCCTACTGTGCCTCACCAAGTTTCCTGAAGTGACGATATTAAACGCATGCTGCAAACATGTCTGTAAGGATTGTGTCCAGTCATAGAAGTTCTTCACCTATAAATGGTGATATGGTAACACCACAATTATGGTAGATGGTGTTACTAGGCCGTGGATCTCATAGAGCATTGGGATGCCACTTGGTTCGATAAATAATCTCGCTAAGAATGTATGCGAGTTTGGTACATGAAACTTGATTATCTGATCAAATGAACTCATCCGACTCATGTGATTCTGGATTATAGTCATAATTGGGGGACGCCTCAATGAATGCTAATCCATAAAGAGTACTCTATGAATAAAGCCGGTTCATGAGGATGTGGAATGTGAGTATAATCGAACCATACTTTGTTGAAAATCTACAACGTTGTAGCATTGGCCTAAAATGAAAACATATGCGACTCCAGTATGAACAAAGTGGTAGCCCTTTGTTGGAGTGATGCCGACACTCCAAAGATAAGATCTACCCCTATACCTTATTAAAGCGAGTGAGAGAAGGAGTTAAACTCACCTCATGGCGCGAGGTTTCTCATAAACGCACTAGAATCGACCAGGATGACACAAAACTTAGTCATTCTATCGTAATTGATGTTATAACATCCATTATCTTGTCAGTTAGATAGCTTCCCAAAAACTAAGGTTCTAAAAAACGCTAGGCGCTAGGCGTTCGGATTGCTAACGCCTAGCGCCCAGAGGATTAATCAGCGATTAGTTGGGGATTAATCGGATTAGATGGATTTATTTATTTTTATTATAATAATTATTTATATATATAAAAAATTATATATATGTAAAGAATAAAAAACATCTAATATTTAAATATTTAAACAAACATATAATCGATCATATATTAAATTGTTAAACATTGATATAAACATAACATAGTACATAGTATCTCAATTCAGGAATTTATAGTACCGCTAATATAAAAAATGTTTACCCACCTAGGCGCCCGCCCAGCTTGCCTTCCTAGGCACCTGCCCAACCCGCCTAGGCGCCCGCCCAGCCCGCCTAGGCGGCCGATTAATCACATGAACGCCCAGGACATAATCGGAGCGCCTGGGGGCCGCCTAGCGCCTAGGCACCGCTTAGGCGGATGCCCAGGTCGATTGTTAGAACACTGCCAAAAACTGACGTGCATCGTGTGGTTAAATCTTATCTTTAGTGGGGATCAAAGTTTAGTGATAAAGGATCTCGTGGTGGATCAGACTCAAATCAAGTGGCTCCTAACCACGGAGCGCGTTGACAAGTGATTGTAGGGAATGCACACTAAGTATATACTTGATTCGGAAGAGATATGAAGCTTTTGCGTGTAAAACTAAGGGTTTATAGTGTTGTACTCTTGTGAGACTAAGTGATTTCGATAAATCCAAAGTTAAGAATGAAAGGATATTGCGGACACTTGATGATGCGTATCATCAATCGGTTTAAGGCAATCTAAGGGACAGTTTTCCTAAGAGATGATAAAGTAATGCCTATATGATTCCCAATGACTAGTCGAAGTCATAATAAGACTTGGCTCACTTAAGTGATGATATAGTCTTAAGAGAAAAGTGTGGTATTATGTACTCATGTTTGACTCGATGTACTCATTCGTAATAATCTGGTAGCCGCTGTGATGATGGCCTAGGACTCATGCAATGTATGTGATTGACAAGAAGCTTGAATCTTGCTCTATCTCGATAAAAAGACACTGAAAACCGATACTCCAATTTACCCAGAATGTATTGGTATACCTTCCATATGACCTACAAGGCAGCTCACTTGTTGGAAAATGGTGAAATTGGTACTATTGGAGAAGCTTGTGTCTACTTTCTAAGGAAATCAACCATTTGATCACATTCATTATGTTGAGTGACATATGACTATTGTTGCGAAGTAGGACAGGATATGTCCGGTAATTTGCTGAGTCAACTTCGATAGAGCTTTGTGATCTGCTCAGATCGATATAGGTTATGTACTGTATGTGAATAAAAATCTATATGGTGTGTAGTTTTTATAAGTTCTCGCGGTTTTGTTGATACCTATTGAATCGATGAAGTTATGACTGATTTAGTGCATAAAGGTCAAGACTTTGGAAAAGTTGATTTTTAGATAAGTCTTTAGCGACTGTTGCACTTTGGATGTATCATGCTATTTTTGTACTTAGACCAAGGTTTGATTTTCCCATTGAGTTTTCACTTGGTAAGATTTTTAACGAGGTGACCTATGAGAATATATATCCATACAATGATTCGTTGTACTTCTACTCAACTTAGACTAAGAGGTACTTTTCCCAGTAGGTTTTTCCTTGGCATAGTTGTGAGGGAAACTTGGCATCTGACTCCTATGATTTGAGGTACTCATCAAGACGAGTTGTTTATACATCAGGGAGAGTATACATGACATGTTATGTTGGTGCATTGCAATCTTTTTTCTCATCAAGCCTTTATTTTTCCCATGGGGTCTTGTTTTGGCTTGGATAGGTTTTTACCAATGCAACATGTTCTGCACCATTGTTGCATTAGTGTTCGACACAGGGAGAGTGTTCCGGGAATTATTATTCCCATAATGTGTCTTACCTAATACTGATTAGATAGGTACCATAGATGGTAGGGATTCTAAATTCTTCTAGAGGTAGTAGGATTCTATTTGATGTATTTCCTTGTAAGGAATCCTATGTATGGAAGGAGTCTCATTGTAAAGCCTATATAAAGGCTCATCTATCAATGTTATCAATACAGTAGTTTATATCTTTTAACTTCTACTGCTTTCTTTACTACTTCTCCTGAAACACTTGTTATTTGTTTTTGAGAAGTTTATTCAAGTTCTTTACAAAATTTCATTGAAGGAAACTATAAAGATAACAGTGGTAGAAGAGTGTTTCACGTTAATGACACAATACCTTATTGTTAGTCCCCATAAATTAATACTCTAACTTTTGTGATCTCAATTTGGGTCAATGCAAAAAAATATCAAATTTAACAAGATAATAAATAATAATTATTTAGAGAGTGTCTTTATAAATATACATGTCTAATCAATACTACGAATTTATAATTCTTAAATATTATAATTATGAATAGTAAGTTCTCCAGCTATCTTCACTCGATCTTGGTACTGAAGAAATCATTCATAAACAACTTTCTCCATATCTGGATATATGGGCGGCTCAAGACTTTTAGAGGCCTAAAGCTAAATAAAAAATTGAGGCCTTTTTAATATATTTATTAAATAAATTTATTATTATATAAATTTTATTTTTCTAGCTTTTCATGACGCAAATTCTTTAATAATATTCTCAAAATCTAATTATTGTAATAAATCTTTTTCAATTGACAAAATATCCAAACCATTTAACCTTTCTTGTAGCATTGTTGATCTTAAATAATTCTTATTAATACATTTCTCCAAATGTTCTTTATCTTTATTTATTTGATCTTGGATATCTTTATTGTTGTGTCGAGAATTATTCGTCTCAACAGGCGATCGCCTCAGAGACCGGGCGACCGAGCCAGAGCCCAACAGCCATGGCAGACCGGCCGACCGAAGGTCCCAGGACAAGTCCCGGTGTCGAGTGATCGACATTTAAGGCGATCGTCTCTCGGTACCTGGCGATCGACCCCTGGTGACCGACCGATGACGACCGCCTCATGCCACGCGAAGCCAGTGATCGTCCAGTCGGCAAGGGCCGATGCGCGAAGCAAGAACCCACATGCAGATCCGGAAAAGGCGCCGCAGCACATGGATCGTTGACCGCAGCCTGTCAGCATCTTTCCACCAACCGACAGACCCGCCGAAAGGTGTACAGTGGGACCGCCCGTAACAGCAACTCAGGACGCGTGCAGGCTCCTCATTGGACCGCACAGCTGGCTGCCAGTAGCAGCTGCGGACTTTAGGCAGATAGCCCATGTGACATAAAGACGATCGCCCCTTATTATATTACATGAAAGGCGATCGCCCGTCAGAAAACAGGACATCTCAACCCCTATAAATAGAAGGCTGCCTGCACTTGGACCGGGACCTGATTTCTCTCTCGGAACTCCCTAGCTTTTGACAGAACTTGGCTTTCTTACTCTTGGCAGCAGCTATCTCTCGGCCTTTCTTCTCTCTCAGCACCTCTTACACGAAAGACGGTCGGCAGTGAGCAAGAACACGCAGAGCTTCGCTCAAGAGCTAGATAAATAGGATCTTTTACACGCATTGTAATCGCATTCTTACATTGATACTTGTATCCCCGAATATTTGTATTAATAATATCTCGCGAGAGCATTCTAGCTCGGGCCTAACAAACCCGGAAAATCTTGTGTTTTTCCATTCCCACGGACGTGCTCTCGCAATTTGCTGTTGCTCCACCATTCCAGCAATATTCGTCTTCGCATAATATTTCGGGCAACAACAATTGGCGCTACAAGAAGGGGGGCATCTACCCTCAGTTTTTATTACTACCATCTCGAAGAACACTCACTGTTCTCCGGGGCATATACTTGAAGAAACACTCACTGTTCTTAAGAGAAAAGCTTTCAGAATCATGACTTCTGCCTCCGCATCGAAGAAAGCCGCTGGTCGACCCGCCAGACGCCTCATTCCGTCTCAGTCTGAGCCGCAGCCTATGGCGGAGGGTAGCCGCCGCGGTACGAGACTCTCGATCCCGCCCCCAAGGGACGGCCCAAGCCTCTCGCTCGATCAGTTCCAAACTGCAGAACAAATCGAAAAGGCCCTGGCCATCCTAAGGGAGCGACGGAGAGCATTCGACGCGCCACCCGCTATAACCCCCTCGGCCATCCGCCGCGTAAGCAAACGGAAGTTCAAGGGGCTACTGGCCGAACGATCGCCAGGAGGCTCCCATTCGCAAGAAGAGGCGCTCGCCAGCCGGGGCACCTCTGTTTTCAGCCGCCTAGGCAGCGACCCGTCCTGGCGACCGGGGCAATCTGGCCCCAGCCACGAGACGACGGAGCCCGAGTCCGTCACCAGGAGTTCGGCATACCCAACTCCCAGGAGACAGGCCAACCATCTGGTTCCTCCTCACCAAAGAACCGAGGTCGGCGACCGCGAAGTCAGGAGATCGGTTCACGATCGCCTCGGCTCCCGCTCCGGAAGCCGAACCACGAGCGACCATGCTACTGCGATGTCCGCGATGCAATGCCAGCTCGACGACATGAAGGCGCTCCTAGAAACTGGGGCAGGCGCCAGTAGCACGATCGCCGAACTGGGCGAGCCACTCGCGATCCACATCGAGCTCGCTCCCATGCAGTGCAGGATCGCTCCTCCCAAAACACCTCTGTACGAGGGGTCGGATCCCGAGACTCACCTGAGCAAGTTCCAGATCTACATGACCGGGTGCGGGGCATCAGACGCGACCAGATGCCGAATGTTCCCACTGACGCTAGGCGACCTGGCCCATAGGTGGTACGTCTCGTTGCCACCGAGATCCATCAATTCCTTCGACCAACTGGCGAACAAATTCACAGCGTACTTCACCACCAAGGTCGCTCGACCAGAAGGTCCCCATCGCATGATGCAGATCAGGCAAGGGGAAGGAGAGTCCGACTCGGACTACATCACCCGGGTAGACGAGATCATCCTCAACGGCGAGCCCATAAGCGATGAGATCGCTCTCTACTCGGTCCTAGGGGGATTCCATGGTCTTTTGCCTACGTTCAGGCATCTTACGAAGAACCTCCCCCCGACCTACGCGATCTTCCGCGCCAAAGCCGCAGACTTTCTGGCCAGGCAAAGGTTACTTTATAACCTATGAGTAACGCGATTGGCAGCCGAACGACGATCACCAGTCTTCCAGCCCGATCGCCATTATCAAGCAACATCACCAAAACAGGAGGACTCGTTCGCCATCTACAGTTCATCATCTAACATGATGGACTACGGCACGATATCGCCTCCACCGTACAACGTACTCCATCGAAGGTCGGCATTTACATGACGATCCGAGGTAGAAGAGTGCAACCATGGTCCTGGTAGTCGATGGAACCGACTGCTTCGGCCATGCAAGGTCCATTTGGGCCAAGATCGCCCGCCCTTTGTTTAAATACGAGGCCAGCGTAGTCTGAGGGGCCTCCAAAACTAATCAGTGGACACGATCGCCCGCCCTCAAAGGTTCATCATCTAACATGGTGAACCCGGACAATGCGATGCGTCACTACCCCCGTCTCAACGTACACCGTCGAGGTTCGCCATCTTCATGACGGGCCGAGGTGGAAGCAGAGCCAACAAGCCGCGGAAGTGGAGTTGATTAATCCGACGACGCCCTGCGCAAGGACTCCTCTAGACCAAGACCGCACGCCCTTCGTTTAAATACGAGGCGAGGCGCAGCCTAACAGAGGACCCTCACAATAAAATGAGTCACGAGACAGACAATGTCGTTCGCGCATAAGATATGGTCATGGAGTCGGTCCATCGAACTCCGCGACTGTGCACGGTTCCTCAGCGACGAAATAATCAAGTTTCTACGAGGGATCGGCCAAAATTGTTTTTTGCAGGTACAAGACCGAAGATAGCTAGCCAATCGACCAGATCGCCTAAGTTCGAAACCAAAGTCAGCTCAACGGATCGCCCCGTCTTCATCCTACACGATCGCCAGCAAGAACCACCTCACCCCATGTCTTCAACATCGGAGCAAGCTGGGGGGCAATTGTTGTGTCGAGAATTATTCGTCTCAACAGGCGATCGCCTCAGAGACTGGGCGACCGATCCAGAGCCCAACAGCCATGGCAGACCGGCTGACCGAAGGTCCCAGGACAAGTCCCGGTGCCGAGCGATCGACATCTAAGGCGATCGTCTCTCGGTACCTGGCGATCGACCCCTGGTGATCGACCGATGACGACCGCCTCATGCCACGCGAAGCCAGCGATCGTCCAGTCGGCAAGGGCCGATGCACGAAGCAAGAACCCACATGCAGATCCGGAAAAGGCGCCACAGCACATGGATCGTTGACCACAGCCTGTCAGCATCTTTCCACCAACCGACATACCCGTCGAAAGGTGTACAGTGGGACCGCCCGTGACAGCAACTCAGGACGCGTGCAGGCTCCTCATTGGACCGCACAGCTGGCTGCCAGCAGCAGCCGCGGACTTTAGGCAGACAGCCCATGTGACATAAAGACGATCGCCCCTTATTATATTACATGAAAGGCCATCGCCCGTCAGAAAATAGAGCATCTCAGCCCCTATAAATAGAAGGCTGCCTGCACTTGGACCGGGACCTGATTTCTCTCTCGGAACTCCCTGGCTTTTGACAGAACTTGGCTTTCTTACTCTTGGCAGCAGCTATCTCTCGGCCTTTCTTCTCTCTCAGCACCTCTTACACGAAAGACGGTCGGCAGTGAGCAAGAACACGCAGAGCTTCGCTCAAGAGCTAGATAAATAGGATCTTTTACACGCATTGTAATCGGATTCTTACATTGATACTTGTATCCCCGAATATTTGTATTAATAACATCTCGCGAGAGCATTCAAGCCCGGGCCTAACAAACCCGGCAAATCTTGTGTTTTTCCATTCCCACGGACGTGCTCTCGCAATTTGCTGTTGCTCGACCATTCCAGCAATATTCGTCTTCGCATAATATTTCGGGCAACAACATTTATCAATTGTTTTATTTTTTGCTAATCTCACTGCTAATTCAACCCATGTATTTATATTAGCAATATGTTCATTACTTGTTTCGTGTTTTTTAAGCTTAGTACTAATATTTCTCCAATTATTACTGCCTACAGTGGCAAACTTATTTGTAAATGGAAATGCATCAAACAACTTCCAGTAAAAGCAAAATACCTTATCTAATTCTACTAAATAAACTAACCACTTCCTATCATATTTTTCTCCATTTGAAAGTTTTTGAATATAATGTGAAGAGGAAAAATGTCTTGAAGATTCATCTCTAGAAAACCAATATCAAAATTTCTAACAGGACCTCTTTCTACTAATAAATCTCTTAAGCTATTATCAATTTTTGTCCACTAACTTGGATCATATATATTTTTAGGAAATTTATTTACTAACTTATCAATATTTTCACCACTAATATTTTTTTTTCATCTTTTTCTATGTTCTCACTATTATCTAAATTTATAGGATCGATTTGTTCACGAGAAGAACACTCATGAATATTTTATTATTCATTACTATTTCTTAATTCATCTTTTTTAGTACTTGTTATAAATTTATCCATAGACCCCTTTTGTGTTTCTATTAAAGCATCTATTCTTTGTTTCTTTTTCTGCTTGGAGTAGCCACTTTCAAATTTTCTAGTAGACATAATTTAATAATAACAGACACACAACACTCAACAGTAAGCACACAGAATATTGAAGAGTTTAGAACAACAAAACCTGATTAAAGAAAGTGAATGGTTTGATATTGTGCTATGCAACAACTTCACAAATTGGCCACCAGTGACTAACTTTAATCTTTGAATGAAGAAATACAACACCAGTCACCAGTTACTGAATAGCCCAGAGTCCAGAGAGATGTACCAAACTTCAGAAAAATGATATATAAATAATACTTTTAAGCTTTTACAATTCCAGTAAGTATCTATTCAAATATAATACAATATATATTGTTTTGGGAGCAAGTAAAAAACTATCAATATGAGTCAATCAATTGTATTCATAATACTGATAGATGGGGTCTTTATATAGGCATTACAATGAGAGTCCTTCCATACATAGGATTCCTAGATAAGGTAAGACATCTAATAGGATCCTACTACCCCTAGAAGGATCTAGAACCTTCCATCTATGTATCTTCCTACAACCGTTATTAGGCAAGACACCAATAAGGGAAAGATATCCTGGAACACTCCCCCTGTGTCGAGCACTAATACTATCATGGTGCATAAGATGTTGGCTCAGTAAAAAACCTTTTCAAGTCAAACAAAACCCCGTGGAAAAAATAATGACTTGGTGAGGAAAATAGCACAACGCACCAACTACAAATGCCAGAATCATGTAAAGTACACTCCCCCTGAAGTATACATAATAGCTCATTCCAATGAGCTATCACTAGTTGAGCTCGGATAATCGACGCATGTCGATGCTTCTCACATGTTTCTCAAATGTAGATTTAGGCAGAGACTTAGTTAACAAGTCTGTGATATTCTCATCGGAACTCACTTGTTTCACTTCGATATTCAGCAATTTCTGCTGTTGCTGATTGTATAAGATCTTCGGCGCGATATGTTTGGTATTGTCACCCTTAATGAAACCTAACTTCATCTGCACAATGCATGCCGCATTATCCTCAAGGATGCAAGTAGGGGTTGCTGTAGTGGACTCTAATCCACAAGTTCCTTGTATATGGTCTATGACTGACCGAAGCCAAATGCACTCCCTTACGGATTCATGAAATGCAATTATCTCTGGATGGTTCGAGGAAGTAGCAACAAGGGTCTGCTTGGTAGATCTCCAAGATATCGCCGTATTCCTAATGGTGAACACATAACCAGTTTGGGAATGTCCTTTATGCTGGTCAGAGAGATAATGCATCAGCAAATCCAACTAACATATTGTTAGGATTCTCTGCATAGGGGGTAAGCTTGCTTGCATTAGCACTTCTGGTAGTCAAGCTGCCATGCTTAGCTGCAATATCAGAGGAAGATCGACGGTTGATATGCATCGTCTTAACCTCAACAATTTCTCTTGGAATATCGCTTTCTCTTGCATAGAGAAAGAACAATCCAAAATCACTGGAGCCTTTCAAGTATCGCTTCCAATTGCGCTAAGGTACGGTGTTTATGCTTCAAGGACCTTTTCATCCTCCTCTTTAGGATGAAACGGATCCTTGTTCATTTCCAGACTTCGACCAACCAGGGGGGTAGCAAGAGGATGTGCCATATCTATACTAAATAGCATGAGTATCTTCTGTACATAGGCAGATTGATGAATGAGTATATCGGCATCTCGATGTTCTAGCTATAAGCCCAAGCAGAATCGAGTCCTGCCTAGGTCTTTCATCTCGAATTCAGATTTAAGGTAGTGGGACATTTCATTGACCTCATATATGGTATCGATAACATTCATGTCATCTACATAGATGGCTACAATCACGAATCCTGTATCTGTTCTTTTCACAAAAATGCATGGACAGATATCACTATTCTCGTATCCCTTGCCAATCAAGTATTCACGTGGGCCGTTGTACCACATCCTTCTGGACTGTTTCAATCCATACAGTGAACAACGCAATTTTACAGTGTAAGCGCTCCGTGGCTTAGAGCTACTCGATTTGGGCAATGAAATCCCTTCAGGGACTTTCACATAAAAATTCGAATCCAGATTCCCATAAATATATGATGTAACCACATCCATAAGCTGCATATTTAGTTTTTCGGACACTACCAAACTGACTAAGTAGCGGAAAGTGATGATGTCCATAACAGAGAATACGTCTCCTCATAATCAATGCCAAGGCGCTGCGAGAAGCCTTGGGTAACTAGTCTTGCTTTGTAATGCATGACATCATTCTTATCATTGCGCTTACGAACAAAGAACCACTTATGTCCAACTGGTTTAAAGCCCATGGGTATTAGCTCAATACGGCCAAATACCTCACGTTTAGCCATTGAGTCTAGTTCAACTTGTATTGCATCTTTCCAATTCGACCAATCGGCTCGTCGTTGACATTCAGCAACCCAGCGCAGCTCAGCATCATCGTCTTCAATAATTTCTTGAGCGACGGATTAGGCAAAAGCATCATCAACTAGCGTGGACAACCTGTCCAATAGTACGTATTCACTCGTACATTGCATTGAGATTTCTTTATTCTCCAACATCAACAAAGTTTCCGACGCGTCCTTCGATTGTTCCATTGTTGATTCAAGGACATATCCATAGTCAGAGATAATCTCGTGTGATGGAGTTACTGTGTCTATAATGAGAGGATTTTATGCCTCCGTTCATATTCTCTTTCGAGGTTCAATATCCTTTCTACCCACTAGCCTCCCCCTCTTTTGAGCAGGGATAAGAGCAGCCAAAGCAGCCATCCCACCACTAAGGTCGACGCCGAGATCATCATCCCTTTAGGAGGCTGAACCTTGCCCTATAACTGGGACTTCTAACCTTGCAGGAAAATTCGCAGCGGGAATGGCAGATATTGTCACTTTCCCATTACTCTGTCGGGCATCGAATACGCAACTTTCTGAAGATTGAGAATACGTTGCACTTCCAGCTCGGATTGAGCCATGTGGGGATCTTGATGAGGTAAAGAGGGAGCACACTAGACAATTTCCTAGCATTCAACTAGAATCGTTCGATTCCTCTCTCCCCTAACGACGGGAAGTTTGTCTCATCAAAGTGACAGTCTGCAAATCTTACAGTAAACAGATCTCCCATCAAAGGTTCCAAATACCGGATAATTTTAGGCGATTCATATCCAACGTATATACCTAATTGTCTTTGCGGACCCATCTTAGTACGATGTGGAGGTGTAATTGGCACATAGACTGCACAAACAAAAATGCGTAAGTGTGAAATATCAGGCTCATATCTAGTTACCAACTGGTATGCACTAAACGGTTGATTGGCAATAGGTCGAAAGCGAATAAGTATAGCTGCATGCAAAATTACATAACCCCAGGCATAAATCGGCAAGTTGGTGCGCAATACCAATGCTCGGGCGATAAGCTGTAACCACTTAATCATAGCCTCAGCAAGGCCATTCTGCGAATGAACATGGGGGACGGGATGTTCAACTTCAATCCCAATGGACATGCAATAGTCGTCAAAGGACTTTGACGTAAACTCACCAGCGTTGTCCATTCTTAATGACGAGATTGGAAAGTCGGAGTGGTTAGCCCGTAACTTGATGATTTGTGCTAGGAGTTTAGCAAATGCAGCATTTCTTGTGGATAGAAGAGCGACGTGTGAGCATCGTGTTGATGCATCAACCAGAACCATAAAGTATCTGAATACTCCGCACTCTGGTTGAATAGGTCCACAAATATTCCCTTGAATTCTTTATAAGAAGCGAATATTTTAGGTTGAGTATTTAGCAAAGGATGGAGAAGATATCAACTTTGCTAGTGAACAGGATTTACAAAATGATTTATGGGAATTGGAAATTGCCACGGAAGCCTCGGGATTTACGGAAGATGCACCGTAAACCACATCAGGGCGTGCGATCTTCAATCCTGGTGATATGGTATCAGACTCACTCATATCAATGCCCATATTGAGTGGTGCTTCTAATCATTTTTTGGACTTGAAATGGATAACCGTATGAGTTTTTCAAAATGCAAATCATCATATCTTGTCCAAGGTGACCGAGTCGGTCAAGCCATAGTTGGTATGCCTCGGAATCACAAAGTTCATGACTCACAGCGTAGGATTCAATAACCCTTATTGTAGTTTGATATAAACCACTACTTAGACTCATGCGTTTCTTTAGAATGCGGCGTCCTCCGCATTAAGCCAGAGTGACACACAAAAATTCTGTCCCATCCTCACAGTGTGTATCAAGGTGATAACCATTGGCACGGATGTCCCTAAAACTTAGCAAGGTTCGGTTTTCTCTTGGGGCATAGAGAGCATTTATGACATTAATATGCGTACCATTAGGTATCAAAAAATGAGTAGATCCCCTCCCTTGAATTACTTGGGAGGAATCAATCATTGTTGTCACTGAGGATATATATGACACAATATCCTTATATAATTGCCTATTCCGAATAATAGTGTGGGTTGTTCCACTATCAACAAGGCACTCAATTTCGCTACAGACATCTACAATAAGATATGAAACTCTATTAGTCTTGTGATGAAAGACAGCGAAAACTCATTAACTTCGAGTTTGGGGAAATTCGACCAAGTTGGTTAGGATCAAAATTTAGCACAATCGCTGGAAATAATTTCAACGCAGCTTGATCTTTGTTAATTAAAACAACAATAACTATTCCGTTAAGAAGTCTATGGACAGACGGTTAGTTGTTCTGGAAACTAGACTTCCGTATCTTTCCATCCATCATTCGTGCATTTTCTGGATCATTAAAATCAGATCGTAATGCTCGTTTCAAGTTGCTATTTTAATATTTCCATATTATTGAGTGATAGAGCAATGTTGAAGCCTTTTTCAGAGGCATTATTGTTGATACAATACTATGGCAATGATGGCCATAAGAGCATTTAAACACTTCGAAATGCATCGGGGTGTTCAATTTATATCTTGACTAATGATCCTTTTCGAAACTCCAACTTGGTAGACTTGCAGAGAAAGTAGGAATGCAGTATAGCTAAGGTTGTTTAAAGACTACTGATTCCTTTTGAACTTTAAAAGCATAAACCAATACCAAGGAGGATGCACCTAGTCGTGACCAAAAGTTTTTGATAAAATCCACAAATGTATCAAATCAACCAAGCAATTCTTACTGAGTAATTGTTTTGTAATAAACCAAACATACTTTTGAAGGGAAAAAATAAAATTCGTTTTTGCACAATCACAGCAATTGAAAGAATTTTATTCACCATGGCCAACTTATTACATTCATAGAAAATCCCAAAGTAGTTCTCAAAAGAAAACTATAAACAAGACAAAATATAACCAAAGTATAAAAACTAGTCAAACTACAATGATCTAGTCAAATTCAGCAACATCCAGATGCTGATCTTTGTCCGCAATGGTAAGAGGAGGGATCTCAACATGGTTCACCTCCATATTCTCATTATCTTCCTCCATGTATTTTGACTCTTGAGTCAAGTACTGTTTATAGTTCTTGTAGTAGGCTTGGATGTTCTTTGGCGCTTTGCAATTATGGTAAGTATGCTTCTTTGAACCGCAAATATAGCAATTCTGGCCTTCCTTTGGAGTGGGTCCATTCTGGCGGCAGGAGGTGGTCCACGTGGTTGGGCTCCACTAGGACCCGTCCCCAAGCCACCTTGCCTCTTCCACATATTGGAACAACGACCTCGTCTTTTCCCTCGCTTGCTCGAGTCATGCACCCGTGGTGCTTGCAAAAACTGAGTAGCTTTGCCTTTTCTATTTTGTCGTGGTGCCTTTCTGTGGGTAGCCTGATTCACTTCTGGAATCGGCTTCGTACCAACTGGACGCGCATTGCTGTTGAGAATGATCTCATGGTGTCTTTCTTTTTTCGCGAGGTGGGAGATAAGGTCACTAAAATTTTTAATTCTCCCTTCCTCATAGGCAACACGCAGCTGATGAGCAATCACACTTGATCCCACGAGAAATGTGTTAAAAGTCTTCTAGATCAAGTTTGATCAGACTTTTTGACACCACAAAAACCAAGATCAGCGCGAAGATCGAGGATGGCTTGATTGTAGACCTCCACATTTGCATAATCCAAAAATCGGATTTGCTCCCACTGAAGTTGCAACTCGGGGAAGCACTGATCATGCACATTATTAAAACGTTGGTCGAGTGTATCCCATAGTTCTTTGGGGGTTTGCAAATTCATGTAATACTATTTCAACAACAGATGTATATGACTACGCAAGCACATCACTGAATTAGCCTTGGTTTCCTCACTCGGTTCTTGAGCGGTAGGCTCATTAGAGGGAAAGATGGTGGTAGTAAATCACTTACCGATGAACGCCAAGCAAACGTCTGAGACCCACCTATGGTACTCTTTACCAGCATTAGGGCTGGGAAAATACCGAAAATATCGAAATACTGAAAATATCGTATCGAAAAATATCGAAAATATCGAAATTTTTGGTATACCGATTTTTTCGGTACGGTATGATACCATTACCGGTATTTTCGGTACGGTAACGGTATGAGATTTTGAAATTTTCGATATGCAGGTATCTGAAAATTTTCGGTATCTGAAATTTTTCGACATGTATCGAAAATTTTCGATATACCGAAAAATTATCGGTATATCGAAATTTTTCAGTATACCAAACTCTGTATAGTATAT
Source organism: Orobanche coerulescens (assembly GCA_033398695.1). NCBI lineage: Eukaryota > Viridiplantae > Streptophyta > Magnoliopsida > Lamiales > Orobanchaceae > Orobanche > Orobanche coerulescens. Next base: position 99,510,243 of record CM065810.1, on the reverse strand, counting down.
TGAACTTTTTTGATATATCTTAAAATTTTTGGTATACCGCAGAAGTTTCGATATACCGAAAAATTAACAGTATACCGGCTTGATTTCGGTATACCGATATTTCGGTACAATAACAGTATGTAAATAGGTCATACCGAAATTTTAGGTATACCGAAAATCGGTATACTGAAAATTTCAGTATGGTAACGGTATGATTTTCATCATACCGAAAATTTCGGTACGGTATACGGTATGAATGAAAATTTTCGGTATACCGTACCGAACCACCCCTAACCAGCATGGTCAAGGATGTCGAACTCCGGGTGAACATTGGAGCTTTGTGCCATCTACAAGATATAAACAAGAGGAAGTTAGTCTTGTTGGGTTTTCAGTGACAATGTAAATGGTCACAATCGATGCTTTTAAAAGCATGTAACATAATTGTTACTCAATGCACTTCCCTTAATTGTTGTTAGTAAAGTCGACAAACACGGTGATATCAAATCGCACCCAGATACGTGGTGTATACAACAACCACAAGTATTGACTTTTAATAATTCCGTGACTCCCCTAGGACCGTCACATAATTTTCCTCGATACACAGAGATACTGACTTCTCTCGCGGTCTCATCCACCGCAAAGTAGCATGGGAGATAAAGAACCCAATAACCCATGTCACCAAAAAATTCCCAAAACAGAGAATTGAATAGGGACAAGTTTAGATAATTACCTCGATTATAAAATTAGGCACGTGATATGGAGGAATTTGTGGTGTACTTCTATCTATCGATTGGTACTCGATGCGACGACTTGAAACCGGGGGCGCAATTTTGGCGGTTTCAGAAAGTAAATTAATTCGATGTTCGGGTCTTTGGACCAAGATTTTGAACTAGGTCTGACTGGATGGGCTGAAGCTGGTTGGATTTCGGCTGGGTTAGATCGGCAGGCAGGGTTCGGCAGAGGCCGAGTAAGGTCGATCACGGCTGGGTAGGCTCGGGCGGACTGTGGTGGTAGTGTTCGGTCAGCGTCGAATGGGATCGGTCGGGGAGAGCTGCGGTCGCAGCTAGGCTGGATCGGCAGGCGCCGAATGGGATCTGGTCGTCACGGGCGGGCGGTGGTCGCGGCTAGGCTGGATCCGGTTGGGGCTGGGTTGGATCGCTGCGGCTGGTACCGATTAGTATCGATCACGGTCTGGGCGGACTGGAAGCGGTGGCGTACGACAAGATGCGGCAGTCTGAGGTCTGGCAGGGGTCCATCAGTGGTCGATCCGAGTAGATCTGAGGTCCAACAGTGTTGCAACAGTGGTCTCCGGTGGTCCGGCTGTGTTGCGACAGTGGTCGCCGGTGGTCGACTAGGGTTAAGGGCCGATTTTTTTCGGAATTTGTAAAAATTTCTAGAGCTACGTGCTGATAACTTATTTCCGGAGAAAGTAAAAAGCTATAAATACGAGTCAATCAATTGTATTCATAACACTGATAGAGGGGGCCTTTATATAGGCATTACAATGAGAGTCCTTCCATACATAGGATTTCTAGATAAGGTAAGACATCTAATAGGATCCTACTACCTCTAGAAGGATCTAGAACCTTTTATCTATGTATCTTTCTACATCCAGTATTAGGTAAGACACCAATAAGGAAAAGATATCCCGGAACACACACACACACACACACACACATATATATATATATATATATATATATGCTATATGTCTATATACAATCTGAATGTGAAATGATAAGTCATGATCAAAAGGTAAAAAAATTGAGATAAATGGTTTGGAAAAGAAAAATAGACTAGTTAATACTTGTGCCCATAACTTTTATTTAAAAAAGTCAACAATTCATTTAAACTTAAACTACTTATGTAGTTTCCCGTAAAAAATGAATATCTAATATTTAATGTTCAAATCAAAATTAAACAAAATATTTTTTTAGAAAAAAATATTAATTTTCAGGAAAGAATAATTTATATATATTTTTAAATTTGGTGCCAAAACTTTTTTTTTCTAATTTATCAAATTTATATATAATAATATATACTTGTATGTATTTGGAGGCCTATCATTTTTGGAGGCCTAAAGCCACTGCTCCTCTCGCCTAATGCATGCACCGCCCCTGATATTTCGTTGGTTTGTGTCTTAACATCCCCTCGCTTTTCAATGTTGGTTGAAAAGTACTCCGATGATCCCTTAAAAGTGTTTGATATTGACATTGACTAATTTTCAAACAATATTTTTTTTTTTCAATTGATATTTTTCATCAACTCACTCTTGTAAATCTTTTTGAGTGCATTTTGGGTGGTTTATCTTAAAAACTAATAATGCTTTACGCATTGATCGATCTGAAATAACTTTTAGATGAGAAGTCATGGTTGGGTCTTATGATTTTTCTTCATATTAAGATCTATGTAGTACTTTTTTATTTATCATGAATTAATATATTTAATTAATTATAATAAACTAATAGATAGATGAATATATTAATTAATTTGAATAAATTGGTAAATACGTACATGAGTATAATATTTACTTCGATACAATGAATCGATAACTACATGATAACTACGTGAATATATTTAATTAGTTACAAAGACTTATAAATATATTTAATAAGTTATAACGAATTGGGTGATCATGAATATATTAATGAAACATATATGAATTCATTTATTTTCAATACGTAGGAACACTATGTACGTAATTAATTTGCTGAATTAGAAATTAACTCTCTTAATTAATAAGATATTAATTTATCGACATATTAATCTCTCATCTAGATTAATAAAATTCCGTAGTCTCAAGAAATTAATTAATGGAGGTTTCACCAATTTATATACTCAAAGATAATCATTACTTTAATTATTGAACTCCCCGCGACATCTACTTAATTCATCAATAATCTTTTCAAGTCATAAAAATTTAGTGGAAAAAAAAACCAAACCAAACCAAACATACCCAGTATATCCCGCTCAGAGCAGGGTCTGGGGAGGGTAAGATGTACGCAGACCATGCCCCTACCTATTACGGTAGGGAGGCTGTTTCCGTGAAGACCCTCAGCTTAGTGCACAACAACATATTGAGTGAAAAATACAATGTGAAGCAAATGCTACGGAAAAAAAAAAACTCATTACATTATCATACCTGAGCCCATGGCTTAATTCACATGGGACTTACCTAAGAGGAATTTGGCTACTTCACTCCCGATGAACGCTGCTCAAACAGAAGAGAGGTTGACTCCGCGCACAGCTCCCTGTCGAAAATACACCACACGCAAAAGGCAATAGGATAAAATATACAATAAATTAATAAAATGCAATGCTCTAGATCAATGCTAACCGAGACAACCCAACCCTGAGACTCTCAACTACAGCACCACTCCCAACTAAAGAATCCACAACTCTGATCTGCCGCCTCCAAGCGCACCTATCAACAGTCATGGTCTCGGAAAGGTTTAAGGCCTTCAAATCTAATCTCAGCTGCTCCTCCCACGTCCTCCTCGGTCTGCCTCTCCTCCTCTCCCCGACAACTACTAAACTCTCGACCCTCCTCACCGGAGCAGAAGCCTGCCTCCTGCGGACGTGGCCAAACCATCTCAATCTCCCTTCCCTAGCTTTCGCTGAAATAGGCGCCACTTCTAGCGCTTGCCTGAAGACCCCGTTCGAGATTCTATCTAACATTGTGCGACCACACGACCAGCGTAACATTCTCATTTCAGCCGCTTCCAACTTGCTCTCAAGCGACTTCTTCATCGCCCAACATTCAGAGCCATACAACATTGCAGGTCGGATTAGTGGAAAAAAATAATCTCTAATTAAATAAATAAGTATAATATTTGATGTTGGATGTAAGACTCACTGTCAAGCCCAGATCTCCTCTTAATATCTATATCGGTTAAGGAGTTTTGGAAAAGGGTATACGTGACATTACCTCATTAGAAACTTTGTCCAACATTGGTCAAAGGAAAAGGTACATTGCAGGTGAATAAGTTTCTTTATAAATCACCCATTGTGACCTTTACATCGATCTCAGAAGTTGGAAAATCCACAACTCACCCTAATACTTACATTTATCTATGAAGTTTGAAGCACTTGTTCGTATATTGTTGCCTCGTTAAAATCTTATTAAGTAAGAAAAACTGGAGGGAAAAATAAATTGCTATACGAAAAATGGGTGACATATGTGATTATGTTCCCTTGTATCTCACGTATTTCTCCTTATGATCTTTACACAGATAGAAGGAATTGCAAGATACATTATTTTCATAAAATGAAAGTGTGCTCGTCAGTAGTAGTACTTAAACCACTAGTTCCTCAAATTTGTATAACAATAGTCCATAATCATATATACTCACGAACGGCTTCATTTTAAGCAATAATCTCGGCGTGATTTAAGGAGGTCACAAAAAGGTCTTATTGGTTGATTTCCAAAATATAGCAGTGTTCTCAATGGTGAATCCATAACCAACTTGAGAATGACCTGTACGTGGACCAACTATATAACCGTCATTGGCAAAACCAAATAATGCATCATTTGGTATTTTCAATATAGGGGGTAGACTTTTCCGGCATCAACATTGCAATTTTTTTTGCTTATGTAAGGAAAGAACAATTTCAAGTTAATGGTAATTTTTTTGGTATCGACTACCATTCTTTGACGTTGTGTTGGCGTTAAGCTAAACCTTGATAACAAGTAATGAGAAATTAATATGTGGTCAAGTTTAGTACAATAATGCACCTGTTACACATATGTACGGAATTCAAGCTCCCAACCCCTTTTCGTCATTTTTTGGATGAAATAGATCTTTTATTATATTCATACTTTGACCAATCATAAGAGTTCTAACGTAACGCACTTTATCAAGGTTAAATTGCTTGATCATCATTTGGATATATGCATTTGGATATATACATTTGGATATCACGTGACCAATACATTTTTTGAATATGCTGACTGAATCAGCCATTCACCCAGACACAACTTCCATCCCACGAGAGCCAGGAACTAGTCAATAGGGAATCGGGTCCATGAGGTCAGGAGATGATTGGGGCGGGTAGCTAGAGATAAATGGGTCAAGGAAAAATCCTATGACCTCAGTCTCACCCTATAAGTAGATGGGAAGGTTAATCAATCAGCCTCATTGGGAAGCTCATATCTTCTCTCAATCTCTTTCACTCTCAAACGCACATGCTTTTATACATTTTAATACTCTCTCTATCTCTCTCTAAGACTCTACCATTGAAAACTATAATTGTCGGGTTAGTCGGACAAACTAGCCGTCCAACTCCATATGCTCTACAATATCATTGTGGTTTTCCACTACATCTGAAAGTCCCAGACCTGCGAGATATTCATGATCTGTTATTCACTGCTTTCATTTTATTACTTAATATTATAATTACTATTTACTAATTTAAGCATTGGAGGCCCTTCGTCATACAAGCCTATCATTGCTCTTTTGTTGGGCTTTCACGTATATTTTGTTGTAGTTAGCAGGTTTCTAGTGTCCACCTATCTTGACATCTGGACTTTCATAATTATAGATTTCATCCTCTAGCTGCATTTCTAGGTTTTCGAAAACTACGGTAATCAAATAGCTTAGGGGAGACTATGTCTCCTCATATACAATTTGGGGGCATTTGTTGAAAACTTGCGCCACAAGTCAAGTCATGTACATTAGTACTTCATCGTTCATAATACTCTTAGTAACAAAGACTCATTTGTGTCATTCAGGATTTACATTTGGTGGGTTAGCACTACCAAATAAAACACCTATCTTTCTCAAATAATATAGTTCTACCTAGAATACTTTTTCATCTAGGCCAATCAGCTCTATGTTAAAATTTTATGTCATAGCAGGGTCCGAAACATCATGATCTATGATATCTTGAACAGTAATATATCAATGCTTACATAGACTTATATTCTATTGAGATATCTTTATTCTTTAAATCATATCAACCTTCAGGGCATCCCCCGTTAATGATTCATGGACATAATCAAAAATAATCTCGCAAGAGAGTTCTTTACATTTGATGATCATTTGCCTTACTTTATCTTTTTCTTGAGTGAGTATTTAGTTGAACCAACTGACTTCCTCCCATTCCTTTGTAGAGCCACGACCTCAATCATACTTCCACTATACGTGGTTGCAATGCTCACTCCAGTGACACTGTGCCCATAATGGGGATATTTAACCTTGACGACATATTTATGCTTAGTTTATATGATTCATCAATTTAGATGATTGATTATACATCTTACTCTAGTTCAATGTATATTGTGAAGAATGAGGATCAATATAAGAGATAGTGCCAAGTAATTCATGTTGTTCCCTTTAAAATCCCTTTTCTCATCTCCCTCTAACAATGGAAGACTATCTTATTTAAGTGATAGTCTACACGTCTATCAATAAAGAGATTGTAACACCCAAAAAATGACGGTTAATATAGTATTGTGGATCATGCAATGGGACCCACCAGACGATAGAAATACATAAATTAATTATAATATAATTGTAGTGCCGAACCATAAAATATTAACCATCACTCCGACGATGACTTTATACATCATATGGCTATAATCGCCACTATACACAGGATTCAAATACAAGTATAAACCATATGAAGATGGAGGATACCCCAAATACATACATGGTTTAATATTACAGAGCAAAAATGAAAATGCACGCTTTAATCATAACCAGAGAAAAGAAGACTTGGGGCCCCCAAACTAGTATCCTCCAAACCCTTCAACGTCATAATGCTCTTCTGCGCCTTGGCCTTCCCTCGACCTATAATACAAACAACAAGTATTTTGCCCAAACACATAGTCAGATATATATGATAATAAATTCCCAATATGATATACAAATTATATATAATAGATCTCAATGAAACAAACCCGACTATTGAACATACTCCTCAGACGTATGAAATAACCAATTGCAAAATGTTGGACATACCCAATCACACATGGCGTACGAGCGACCAATTAATATGGCTTAAGCGGACATCACAATAAGCCCGATTTGGAAATATGTCCTTGCACATGTCCACCCAGTATACGGAATCCAGGATATACGTGGGACACTGTACCTAGTTAGTCTCATGAAGTAATCCTCTCGTGTGCACAATCCAATGTGGAAACATCAACGACCATATGTGCCCGACTAAAAATCCTACACATAACCAATCGGTACGCAAATATGATTCCAGAAATGCCACGATGCAACATGAAAATGAAACTCAAGTAATTACATATCCAACAAGGATCAAGGAACTCACAGAAGTGACACAACAATCAAAGAGACCAACGATATCAAAGGTAGTGAACTTGGGAGTACAATCCCACGACGCAACGATTGATACAATAAACAAAAACAAAACCTCAATATGAATTACAGATTCATAAAGCTTTACACATACATGAAATGTATAACATTCAGAAGAATCACTTATCATTATAATCAAGCAAGATAACTTGCCTCAATTCCGGAGACGGAAAATAGTCTTCCCTAACGAATGAACGAACGACGTCATTCGACAAAATAATACTCACTCGGACAAGCAACCTTGAATGTAATATAATACATTCAATAACACAATCTCACAATATCGATATCGAATTCATGAAAACCAACTTCCAGAATTCAACACTAATTGCAAACTATTCTAATGAATTTCAATGTTCTAATTTATGAACTTCTATACTCTCAATTCATCTATAACCAGATTAACATATTCATAATGTTCTTCAACATTCATGATCCTCTATATTATAAGAATTGTCAATAACAAGTACAAATAATCACCCTATTATGACAATGACATCATGAATCATTATAATCTTCACAAGGACATTACTAATACTTAAACATGATGTCGTAAACCATCACCAATTACTAATTCATCAAGTTTAACTTAACTATATCAAAACTATGATAATTATCTCCCAATTCATCATTAGTTCCCTTACAATAGTTAAACCTCTCAAGAACACTCAAACTATAGGTAATCATTACAATTATGTTAATCAACCAAGCAAGTTGAGTGTAATTCTTTCAGAACATGATATAACATCTAAGTATCCTAAACCTCAAGGACATAATCGTTTTTAAGCCCTAATCATCATGTTCTTGATTATGTATTCATAAGTTCAATAATAATCATGTTATGCTCTATTAACTCAATACCATATGTAGTATTAATCAACAATATTATCATCACGACGGAATCAACACAAGATTATACAACTTACCTCTTAAATATGAAGAACAACCTAAAAGACTTAAAGATTCCACTATAATCCTCAACTTTCCAAGCTCCAATCCAAGGTACGAAGCTCCAAGACAAGATAGAAGAGGCTTACAATCACTTAGGTGTAACACCCCAAATCCACATGGGGATATTACACGCTGTAGACCCTTCCCACGAGGATCTACCAGGATAAACATCACAGAACGACCAAAGTCTTGACCGTCCGGGTCAAAAAATAAAACAAAACGGACCGTTAAGGTCAAATACAAGTAAACTTCGCGGACCGATGAGGTCGCAAAACACAATCAACAGAAAATAACTCTTTACAATAGTACCCACGCAGGGTTCGAAGTACAGTACAACGGAAGACTAATTACAACTTGAAAGTACCACAAGACCGTACCAACTCTCACTCTTGATTAGTATCGTAGCTCATCAACTCCTATGCCAATCTTGTGACAGCTCCCTCGAACTGAGTATACCTGAAATGCATGAAACGCATTTCCCCCATTTAAGGGGTTAGAATTTGAATGTCTAGTACAAGTATCATGCTATACGAAATGTAACAAGCAAATAGGAACCACGAATCAGATATGACAGTCAACTACCAAAGCATTCCCGGGAGGTTTTAGCAATAGAAAACAAGCTATGAAGCATTTGAAAATAAAATCATCATCTCGGGAATCGTTAGAAATACGGATCATTAGGACCTCGAGTCCTGGATTTCAAAACCTTTCGAAAATCTTAGGGTCTTAGCCCAAATCTCAAATTGTATTCCAACAATTTACAGTACGAAAATATTTTCATAAATCTCGTGGGGCTCGGCTCAACATTCTTTTCTTAAAAACTTTCTTTCAAAACTTTGATTTACAAAACATGATTCATGACACTGTGATCCCCTATCACGTGTCTCGTAGTTTCAACGACCCGCATGGACTTAACCAATCACAACAATCGATCATACTCATGACTCCGTGATCGCTTGCCATGAGTCTTCGTAGGTTCAACGACCCACATGGATTGAGCCAACACAACAATCACAACCAGTCCCGACACCATGAACCTGTGTCACGTGTCACAGTAGGTCCCGTCGAACCCCCATGGTTAGACATACTGTGTCCTGACCCCATGGACCTGTGCCACGTGTCATCGTAGGCCTCGTTAGACCCACACGATTAGGCCTCGTAGGCACCATCGAACCCACATGAGTGAACTTAGCATTCTAGCAGACAACATTCACATTCACATCATACCAATACGTTCACGATCAATCAATCACATTGATTAGCATAACTACACCCACCCGACACACATAGCACAATCTCGAAAATCCAACCACCAATATCAATAACACATAATCCAGGATAACTTATGATCGAAACACCACACATTGCACACCCATGTGTACAACCAACCAACAAGGTTATCACAATCCTACTCACATAACAACACATAATATACAACCCAACGTAAAACCAATCCAACAAAATCATCACAATCGTCATGATTCCTCGGTCATGAACAATCAAGCACCACACAACCAACATGAAGTATTTACTACAATTGGTTTTAATCACAACATATGAAATATATATTCATCGAGGTAAATCAATCATCGTAACTCTAACACGTAAACTTTACTCACAAGACACGAATCGTTTAAGCAAGATACTTGCCTCAATAACCGATACCGAACACTCCGACGAATACGACTCGACCGGGAAACTCCGAATACCTACAACTTCTACAAGACACAACAAAAAAACGATCACAATGAGTATCAAGACCAATAACAACAGAAATCACATCAAAGTATCGAAAGAAACCTCATTCGAACATTTAATCGAACATTAAATGTTCACGACCCTTTAAGAACACCAAAATCACCCATCGAGTTGAACGAATCGAAGATATGGATGTTCAATCCATAAAACATGTTTAACAACAACATCTAACACCAATAGATTCATCATAACCGGATTGGATTCGGAATCAATAACAAATCTCCAAAAAGTCAACTCTAGAGAAAATTGAAAAGTACCTCGATCCGACGAAGAACAATGGATTAAATGACGTTACAATCACCTAGAACTCTCCAAAACACAGTTAGCATGTTCTAGTCATGAATATTAGCGTACGCTAACGAGTCCCAATTCCAGTCCAGTAGTTACTGGATAGATTCTGCATCTACAGTTAGCATGCGCTACCGATGCACCTTAGCGTGCGCTGGCCTACTACATAGCGTGCGCTATTCAACTCTCTAACCCAATCCAGTAGCTTCTGGACTGTTTCTGCACCTCCAGTTAGCGTGCGCTAACTATGCCTTAGCGTGCGCTAATCTTACTGCACAGATAGCTCCAAAACACATCATAACAGCGATACTACCCAACGGAACGACAAACACGCATAAATCTGAATCGCAACCACATGCGTCAATGCATGTCAAACGAATATATAAGCACGAACAATGTATAATCCACTAAATAGTAGAAAAAAATTCCACGCAACCAGAAACGAAAATCTCGGGCATTACATTCTACCCCACTAAAAATAAGTTTCATCTCGAAACTTAAAATAAGAATATCAAGGTAGACACAAACGAAACCAAAAGGTCCACACAACAAATATCAAATCTCCACACAAGACATAACCTACAATACAACACGTAATAACATCACTGGGCACCACTGGACCCTCCACGAGTAGGAGCGGGACCCCGATCCCCGAACATCTCAACGACGGACTCGCAGTGTGCCGCTTGGTGTCCCAAATTGTAACACCCCCAAGATATTCGAGGTGTATTACAGCGCCGTGGACCCCTACATGGGACCCACCAGGCTAACACAATAAAAACACCACTCGACTAACCGTCTCGGTTAGCAAGGAAACAATTGTTAACCACAAGAACATAAAACAACACGCCCGGTACAACCGGCATAATAAACATCAACCGACAAATACAGTAACTCCAACGAAGACAAATCACAACCAAAAAGGAAAAGCCTAAGTACTCGCGAGTACAATCTATAAGTTTACAATTTGGAAAACATCCACATCAAAAGAGACGGTAGAAATTAACAAGACTCGATTGCACATGTCAAAAACCTTGGCCGACATCCTCGAACATAAAACAACACTCCCGGTACAACCGGCATAATAAACATCAACCGACAAATACAGTAACTCCAACGAAGACAAATCACAACCCAAAAGGAAAAGCCTAAGTACTCGCGAGTACAATCTATAAGTTTACAATTTGGAAAACATCCACATCAAAATAGACGGTAGAAATTAACAAGACTCGATTGCACATGTCAAAAACCTTGGCCGACATCCTCGTACCATCCAGTAGCCGCTCGTGCATTTGAACATAACCTGAAATCCATAACAAGAATTTCCCCGACAACGGATCCCCAGAGGGGTTAGCAATTACGCTAGTACAAGTATTTAAGGCAAACCAATCGCTTACACATTTCATAGTACATGCACCAATATCATTTCAAAAACCAAAACCAGACATGTCTTTTCCGGAAACAAACAGTCACAATTAATTTGCCTAGGACCGGGACGAAGCCACGAATATCCCACTCGAGGCCTCTAAGGACCCTCCCGAGCTGGCCATATTCATAAAACAAATCAAGCACCACACGTCACCTAGGACCGGGATGAAGCCACGAATCCCACTCGAGGCCTCTAAGGACCCTCCCGAGCTGGATAGCGAAACAAACTCATGAATCCAGGACGAAGCCATAGATTCCCTCGAGGCCCCGTCGGACCCTCCCGAGGTGAGTAAAGCACACACAATATACATTACCATTTCACGTTAAGCATAAAGGTTTCCAAGAATTACTTGCCTTGAATGTTGACGACGCAACGAACAGAAAGGAAAGTAACCGACGAACGCTAGGAACCAACGAAACCGAACCTAACGATTCGAAGAATACAATCACAACCATTTCGAAATGAATACGGAATTGGAATACACCCGAAAACCCGCCTATGATTCATGTATATTCGTATATAAACAACAACGAGGGCGGACCACAACCAAACCCTCTCGATTCCATAAAAATCACGAAATATACCATGAATCCGTAGGGAAACTAAGAATACCAACAAGATTAATCATATTCATCATGAATTAATCGACAAAACGGAACGAATCGGACAAAAACGTGAAAACCCCCAATTTTACCAAAAGTAGGGTTCTAAAGATCTAACCTTGATTCGCTGGATCAAGGGATGATATCAGATGAACGATTGATGATATAACCTCAAGAACTCCATGGATATGTTATTAAACAACATGGCTTCAAGCTTAGAATACGCCCAGCTGCGGAGGAGGAGAAGAAGAAGGTGAAGAATGGCGAGAAAAACGTCTGCAGGGCCTTTTATAGCCGATTGCCGTAGGGTTACGTCGTAATCGCCAAGGGTTACGACGTAACCGAAGTCATCGCCCCATCGCCGGCCCGCTACGTACGTTACCGGACAGGGCCTTACGTACGTAACCGGCCCTTACGTACGTAACGGCCGAGCACTAACGTACGTTACTCGGCCAGGGCTGGCCTGGCCCGAGCATGCCCGGCCATGACTCGGCCGGGACCAATTCCGACGGCCCGAACGACCCTGAAACCCGAACCTTATGAAATACTCGCAAAGACGAATCCGAGCACTAAGATAACACACGATTCCGACCACCCGAAGGCTCGAAATTCGACAACGGAAAGTAATTACCCCAAACTTTGGGAAATTACGAAAATGGCCCAAAACGCCCGGAAATCACGATACGTGATCGAATAACCAAACCGAAGTTCACAACACGTCTAACAAAGTTAAGCGGACTTGCGGGAAACTCGAAGCAATGATTTGGACGAGATTCGCAAGAATCGAACTCAAGTGCGGAAAAGTCGCTAAAAAGCACGGAACTCAACAAAACAACACCGAAACGAACTCGGATGACAAAAAGTGTAGAATTAATCATTCTCAGAATGATGAAAGGGTCATGAGCGAGCCGTCAAAAAAGACTCCGGCGGAAAAAAAGAAATTTACCAAAAATCGAAAATTGCGGATATTACATTCTACCCCCCTTAAAAGAAGTTTCGTCCCGAAACTTAAAATAAGTAGGGAGAAGCAATATCCCCTGCCAGGAAAACTCGACGAGATACACAAAAACCGAAGACTCGCGCCCGATGGCGAAACGCTGCAAGAAACGCAAAGAGACATACGGCGTGAAAATACGCTCTAGGGCGGCTAACACAACGTCACCGGTAGAGACATAATAAAATCAACGAGTGACAAGCGTCATCAAATAGACAATACAATTGAGTCGATTATCCGAACAATCACAAAACTCAACGAACGAAAATCAATACGATTGACCAACCCAACGGTTCATCAACCAAAACGCGAGTCAACGCTGAACAAATACGGAATTCCACCGCCCAAGGGTTGGAAGATCGAAAACGAGACTAATTTCCCGAACTTAAGGGAATTACGAAGGAGCCTGAACGCTCAACAATCACGAAATGAGAACAAAAACCGAACAAACAAACGATTGAGACAACAAAAATCGAACAATCATGTCCGAAACACTCAGGATAATAAAATTCAAACAACAACTCCGAGGATGACCTGGTGAGAACAGCAAGACGTGCATTCCCACAATATCCACAGGAAAGGGAATAGCGATTGAAAAGCCCCAACGACAAACGAGTTATTCCGAAACAATACCACCCTCGTTCGATCAACAAAAGCAAGGGATAGGGAAAGTTCAGAAATGTTAACGAGCATAAACGAGTTGATAGAGCCAAAAATACAGAAGTTCAAAATCCGATCCACTTGAATAAAAGAACTATTAGAACCAAAAGATGTTACTTCCGAACAAGGTTCACAATAGTCGAACCGAATTCGGAAAAGTCACAGCGATAACCAGATCGACTCAAAATCAGATTATAGCTCGTTCGAATGATGAAACCAAGGTATAGAACAAGTTCAGAAGGTATCAATGAACACGAGCGAATCGATAGACTGGAGAAAGAGAAGATATAGAAGTCAAAATAGTACGGGTATTACCTTTGACCTCGCCCCCGAAACTCACAACAACGGAACCAAGATAACAATATAACAAGCAATCGACACAACGCGGAACAATCACCGATGCACACAATCATACCAACCCGAGCTCTAACAGCTCGCATATATGCGATAACACATAAACCGCTACGAGGTGACAACATCCAATACCAATATCACACCCCTCACAGAGGCTACCACGACAACTGTGTGGCGAACTACTCAACGCTCACACCGCCAATTCAACAACAACTCGGGGTTAACACCCTAACGAGAGCACGAACATCACACATATATTCCCGGACCACAACTAGGAATGATAGGTTTCGAAAACGAAAACCATCTTTTGAAAATAACTTGCAAGCACCAGTTGATCTTGATTATCATATATCAAAAAGTAGTACAAACATCGTCATCGAGACTTTAAAAAAAAAATCATCTTGCGTTCGATAAAAAAAATGAAGACACCTTTCGTTAAATTAAAACTTTTCCGCTATATTCGACCTTCGGGTCTAAGCGAATGCGTTTCTAAATCATTAGAAATATCTCAAAATATTTTGATCCTCAAAGTAGGATAATTTTGAAACATAGCGTGGCACTAGTAGGCATCTCGAGAGCACTGTGAGAAAATAATTCATTTTAAAAGTACGTCTCGAGGTTTATTTTCTAACATACTCAAGGTTTTTCAGAAGTACAATAGGCCAAAATGCCCAAAATTCACACGTGTCAACATTCACTTAAACACATCATAGCACACTCATTAAATTGTTCACTATCAAGACAGTGATATACAATCCCTAGGATATGTTTAACAACATCGTTAAAACAACGATCGGTTTATCAAAACCGGATGGAAAACGACATCAAGAACAAAACTCCAAAAAGTCAACTCTAGGGATTCAAGAAAAATACCTAGATTCGGCGAAGAACAATGGATTAGATGATGTTAAAAATCATCTAGGATACTCTAAAACACCTTTGGATGGAAGAAAAAAATCAGCCCCAATGCGAAACCTAGTCGCTAAGTCTCAATCTCATGGAGGATAAAGAAAAATGAAGAAAAATGCAACTTAGACACAATTAGCGTGCGCTAATCATTAAGGTTAGCGTGCGCTATCACGGCACCAAACAAAACTCCTGACCAAAAATATGCTGTTAGCGTGCGCTAATCCCAAGTGTTAGCATGCGCTAACAAGAACTTCAGACCCAGTCCAGTAGCTCCTGGACTGCCCTGAACTACCAGGTAGCGTGTGCTATCCTCCCCTTAGCGTGCTACCAACGCACTCTTGCGCGCGCTAGCTGCAAAGCGTAGCGTGCGCTAACGACCCACAGAGACAACAACAGAACACATCAGAAAAATTACATGCCGTAAACCTTTCTCACAAGGATTTACCAGGCTAAGCACAATTTCCCATCTCATTTCGAAAATGCTAAAAAGACCAATGACGGTAATATTTTCCAAAGCTCACAAAATTATTTGTCAAACCATCATGAAATATTCAAGGCTAAAATGCCAAAACTTGATTCAAGGAATCGGTTTTACGAAATAAAACTCAGTTTGCAAAATACCGAAAGCCGTTTGAAAGAACTCACGCAACGGATAAAATACGGTACGAAAATACATCAAGAAGGATTTACACTCCTCGTATAAACTAAATACGAGAGTCTAATAAACATATATCGTGAAATCAAAATCCACAGAAGGATTCCATCATTCAATCGACTAATCATACAAATAACTCGTGTCACACGAGGCACAACACAAGGAAGGGAGTTTTAAATCCATAGGTCGCACGTAAGTGACGACCGCCCCTCGATACTAATCACGACCAATGATCTCAAATGACGCGTCGCGATGCGACTAAGTCAGACAAAATCCGACGAGACAAAACTCAACAAACACAACTTGACTCGACAGCCTAGGTTTCCCCAAGCTAATCTGATTTTTAAAATCGTATACTCTAGTTATTCGAAAATAAAACCGATAAGTTAAAAATCGTTCTCAAGACCCTTTTAAACACGACTAGGGCTTAACAGTGGTAGCATTTTATAAAATGTCCTAAACACTTTTATACACGACCTTTAAATACGACACAAGGTTTTATTTGAAAATACAAGGCTGGCTCACCCAAATTCATGTCACTTTTCAAAAACCCACAATACGATCAAGCCTAAGGAATTTTCAAGCATGCACGCCACATGTATTATTATTAATAGAAACACATTGGTTGTAAATATTAATATTTAGCCAAGTACCATCAATTCCCGAACACACGCATATACGGCATTCAAAAATCACCGATTAACAAGCGCAATTCGGAAACACTAATTCTAAGCATATGTCAAACTTATCTCTTCAAGTTTAACAGCATAACTAATGAACATCGATTCGAACACATGTCGAAACCATCTAGGTGAGTTTCTCAACAAACTCTGCCTTCGACACCTTTCCCGGAACATGTCAATGTTCAAAACATTCACATCATACTGCACCCCTCGGTGTCCAAACCATCAGTACGTTCGGCTCAACATACATTTAGTATATCGCAATTATCAAACACAGATTCCATCATACAACAAAATACTAGAGAGTCAAGCCCTCTCACAATATACCACGGAGCAATTCTCGAATCTTTCGATCACCAACGATCCCACCAACGCTAGGAAGTTTAGCGATGGAAGGCTCGCAAAACGACAAACGGTCCAGCCTAGAACGGCGCACATACTCCAGAGAGATAAGGGACTGCGCAATACTAGAATCAAAAGTGCACGAACCGGATGGATCGAAAAACAACTCGACGATAAGTACGAGAGAGGCAATCACAGTTCAAGAAGTGGAATTTCAATACGAGAAAACAAGAGAATCGGGTAAGGAAAACTTACGAGCACTGGATGTACTGAGATGCCGGCAGCGGTGTGACAATGTGCAAAACAAAACACAACTAGACCCAAATAACCTACAAGCCTAGGTATCCATAAACCTAGATCTCCGATACCATTTTCTGTAACACCCCCAAGATATTCGAGGTGTATTACAGCGCCGTGGACCCCTACATGGGACCCACCAGGCTAACACAAGAAAAACACCACTCGACTAACCGTATCGGTTAGCAAGGAAACAATTGTTAACCACAAGAACATAAAACAACACGCCCGGTACAACCGGCATAATAAACATCAACCGACAAATACAGTAACTCCAACGAAGACAAATCACAACCCGAAAGGAAAAGCCTAAGTACTCGCGAGTACAATCTATAAGTTTACAATTTGGAAAACATCCACATCAAAAGAGACGGTAGAAATTAACAAGACTCGATTACACATGTCAAAAACCTTGGCCGACATCCTCGTACCATCCCAGCGCCCGCTCGTCTGGCTGAACATAACCTGAAATCCATAACAAGAATTTCCCCGACAACGGGTCCCCAGAGGGGTTAGCAATTATGCTAGTACAAGTATTCAAGGCAAACCAATCGCTTACACATTTCATAGTACATGCACCAATATCATTTCAAAAACCAAAATTGGACATGTCTTTTCCGGAAACAAACAGTCACAATTAATTTGCCTAGGACCGGGACGAAGCCACGAATCCCACTCGAGGCCTCTAAGGACCCTCCCGAGCTGGCCATATTCATAAAACAAATCAAGCACCACACGTCACCTAGGACCGGGACGAAGCCACGAATCCCACTCGAGGCCTCTAAGGACCCTCCCGAGCTGGCTAGCGAAACAAACTCATGAATCCAGGACGAAGCCATAGATTCCCTCGAGGCCCCGTCGGACCCTCCCGAGGTGAGTAAAGCACACACAATATACATTACCATTTCACGTTAAGCATAAAGGTTTCCAAGAATTACTTGCCTTGAATGTTGACGACGCAACGAACGGAAAGGAAAGTCACCGACGAATGCTAGGAACCAACGAAACCGAACCTAACGATTCGAAGAATACAATCACAACCATTTCTAAATGAATACGTAATTGGAATACACCCGAAAACCCGCCTACGATTCATGTATATTCGTATATAAACAACAACGAGGGCGGACCACAACCAAACCCTCTCGATTTCGTAAAAATCACGAAATATACCATGAATCCGTAGGGAAACTAAGAATACCAACAAGATTAATCATATTCATCATGAATTAATCGACAAAACGGAACGAATCGGACAAAAACGTGAAAACCCCTAATTTTACCAAAAGTAGGGTTCTAAAGATCTAACCTTGATTCGCTGGATCAAGGGATGATATCGGACGAACGATTGATGATATAACCTCAAGAACTCCATGGATATGTTGTTAAACAACATGGCTTCAAGCTTAGAACACGCCCAGCTGCGGAAGAGGAGAAGAAGAAGGTGAAGAATGGCGAGAAAAACGTCTGCAGGGCCTTTTATAGGCTGACTGCCGGCCGGGTTACGTACGTAACCGGCCAAGGGTTACGTACGTAACCGAGTCACTGCCCCAAAACTGCCGGCCCGCTACGTACGTTACCGGCCCGGGCCGTACGTGCGTAATCGCCCTTACGTGCGTAACGGCCGAGCACTAACGCACGTTACTCGGCGGTGGCTGGCCCGAGCATGCCCGACCATGACTCGGCCGGGACCAATTCCGACGGCCCGAACGACCCCGAAACCCGAACCTGAATACGAAGCGAAGATACAGTTACGAAATAATCGCAAAGACGAATCCGAGCACTAAGAGAACACATGATTCCAACCACCCGAAGGCTCGAAATTCGACAACGGAAAGTAATTACCCCAAACTTTGGGAAATTACGAAAATGGCCCAAAACGCCCGGAAATCACGATACGTGATCGAATAACCAAACCGAAGTTCACAACACGTCTAACAAAGTTAAACGGACTTGCGGGAAACTCGAAACAGCAGTTTCGGACGAGATTCGCAAGAATCGAACTCAAGTGCGGAAAAGTCGCTAAAAAGCACGGAACTCAACAAAACAACACCGAAACGAACTCAGATGACAAAAAGTGTAGAATTAATGATTCTCAGAATCATGAAAGGGTCATGAGCGAGCCGTCAAAATGGACTCTGGCTGAAAAAAAGAACTTTACCGAAAATTGAAAATTGCGGATATTACACAAATGACCACACTTGAAACAGTTAACCTGCAGCAAGCGACAATTCTTCCGAGTATGGCCCACACGGCTACAGTTGAAATACATCTTTACACCGCTCACCTTACTCACCGTTGGAGTAAGATTCTTAGACTGATCGAATGAATGGGGAGTGCTCCCAGAAGGACAATATGAAGCAACAGGTTCATGGAACTCACTTCTCTGACCTCTAGAAAAATTACCGAGGTCTTCTGTATCTTACCTCCCGAACTAGCTTCTGACACAGAAACATCCATCTCGATGGCTAAAGCTCGATCCTGATACTCTTTCAAAGTGGTACACATGATTGGAGCCATACTCTCACGGATATGGGATTTCATGCGCATATTGAAATATCGGATTTTGTCCGCTTCACTTCTCACTTGATCACGAACGTAACTCAGATGCTGATTATAATCGACTATCGCCTGTTACATCGACACATCTTGGGGCATAGCTGCGAAAAACTCAATGATCCTGCATTCACGGACAGGCAACGGGCAATACTCTACCTCCATGGCAGTCTTAAACTCAGCCCACGTAGATGTACGATCTGCAGGTGCTACAGCCTGCCACCAGTCTACATCTTCTTTATCGAGAAGATAACGAGTAATAGGTACTCTTCTCTCATCGGGACATGCCTCTGCATCAAATATTCTTCCCAACTGGAAGAGTCAATTCTCCCAACCTAACAAGTCAGAGGAACCCGCAAAACGAGGTGGATGCATTTTCATTACATCTCGCAACCACTTACTAGCTCCATTATTCCCCTCGAGAGGCTCATTCCGGTGCGCTGCTTGATTCATCTGCGCCAACTGATCAGCCACCTGATGAAGAATCGTAGCGGAACCAACACATACATTACCTCTATCTAATTGCTCCTGATCACGCGACTGGTCATCCCGACCACCTGTACTGAGATGATTGGCACTCGACAAAGAGCGAGTCGCTCTCTCATGCTCCTGATTACATCCACAGCCATGTCGATGTCCTCGGCCTCGACCTCTCGACATACTGAACAAACAATTACTAAGTACAATAAAACATAACATCGCAGAGCAACGCCCCAAAGTACCATCTCAGCACAACATATCACAAATTAATATGCTGAAAAGCCATCTCATCATAACGTATCAACATAAGGCAACAAATATCAACAGGAATACAAGAACTATCATGGCAACATATGGAACTCACAATCGTGAACGAATCATAAGACCACATCGACAGAAAAATTGTGACCATTCCTGAGAGAATCACGGCCATAACAAACTACATATCATCATAATCAATAACACATAAGGTATTGTTGGCCACTAAGTATACAGAATACAGATTGGAAAAGTGTTGGTACAACAAGCTGTATGTTTTTCAAATAAGAGTGCCTAGCGGAAGTTTGTTTAAGTGAGTTGCTGTAAATACAACAACTAGGTTTTCTCCTGGTAGCTTGGTGCGTACAGGGTATGCAATGTATACTTATAAATAATCGCAGTAATGAAAATAATAAATGCAGAAGGTAAATAACACAATATTTAAAGTGGTTTGAGATAAACCCCTCTATGTCCACTGGTCCTCCACACATGAGTAAAAGTTTATTATAATCACTACGTACACAACTACGTGACTTATAATCAAACCTATCCTTGTATCGTTCACACAGATTGATACAAAGACTGTTGCTTTCAACCGCTCACACAGATTGATTGATGGCGTCTCTTGACTTGCTTCTTCTCACAAATATTGAAGCTTCATCCTATTCATTCCACACAGGTCAGAATAATTTTCTTAGTTCACACAGAACTAGGTTTTACACAAAGGTAAAAAGGTAAAGTAACAGGTTCAGAACAGCAGCTTGAACACGATAATCTTGAGCTGATGATGTGCTATTCTTGATGACTGAGTATATTTCTTCTCTTCAGATATAGATAGATGCTTGAAGAAATATACTTTGCTCTTGTAAGATTTGATTCGACGATAATGAATATTCAGTCGTTCGTTTGAACTTGTTCGTCGAGATTGATCAGTATAAGTTCGCGTATTTTCAGTATGTGATCAGTTCGTGGTTTGCAATATCTATTGCATGGACTATTTATAACATAGGAATAGATCCGTTATAAATATGTCCGTTGGCTGGGTTGGTGAGCTGAGATCCATTCTGATTGGTTGATTGACTTTCACGAACAGGATCCGGTTTTTGCTCCTTGTCTGAAGATCCTTGTCGGTTGGTTTTTAAATACTCTATCCACTAAGTATTTAACTACTTCTTTCAAACGATGTCTTGACTTTAGTGAGTAAAGTAGATTCTGTTCTGACGGTCTTCAATCCTGTTGGATAAGTGTTGAAGATCCTAACACTTTACGGCCTGTTTGCTGTATCCAACATGTTACATTTATAATGCTGTAGCTGTAGGTTTCAACGATGTAGGCTATCTCTTAGTGCTGCTGTATGGAAGGTGCTGTATGTATGATTCCGGATAGCTTCCATAATTGGTGTCATCGACTCATGAACTTCTTGCTGTATGATGGGCAATTTATCCTTTGCTGTATGTTCGGCATTTGTCATTTTGCTGTATGCTGGCACTTATCAAAACAAGGTACAGGATTGTTTATCCCAACAATTTCCCCCTTTTTGATAATTCCAAAACCTCTTTATTGATTATGACAAAACCTCGATGCCAAAACCTCTTAAACATATTTGATTGGAGAGGCTTTCTTCTTGATCTTCTGTCGAATGTTCTGGTTATCAGCATTTAGAAAATATGAACAGCTCTCAGGCAAGTTCTATGATAGTATCTAATAGGGAAGTGTATTACAACTTAGACTTTTGATTGACGCACATATACAATCTTACAGTGTAGTCTAGTGTTAGAATACAACCTAACCTATGAACTGTTCACAGACAAGTTCTTACAGCTTTTATACTCAACAAGTTTTTACTTGTTTGCAACAAATAAATTGATTTTGTAATCAAACAGTAACACAGTAGTAGATTACGAGTTTTAATCTTTCAAGATCTATTTCCTGTATTGTTCATGCCTCCAAGGCCTTCGATCATGATCATTATCCATTCCTTTCCACTAATTCGATAAGGAGTCATTGCCTCAATTTTGATAAATCGCTCTTCCTTCGGATGATTGGTCGAAGGCAAGAATCCAGTCTTCGGGGTGGGTGACCCTTTCGCCTTTTCTGTGTTTAGACTTAGTAATTTCACGCTTCAGGCTGGTCATGTCGTCGATGACAGTCTCATGCAGCCAATCAAGTTGTTTGCCAACGTTGTACAGGGCGTCGACAACATCCTGTAGAAACACTGTTTGGCGACCAAGGGCGTGCAATTGCTCTATCTTCTCTTATGTGCACGGATATTTGGGGTGCACAAGATTTTCTTCAGCTCCATTTAGCTGTCGCACGACCACATGAGTATGCGGCCGTTGTGGTCTATCCTCGGGTAGAAAACCGTCATAGGATTCCATAGATGAAGGTGATGTAGGGTCATAAGGTGCGGGCATGGCTGTTGGTTGTTCAGCCTGTTCAGTCTCAGCGACAGGGGGGATAGATTCCACCGGTTCCGGTTGTGATTCTGTAGACATGGGTACAGGAGGGACTGGTTCCTCCTGCTGTCTCTCAGCATCCGCCTGCTTCGACAAATGGACTAATTCCTCGTGTGGGATGGCGCGGGCTTCTTCTTGTTCGGCGATAGGCTCGGGTGCCTATTCAGAAACTGTCTGTTCTTCAGGGACAAGAGGGACTGATTCCTCCTGGTCTTGGGCAGCTTCCTGTTGACGAGGAGGGGACTGTTGTTGGTTTGAGGTCCTCTCACCCTGTTAGTTCTGCATCGGAGAGAGTTCCCCTTCTCTAGCCTCCTCGCGACTCATTCCAGACCTGCCTGAAAGGCATCGTCATCGTCGTCTAAGTTGTGGTTGGATTTAGGACTGTTGGGAACAGAGTCTTCAGACTTGGGTTTTCCTTTCAATCAGGCTTGCTCTTTTACCAGAAAGTAGCTCTTGATCAGTTCTTGGCAAAAGCTGTTGTCCCATTGAATAAGGGCTTCGATATTCTGGGAATCGGTCACCTCCAGAACAAAATTTTCTTCTTCTCTCCATTCCTCACAATTGTACAGAATGTCATAAGGTGCGACCATGTATGACTTCCATTGGACAAACCTTTCAAATGCTTGGTCAATTTGCACTTGAAATAGAGTTTTCTTAATGATAGCAGAGGGGGAAGGGCTCCGAATAGTATGTGGGTCTACTGTAGGAATGGGATCCGCGACAGGTGTGGGAGCCTGTTTTGGAGATGGATCCCGAATAGGGGTTGGTACCCTAATGGGAGAGGGATACTTTAAGGGTGTGGAATCCCTTATAGGAGATGTGGCTTTGGGCTCTGAAGGGGCAGCCGACCCGCCAGAGCCTTCTAAGTTGGCAAATAGCTATTTATCTGTTATTGCCGCTAAAGGCTCGGGATCTACTGTATGAACTGTAGTAGCTACTTCTTCTGCAGGGGTTACGCCCTGTGGGTGTTGTACAAAGGGTTGAGCCATATATTTAGCTTTGGAATCCTTCTTCTGTTTCTTCTTCGTGTCCTCAACAGTAAGAGGAGTTTTGCTGTGAGAAGCACTTCTTTTCCTTTTCTTGTCCTGGCTAGCAGCCCTGTCAGTGACATCCCTTGGATTGTAGGATATGGGCATGGTGGTGACATGGGGTCTGGTAGCGATCCGTCTTTGTTGAAGACTGTGGCCTTGCTCCTAACGATGAATTTTCTGGGGCCGATTTTATTGGCATCACGAGATTGCTATACGCCACAGCGAGTGAGAATGTGGTTGAGGATAAGCCCAAATGATTTCTTCTGGGTGCTGGGCTTGGTAGCCTCTTCTTGTAGGCGCTTGAGAACAATCTGGCACCAATTGACGCGTTCGCCTGATATGATGGCAACCATTATTATAAAGCACAGATTAGTGCACATCTCTAATGCACCAGTTCTATTCTCAATGACACGACAACAGAAATCATGCAAGTACATGAAGGGCAAGCAAAATCTTCTTTTGTCATAAGATGGATGGACATTTAACGGATGGGAACCGTCTTTTAAATGAACAAACATGATGAATCGAGCGTTACTAGTACATCTTATCCATCCAATTTTGAAATGATAACCGGTCCCACTTCTGATGTTTCGACTTCCCTTATTGCCCGAAATGGCAGTTTGAAATAGTTAATTAATTGAAAAATTGCGGCATTTGAGATAATACAGTCCAGATGTCGTGTAAAGCATTAAATGCAAAGAAGTTTGAATTTTAAAACAGGGCACGTGGACTTAAAACTATTTTAAAATGTATATTAATATAATATTAATTGTTGTTCCATAGTATGTACTATATCCGCGAAAATATAGCGTTCTACCTTAAAAAGTACATATGGGATTCAGTTCTTACAACAATTTTTGGAATAATACTGTATTCATTGGTCATACTGCATTCCCCTCTAATTAATACACACGTCAGCTGTAGGATGATTTTTTGTCTTCGTAGTCCTACAGTGCTGTATGACTGTCTGAGTGTATAGTTAATTAACGGTGGATACTTTATTCTTGGGTCTTACAACATTCCCCCTCAATTGATGAGTAAAAGCATAAACATTTACAGGGAGTCCGACTATAGCATTCCCAGTTCTTTTCAAAGCATACAGAATCCGGCTATGCTGAGAGGCTTGGTAAAGATCTCGGCTAACTGTATATCTGCATGAACTTTCTCGAGCCGAACATCCTTCTTCTCAACATGATTCCGAATGAAGTGATGCTTCATATGAATATGCTTAGTATGAGAGTGCAAAACAGGGTTGTGCGTTATTGTAATTGCACTCGTGCTATCGCACATAATTGGTGTTTCCTTGGCAATGATTCCATAGTCTAACAGCTGTTGTTACATCCAAAGGATCTGCATACAGCAACTACCAGCAGCATAGTATTCTGATTCAGCTGTGGAAAACAAGTTTGCCAATTATTTCTTGCTGAACCACGACACAAGTCTAGGTCCAAGAAAGTGACAAGTACCACTTGTACTCTTCCTAGCTAGCTTACAACCTCCGATATCCGAGTCGTTGTAGCTAAGTAAATTGAATCCGCCTTCTTGACTGTTCCTTTAACATACTTAAGTATTCGTTTAGCTGTTGTGAAGTGTGATTCTTATTAGGAATACTTGTTATATTTTGATGATTTCATCATTATACTTGTTTAATCAAATGTATGTTTATTACTTGGCAAAATGTAAGGAAGGACGAAATGAGTATCTTCCATAGGCCAAATTGAGTTAATTTAAATACTTGGCAAAATGTAAAGAAGAACCAAATGAGTATATTCTATAGGCCATATAAGTTAGTCTTAAAATTGGCTAAGTACAAAGTGCATATTAGTACATCAGAGAAGTTTCGGTCAGACATGCAACATCAGAGAAGTTTGACCAAACATTGCAGAAAGCCGAGTCACAGTCAAGTGAAAATCAGAGAAGTACTAGTCAACAATTTTATCAGAGAAGTTTGACCAGACTGCAGTCAAGTGCTCAGACGGAGCCCAAGTCATCTGAAGTTTGACCATCAGATCAGACAAGTTCATCAGGTCAGAAGACTTCAGACAAGTCGGCAGATCAGAGAAGTCATCATCAGAGAAGTCAGACAAAAGAGAAGGTTGACTGCACATCAGACAGATTGACCTAAAAAGATCAGATAAGTTCCGACCTGAGAAATCAGCTACGTAAACCAGTCCACGTCAGCATGCGTTGAAAAGTCAATAATTATGGAGAGTCACATGCGGGCGATAAGGGACAGACCGGAGAGATTCCCAGAAAGATATGAATTAAATAATTCATTCAGACCCACCTTTTAAGACTTTAAACATATTAAAATCAAAAGTTTCGGCGCCTCAACATGAAAGTCTTCACAACGGTCGAAAATGGATTAAAATAAGGGAATCCATCCTTGCAACGTTCAAAAATAAAAACAAAGAAGTCTATTTCTTCAACGGACGGATTTGTTACAGATTTGCAACGGCTATGAAGAAAAGCTCTAAGGATCGACAAGTTATAAATATCTGACGATTTGAAGTTGAGCAGTACGATGTGAAATATACTCTCAAGCAATTAAACCAATCAAGCAATCAAGAACTCTATAGCATCGTGAAGAGCAGTATTCTCAGTTCATATACGAAGAAAGCTCTTAGTTGAAGAAGACAAAACACTCTTGTCTTAAAACCTGAGTACGGGGTACTTCACTGGTTGAAATTACGCGACTGATAGGCATCCAAGGATTTGGAGATCGAGTGGTGCTAGGCAGTCAGAAAGGAGTTGCAATGACAGGATTTCCACTTTTTCCAAGGATTTGTAGAATCACTGTAATATTTATCACTGGTTGAAAATTAGGGTAGATTCATCTCCAACTGGTTTGGAAAAAGTGGATTAGTAGAGGATTACCCCACCTCTGAGACCACTATAAATTTCCTGCGTACTTTACTGTTTTAGCATCATACTTAACTGCTGCATTCATACTTAGTGTTCATTGTTTATATTTTTGTATTCGTCATCAGCTGACTTCCGCACTTATATTGTCTACAGACGACTCTAAGTCATCTGTACCATCAGCTGAGAAACACATCCTTCTTGGAAAAAGAGTTTCAATAAGTCTATTCACCCCCCTCTAGACTTATTTCTGGACGACTTGTGACCTACAAGTGGTATCGGAGAGATTGGTTCAATTTTTCAGAACCAGATCCGTATATCGAGGATATATATTTTATCTCTCATTAAGAATGGAACACATGCAACACATGCATTCTAGATTACCTGTTTTTTCAGTTAACGAGTATGATCTTTGGAAGATAAGGATGCAGGCACATTTATCTTCTATCCATGACGACATGTGGTGCATAATCGAAGATGGTCCTTTCATTTTTGAGAATGACAACACTCCTGAGGAGATAGCAGCCGGGAAGCCAGGGAAGATCCCCAAGAAGAGGACGGAGGTGACCATTGAAGAGAGGAAGCTGCCCAATCTTGACAACTGGGCCATAGATGTGCTATATCAAACTCTTGACAAATCAACAATGGTCAAGATCAAGAACTGCAAAAATGCCAAAGAAATCTGGGACACATTAGCCATAATGTGTGAGGGAACAGAGCTGATAAAAGAAAACAAGTTGTCAGTTGCTACCCAAAAATTTGACAACTTCAAAATGAAGAATGGCGAATCCATAGACCAAGTGGACACAAGATTCACCAAAATCATCAATGAGATCAACTCCCTGGGAAAATCCTATGGCAACAGGGAAGTGGCCCTGAAGGTTCTAAGATCTCTCAACCCAGAATGGAGTATGAAGGCAGTGGCCATGAGAGAATCCAAGGATCTTAATAAGATAAAGATCCAAGAGCTATTCTCTGACATAAAGGCTTATGAGTTTGAGCTTCCAAGTTCATCATCAACCGAGCCTGCAGAGAAGGGAATAGCGTTTTCAGCTGAGTCCCCCGCCAAGAGCTTATCTAAAGTCAAGCCTCCATATCCCCTAGATTTTGAGGAAGAAATGGCGTTTATAATACAAAGATTCAGCAACTTTCAAAAGAACTACTCCAAGTATAAGAAGAACTATAAAGAAAATCCCAGGAGAAATCAAAAAGCTGGAAGCTGGAAGGTGGAATGTTATAACTATCATAAGACAGGACACATCCAAATCGACTGTCCTGGTCTTTAGAAGGACAAGAGCAAGAAAGAGGTGAGCAGAAAAGAAGACCGAAGGAAAGCCCTCATTGGACAAGACCAAGAGAGTGTAGAATCGAGCAGCGAATTCTTCTCTGATGATGATGATGAGGAATATGACTGTCTGATGGCCAACCTAGCTGATGAAGAGGTAACCTCAAAACCCTCTAATTCAAATAATAGTTCAGACATGTCACAAGACATGGACTTACACGAGTTTGTAAATCAGCTTCTCAAAGACTTTGAGAAATTAAAATCTGCACACCTATTTGTATCAGCCGAGAAGACCCAACTGTAAGATGAGAATAGGCAGCTGAAAAATGATTTTGAAAAACTCAGCCTAGATTTGAATAAAACCAAATCTGATCTTGAAAAACAGGCTGCAGACAACTTTAAAAACTAGGCTGATATCAACACAGCTGAGATAAAATGATTAACTGTTTTGAATAGTGAAAAATCAGCTGCACCTTCTCATGTCAAAGCTGAGTTTACTAAACTGACTCAGCTAAGAAAAACTCAGGCGAATGAAATAACCTCCCTGAAGGCGTCTCTAACCTTGGACGAATTGTTTACGAACAAAAGGCCACTATATTCCAGATCAGGCCTTGGATATGACCCTAACACTCCCTCTAGCTCTAAAACCACTTTCATCAAGGGAGAAACACTTGTCCCAACTGCTGAACCTACTTACAAAACTGTGTTTCAAAATAGGCAGCAACCATGTCACAAGTATAGGCTGTAGCCAAGGTATACAAGGCAGCTAACTAGATAAGAGACTAGGCAATGGCCAAGGCAAAATCAGCAGCCCAGGCAACATGCCCAATATTATCAAAGACTTCCCAAAAACATATTTCAAAATGGGAGGGGCAAAAGGAAACCTCAAGGTTATCCAAATTTTCAAAATGAACAAGTGCGGAGACCTCAAAGATTTTATAAATGGTCTCAGCCAAAATTTAGGAATGGCCCACACCACCAATTTTATGAGGCATATCCAGTACACAATCCTAACCGGGGATATAAGCCCAGATTTTACACTTTTTAGGGGCAATCACCATAACTTTCCTAATCCAAGGAGAAATCAATTCTCTAGGAAACCATCTAAACCCAAAGGACCCACACATATTTGGGTACCTAAATCTTTGCTTGTATGATTGCAGAAAAGTTGGAAGGACTACTACCACATCTCCACAAATTCAAATATAGGAGGTGAAGAATGGTTTGTAGATTCCTGATGCTCAAGGCACATGACTAGTAACAAGAAGGTGCTAACAAATTACACCAAGGAAAGAGGTCCAGATGTAACATTTGGAGATAGCTCTAGAGGTCAAACAAAAGGTTTTGGAGAGATGAACAGAGGAAATATAACAATATCCAAAGTCCATTATGTCAAAGGGCTCAAGTACAACCTTTTGAGCATAAGTCAATTTTGTGATGAGAAGAATCTAGTAGTCTTCACCATTTGGAAATGCATGGTGATAGATATCATGTCTGGAGAAGTGAAGCTACAAGGATTCAGAAGGAGAGATGTCTACATGATAGATTGGAACACAGGAACTCCCAACACCTGTTTTCTATCTAAGACAATAGCTGAGAATGGATGGCTATGGCATAAAAGACTATGTCACCTAAACTTCAAATCCATCAACAAGATCATTTCTCATAAACTGGTCAGAGGACTTCCAGAAGAAGTATTCAAGAAGGAAGCTCTCTGTGATGCATGTCATAAAGGGAAACAAACCAGAGCATCATTTAAACCAGTTCAGCCTACCACTCACACCACCAGAATTCTAGATCTACTTCACATGGATCTCTTTGGCGCCATCAAGCCGAGGATATTGAGTGGAAGGAAGCATGCTCTAGTAGTAGTAGATGACTACTCAAGATACACATGGGTTGTTTTTCTCTATAAAAAGAGTGAAACACTAACCAAGTTACCTGAGCTGCTAAGGAAGATACATAATGAGAAATCCCTCT
The DNA here is from genome assembly GCA_033398695.1 of Orobanche coerulescens. NCBI lineage: Eukaryota > Viridiplantae > Streptophyta > Magnoliopsida > Lamiales > Orobanchaceae > Orobanche > Orobanche coerulescens. The sequence goes on along the minus strand of CM065810.1, from coordinate 99,480,103 downwards.
TAATCATCAAGATCATATCAGATAGAGGAGGAGAATTTCTCAACAAGTCAATCACTGACTACAATGATCAGAATTGGATCCAACATGAAGTCTCTGCAGCCAGGACCCCACAGCAGAATGGTGTTACTGAAAGAAGAAACAGAACCTTGAAGGAAGTCACAGTCCATGATTGCGTAAGCAGACTGCCCAAAGGTTACGGGTCAAGTCAACACAACATGTCACACTCAGAACAGGAGTATGATTGTAGGGAGACATGGCAAAACTCCCTATAAGGTTTGGAATGGCAGAGCACCAACTGTTGCATATTTTCATATTTTTGGTTGTAAGTGTTTCATCCACAACAATGGTAAAACCAACTGAATGACTTTGATGCCAAAACTGATGATGGTCTCTTTATGAGATACTCACAAATAAGCAAGGTATACAGAGTATTTAACAAAAGAACCTTAGTTGTGGAAGAAACACCTCATGTTGTGTTTGATGAATCTAGTGTTGAGTACAGGAAAAAGGTGGAATCAATCAAGAATAAGTTCAAATATGCAACCCTTGAAGAATTCATCATCCATGATACAGGAATGGTGGACTCACCTGCAGACCAGTCTGAAGACCCAACTGCAGATCAGATAGGACCTCAAAACCTACCAGATCCAGTTGCTGCTGATGAAGACCCATATGTAGCTGATAAAGACCTATCTGCAGATCAGATAGGATCCTCACCTGCAGATGACAAGACCGTAGCTGATCCAGTTGCACACCAAGGAGATCAGAACCAAGCTGATGCAGAAAGAGAAGAAATCCACCAAAGCAACCCAACAGGGGGAACATACCCTGAAGAAGAAGACATTCCTAAGTGGCTTAAAGATCATCCCATCCAACAAATCATTGGGAAGCTAACTGATGGAGTCAAAACCAGACAGTCCACTCTACCCGCAGGAATGGCAATGTTTTCATGCTTTATGTCTCAAATAGAACCCAAGACTACAGAACAAGCCTTGGAAGACTACTCATGGATCAATGCAATGCAAGAAGAGCTCAACGAGATGGAAAGGAACAATGTTTGGGAACTAACAGATAGACCAGATCACAAGAAGGTTATTGGCACCAAATGGGTGTACAAGAACAAATGCGATGAAGATGGAGCTATTGTTAGGAATAAAGCCAGACTTGCTAAAGGCTATGCACAATGTGAAGGAATAGATTTTGATGAAACCTATGCACCTGTTGCAAGATTAGAAGCCATCAGACTATTCATTGCACATGCTGTATTCAAGGATTTTGAAGTCTACCAAATGGATGTGAAGAGTGCCTTTCTAAATGGAATTCTAGAAGAAGAAGTCTATGTGGAGCAACCCCCTGGATTTGTCAAAGGATACAAAGTCTACAAGCTTTTAAAAGCTCTATATGACTTAAGCAGCACCAAGAGCATGGTATGAAACCTTATCTGTGTTTCTTGAGAAAAATGGTTTTAGCAAAGGAAAAGTAGACAAGATCTTATTTAGAGTGGAGCATGAAGACCACATATTATTAGTTCAAATATATGTGGATGATATCATATTTGTCTCAACCAATACAGAGTTGTGCGAGAAATTCTCAAATCTCATGCAAGGAGAGTTTGAGATGAGTATGTTGGGCAAACTGAATTTCATTCTAGGTGTGCAAGTTAAACAGATAAAGAATGGAATTTTTATCAACCAGGCCAAATATACCAGAGATTTAATCAAGAGATTTTGAATGGAATCAGCCAAACCAGCAAGAATCCCTATGAGCACAAGCACTCATCTAGATGCAGATGAAGAAGGTATATCAGTGGATTCAACCCACTTCAGAGGACTCATTGGATCCTCTCTTTATCTGACTGCAAGCAGGCCAGACATTTCATATGCTGTAGGAGTATGTGCACGATTTCAGTCCAAACCCAAGCAGTCACACCAGGAAGCAACTAAGAGGATCATTAAATATCTTAAGTCTACCATTAATGTTGGTTTATGGTACACTAAAGATAACAATTTTGAGCTATCAGGTTATTCAGATGCAGATTTTGCAGGATGTAAGATCAACAGGAAAAGCACCAGTGGAACGTGCCAATTCCTAGTAACAAGACTGATATCTTGGTTCGGCAAGAAGCAGGTATCCAACTCAATCATAGAGTCAGAATACCTAGCTGCAGGTAGCTGTTGTTCACAGATTCTTTGTATCCGACAACAGCTAAAGGACTACAACATCACTACAAATGAAATACCAATATGGTGTGATAACAACAGTGCAATTGCAATCACAAACAACCCTGTATTGCACTCAAGGATGAAGCACATTTATGTTGAACATCATTTCATCAGCGGTCATGTGCTAAACAAAAGAGTTAGAGTTGAAAGAGTCAGCACTGAATATCAGATCGCCGACATATTCACCAAACCGTTGCTGGAAGAAAGATTTTTGCAGTTGAGCAGAGAACTTGGATTACTAGATTGGGAATATAGTACATATGAGAAAGCTACCTGAAGACCAGATCAAACGAGCGAAGGAAGTTACCTGATCAGACTGCGAATAGGCGAAGGGCGAGGACGAAGGCGGCGGCGTGCATCGATCCTACAAGGAGATCTACGATGCGAATCACCAAACACCAAACGGTCAACCATCTAAGTTCTCTATCCCTGACCGACTCTTGAATATTAAATTATTATTTATCTACACGTGGCGACTACACATTCACACGAGCTCCACAATGACCACTTAAATCCAACCATCACTTTTTCAAATTTTCAAAAGCTGGACCATCGATTAATTTAATTTAAATTTTAAAATCTCAAAAGGTGGACCACCGCTTAAATAAATGAATATTAAATTCCAAACGTCTCTTCACTTTTCCATTTAAATACGGGAAAATCATTTCACAACTTTACCTTATTCAAGCATTCAAACCCTAATTTTCAAAAGCAGAAAAACTTTCAAACTTTCAATAGACCCAGAAACAAATTTCTTGTGCAGAAATGGAATCGTACATCGACGGAATGAATCTGAAGGCTGTGAAAGATAAGATTATTTTCAGTTTGGTGGTTGATTTCGAGGGGCTGCTTGAATAAAATATGGATAACGACGTGTGCGACATTATTAGATCCATGAAGATGAATGGGATTTACCTATTCCTGAGCATCAACCCTAAATTTCTCTACAAGGAGGCGGTTATTGCATTTTTCAAGGAGGCTGAAGTGCTAGAACCGGGCATCAAGAGCTCGATTTTTGTAGAAGCCGTAACAATCACTCCAAAAACAGTCGGAAAGGCCTTCACGATGAAATCCCGAGGCGTGGCCGTAGAGGTATTGAAACAGAATGCAGCCGACCTCTGGCTGAAGATCAAGGTTGTTGACCAGCCGGCAAAATTGAAGTTAACTGCCAAGAGGAGTGAGTTGCGGAAGGAATATCGCTATGCGTTGGATATTACCAACAAGATAGTGATGGGTATGGCTGGCAGCTACGATCAGCTGTCATCAGCTAAATTTACGGTTATGGGAGTCCTGATTCAGTCTGAGCCAATTTACTGGGTAGACTATATCTACAGACAATTGGTTCGTGAAGTGAATAAAGTTCAATAGCTAGCTAATGAGAAGAGTTTCAAGACCAAATTGGCCTTTGGGACACAGGTCAGTTGGATTCTAGAGCATTTAGGCCTTGCCAAGGGAAATGCAGATCCCTTCCACATCAACAAAAGACTTGGTCACCTAGACCAAGAAACTTTGAGAAGATTGGGCAGTGTAAGGAAAGCTGCCAAAATACTGGAGGAAATGCCTATTAAGCCTACACCCTACAGATATCCCTCAAGCTCAGACGAGTCTGATGGAGACCAAGCTGCAGCCCGCGACTTACCTGCAGATCAGTCTGATTCAGACTCAGACAACACTCCACTAGCTCTACGTTTCAAGAGAAGGGGATCAGCCCCGGGAGAGCCATCTTTGATCTAATTTTCACCTGAACCCTCCCCCAAGAGGCCCAGGCGTCTAATTTTTGAGGGGGAAGATCAGCCAGATCACCTATATGCATCTGAACCTGCCCCTGCAGATCGGCTGCAGATCATCCCTTCACGAGTCCCTATCCCTGTCCAATCAAATCTTGTTGCTAAAGTGGTTCCTCTACTCACCCTGTCAGACATAACTGAGGAAGAGGAAGCTGATCTTGTGATCAACATTTCTGAGGCAGGATATTCTCTAAACTTGCTTGACACCAATCCTTTGGGGCTAACTATGTAACAGCTTCAAGAGGTAAAACAAAAAGCGCTTCAAGTGTCTTTCATTAATGTATACGACGAATGGAAATACTTTACATCACTTCCATTCTTTCAATTACAAACTCTTGTAGAAAACAGTAGCTGGGATCTTCCCCAGGCTACAGAGCAGCTTCTCATGAATTTCTGTCATGAGACTGACATCTTTTTAATGCTCAAACCAAATTGGTTTCTGTCCAATTTCAAAATAAATATGGACAAATATGTTTTTCTTGTAATGGAAAGTGTCCTGGCTGGCACTGTTCCTGGTGATGGGAGTGGGAGTGGAGAGAAGAGCAAAAGAGTTGAAGAAGTTGAAAAAGAAGTATCTGAGAAGAAAGAACAAGAAAAAATTATAGTTGAAGAAAAAGGAGAAGAAGTAAGACATGAGGAAGAAGAAGAAGAAAAAGAAAAAGAAGAAAATATTGTAGTTGAAAAGCAATCTAGTGAAGAAGAGCAAGATAAGACAGAAGAGTTGGTAGAAGAAGAAGAAGAAGAAGAAGAAGGAGAAGAAGTTGATCAAGAAGAAAAAAAAGAAGATGATGATGAGGAGGAGGAAAAGAAGGATGATGAGGAAGAAAACAAGGATGATGAAGAGGAAGAGAAGGAAGAAGAAAAGGAGGAAGAAGAGAAGGAAGAAGAAAAGGAGGCAGAAGAAGAAAAAGAATATAAGGATGAAGTCAGACAAGATGAGCCTAGGGCACCTGCCCAAAAACCACAGCTCAGATGAAGAAGAAGACAGATCGGGGACACCAGACCAAACCCCATCTGATCAGCCGCATGTAGACAGAAGTCTGCAGACAGGTAGGTCAACTACAAACCTACATGTAGGCACAGAAAGCTCAGGTGAGCATTCCCCTCAGGCATCACCCACCTCACCTGCGGTGGTTGACCTGAGCAGAAGAATTGTCAAAGAGACTGTTGGGGAGTTGCTTGCCACATAAATCAAACCTGACATGCAGATGGTTCACACCCTAAACACCAAGCTAGACACCTTACTACAGACAGGTGTACCTTCTCCTCCCACAAACTCCAGGATGCCTCTTGGCATGTCAGACTGGATGGTAAGAGTTGAGAAGCAATTGACTATGCTATTTGATGCTGGCAAAAGGGGGAAGGAAGTAAGCAGGGGGAAGCAAGGGAAGTAACAGGTCAGAAACAGGCTGAGGCAGTTAGACAGGAGCTCAGATCCAAAAAAAGGCAAGATATCCCCTTACTTGAAACTGGACCATCAAGCCTAAAAGGAAAGGATGTAGCTGATCCTGAGCATATTGAAGAGCAGCCTGACCTGAAGAAGAAAAGAACAAGGTAAGGAGATGAGCACAGATTCGAATGGAAAGGCAAACAACTGTGGTATGTTGAAGAATTTCTACCTGCAGAGTTTATGATTGTTTGGGAGGATGCCAAAAAGGAGTTCACAGAGAAGTATTATCTCTGGGAGATACTCCAAGACAAGGAAAGCTCCCCTCAACAAATTTTCATAAATTATATGGATACCAGATAGACTACTCTTTGGAAGCTCACACTTAAATATGCAAACAACTGGGATGCTTATCCCATGATCCCAGAATTCAGAGCACAAGAGCCTCCTACCAGATTGGACGGAGAGCTGTATGAGCTTGTGCTGCAGGAAGAAATTAGAGCACTATACGAAAAGAATAGCTTCTCAACCACAGACGAGCAGAACTTTGCCTCCCAGATCATAAAAAGGAAGTACGGACTCGAACATGTCTGTAAGAGGCCTATTGGAGCTAAATTGTATAGGACTCCCAAACAAACTGTCCGTAGAGGCAGAGGCAGATATGATATGATTTATTGTACTTGTACTTTTTCATGTAATTTTTTGTTTTTAAGTATTTGTAATTTTTCTGTATTTATTTTGATCAGTGAAAGCTATGTACTTGTAATCAATATAGAAAATTAATATAAACAGTCATTTGAATGACAACCTCTAGTTGTCTCAAAACAAGACTGATTTTAGTTTGTGTCTTGCACTTGATTATGTGCAGACCTGTTCTTCATTTGTATAATTTTCTTAAGTTTTGCCATCATCAAAATAGGGGGAATTTGTTAGGAATACTTGTTAGATTTTGATGATGTCATCATTGTACTTGTTTAATCAAATGTATGTTTATTACTTGGCAAAATGTAAGGAAGGACCAAATGAGTATATTCCATAGGCTAAATTGAGTTAAGTTAAATACTTGGCAAAATGTGAAGAAGAGCCAAATGAGTATCTTCTATAGGCCATATAAGTTAGGCTTAAAATTGGCTAAGTACAAAGTGCAGATTAGTACATCAGAGAAGTTTTGGTCAGACAAGCAACATCAGAGAAGTTTGACCAAACACTGCAGAAAGCCGAGTCACAGTCAAGTGAAAATCAGAGAAGTACTGGTCAACACTTTTATCAGAGAAGTTTGACCAGACTGCAGTCAAGTGGTCAGACGGAGCATAAGTCATCTGAAGTTTGACCATCAGATCAGACAAGTTCATCAGGTCAGAAGACTTCAGACAAGTCGGTAGATCAAAGAAGTCATCATCAGAGAAGTCCGACAATAGAGAAGGTTGATTTCACATCAGACACATTGACCTAAAAAGACCAGATAAGTTCCAACCTGAGTAATCAGCCAAGTAAACCAGTCCACGTCAGCATGCGTTGAAAAGTTAATAATTACGGAGAGTCACATCCGGGCGATAAGGGACAGACTGGAGAGATTCCCCGAAAGATATGAATTAAATAATTCATTCAGACCCACCTCTGAAGACTTTAAACTTATTAAAATCAAAAGTTTCGGCGCTTTAACGTGAAAGTATTCACAATGGTCAGAAATGGATTAAAATTAGGGAAGCCAGCCTTGCAACATTCAAAAAGAAAAAAAAAGAAGTCTATTTCTCTAACGGACGGATTTGTTACAGATTTGCAACGACTATGAAGAAAAGCTCTAACGATTGATAAGCTATAAATATCTGAAGATTTGAAGTTGAGAAGTACGATGCGAAATATACTCTCAAGCAATTAAAGCAATCAAGCGATCAAGAAATCTATAGCATCATGAAGAGCAGTATTCTCAGTTCATATACGAAGAAAGCTCTTAGTTGGAGAAGACAAAACACTCTTGTCTTAAAACCTGAGTACGGGGTACTTCACTGGTTGAAGTTACGCGACTGATAGGCATCCAAGGATTTGGAGATCGAGTGGTGCTAGGCAGTCAGAAAGGAGTGGCAACGACAGGATTTCCACTAGTTGGAAATAGTTGTAGCTAAGTTTTAGAATCACTGTAATATTTATCACTGGTTGAAAATTATAGTGGATTCATCTCCAACTGGTTTGGAGAAAGTGGATTAGTAGAGGATTACCCCATCTCTGAGACCACTATAAATTGCCTGCGTACTTTACTGTTTTAGCATCATACTTAACTGCTGCATTCATACTTAGTGTTTCATTGTTTATATTTCTGTATTCGTCATAAACTGACTTCCGCACTTATATTGTCTACAGATGACTCTAAGTCACTTGTACCATCAGTTTAGAAACTCATCCTTCTTGGAAAAAGAGTTTCAATAAGTCTATTCACCCCCCCCTCTAGACTTATTTCTGGACGACTTGTGACATACAATTCTTTAGGTGCTACTTGATACCAAGCACACACTCCTACAGCAAATTGAATATCTCGCCTGCTAGCTATTAGGTACAGGAGTGCGCCTATTATCTTCCTGTAGAGTAATTGATCAACCGTCTTTCTAGCTTCATTAACACTAATTTGCACGAAAGTGCTCATGGGGGTTGACGAAGATTTGGAGTTGTTCATTCCAAACTTGTTGAGTAGATCCTTGCTGTACTTCTCCTGGTTGATAAAGATTCCTGTAGGTACTGCAATCCTAGAAAATAACTAAGTTCCCCCATCATACTCATTTTATATTTACTTTGCATGAGATGAGAGAACCTTTGACACAAAGCAAGGTTATTGGAACCAAATATATTATCATCTACGTATATTTGAACTATCAGGAGGTTATCACCTTCCAGTATCTTAAACAAGGTCTTGTCCACAGTACCTTTCTCGAATCCATTATTGGTAAGGTACAGGGATAGGGTTTCATACCACGCCCTAGGTGCTTGCTTGAGTCCATATAGTGATTTCTGTAGCCTGTATACTAGGTCTCCACCTTCTGTGTTGACAAACCCTGGTGGTTGTTCAACATAGACTTCTTCGGCGAGGTCTCCATTTAGGAATGCACTCTTGACGTCTATTTGATATACAATAAAGCTCTTATGGGCGGCAAAGGCTAATAAAATCCTAATGGCTTCTAGTCTGGCTACAGGGGCAAATGTTGCATCGTAGTCTATACCTTCTTCTTGTCTGTAGCCTTGTGCGACTAGACAGGATTTGTTCCTGATAACAAGTCCGTTCTCATCCTACTTGTTTCTAAATACCCATTTAGTTCCAATTACAACTTGATGCTCAAGTCTGGGTACTAGACACCATACGTTGTTTCTTTCGAAACCATTAAGCTCTTCTTCCATAGATGTAATCCAGTGAGAATTGTCTAGAGCTTCTTTGGTAGAAAAAGGTTCGGAGTGAGCTAAGAATACAGCAATAGTGCACATATTAAGTCTTCTAAGTTCAGCTTGAGATTTCCATAGAGGAAATGGAGAATTCTCAGATTTGGGTTCTTCTTGCGCACACAGTACATTTCCTTGTGTACTCTGTATTCTCCTGCGGGTAGATACTCCAGCATCAATGTTTCCTATGATTAACTCCTGTGGGTGATCTCTCAACCATCTTCTGTCGGGTTCTAGTTCGGCATCCCGTACTATATCTTGAGTTGTTGTAGTTTCAGCTTCAGCTTGTACAACAACAGCTTCAACTACCTATGTTCTTACAGCTGCGGGGTTGATTTCTAAGTCAACGAAAAGCTCTATTGGAGTTGGAGGGTCATTAATGGAGAGTTGTTGGATATTCTGAGTCAGATCTTCTACTGATTTGAATAGGGATGAGCCGACCTAAAAACCACCGAACTCCGGAAGGTCGAACTCTTGGGAAAGAAGATCCTGACTCACCTGACAGAATCCCTAAGATCCAGGGGTTGAGAACCCATACCTTGCCAATCCGAGATCCGAGGATTGAGAGCCCATACCTCGCAATCCGGAAATCCGAGGATGGGAAATCGCACTTGAATCCTGGATATCGGATTCTCTCTAGAATCAGAATCATCTCGTATAACAAGGCATCCTCCCTCCTATAACAGGGAGAGTGGGGGTTCCTCAAAAAGGGGACACACTCTGAGAATACAGCATTTTCTAGAGAGAGAAAGAAAAGAGAGTACTTCATATATTTTGGGTTTTCTTAGCTAAACTTCTAAGATTAACCCGGTTCTTGGTGGCCGATCAGCTCGGTTACATCAAGTGGCGCCGTCTGTGGGAAGTGTGACATCGAGTCACTTTGAGTTGAGGCGTGAGGTTAGTAATGGCAGAAGAACCGAACCGAAGAGAACAGGGATTTAATACCCGAAATCTAGAAGAGGAACTAGCGGCGGCGGGTGGAGAAGCGACTCTGGAGAAAACACCCGCCACCCTGTAGAAGAAGTCGCACCCAAAGACAATTACACTAACGAAGGAAGCCTTAGCCGACATAATCGCCGGTCAATCCGTAAGAGCCGGAGGTCGAAAAACAAAGGGTACCACAAAAATAATACCCATCCTATCGGATGGGCCGGAAGAAATTGATCGCAAGAAGAGCATGGTGAGAGTTATCCAAAATATGGGAGCGATCTAGGCAGGAAAAAACGCAGATCCCTTGATATCCGGCATGCGGGACGAGCTGGAAGAGTTGCGACAGAGGGTTGCGGGGAGGGACATGGAAAGTCATCCAGGCCATCCCTTCTCGTAAGGCATACTACAGCCGAGCTCCGTATGGGTTTAGAACATTACCTTCACCTATGATGGACTCTCGATCCTACCCGACATTTATACCGATTCGAGAACATGGCGGTACTACATAGATATTCGGATGCCGTGAGTTGCGGGGCATTCTTGGCCTGTACAGAGTCGGCTCGGGATTAGTTCCACGGATACCCCCTGGTTCAATCACCACCTTCAAAACTAACACCTCCGCGTACTTGACGCATAAAGCCATCGCCAGCGCGCACCAAAAGACCTTCATGTCCTTGTTCGGTATCAAGCAATATTCGAGAAGCGCCGAGAGCTTATGTGACCCGATTCACGAAGGCGTGTCTGGAGGTACCCTCGTCGTCAGAAGAGGTAAAAACCAGTGCCTTGACACAGGGACTGAGGCCGAGGTTGTTACGCACCTCATTAGCTAAAAAACCAGCCAGAACATACGATGAGGTCTTAGCCCGATGCTCGAAGTACATCAACGTTGAGTAAACCGAGAAGGATATGGAGGAGTTGCATGAAAAGCCAGAGGATGGGGAAAGGGGGTCCAGCAGATTGGTACGACGGGAGGAGTACACCTTTCAAGGAAATTTACCTCGGGAAGAAATGTCGCGGGGAAAAACAGATCGGAAGAAGAACGATATCGTTCTAAGGCGACCAAGATTTGACCAATACAGCCCACTAACAATGAGGAGAGCCCGTGTTTTGGAAGCAGTTGAGGGTAAGATGAGCAGGGTCATCGAGTGGCCTGCATCTCGCCCTAATAGGCCCACCCAGCCGAAGTCAGATCTTTATTGTCGATTCCACAATGATTACGGGCATAAAACAGACAAATGCAAGCACCTTAAGGATGAGATCGAGAGGCTGGTCCGAGCGGGACATCTGACGGAGTTCACATATCAACAGAGAAATGGAGGTCGGAGGCAGCCACCCATGCCCCAAGGAGGGGCGGGGGTGAAAAGAGAAGCTCCTCGGGGACCCACTGCTCCCCCAGCTAAAAAAGGAGTGATCCACATGATATCAGGGGGACCAACCGACGGAAGTTCTAATCAGGCTAGAAAAGCCCACGCACGAAAGGCTAGGTGTCATCAACTCAAGGAGGTCGCCTCTGTAGGCAGTGGGCCTATCATTCAGTTCAGCCCCATGGATTATAATGGGATACATACGCCCCACAATGACGCGTTGGGCATCACAGCGGAAATCGCCGGTTACGATGTGCAGAGGGTGTTTATCGATACGGGAAGCTCAGTAGACATCTTATTCTATGACTGTTTCAAACAGATGAACCTGGAAGTGGAATTGAGAAAGGTAGATACCGCGCTCTATGGGTTCTGTATGACCGAGGTGCAACCAGTGGGAGAAGTGGTGCTTCCAGTGGCACTAGGTCGGATGCCCCATCGGAAGGTCAAGACACTCAGATTTTTAGTGGTGGACACCAAATCGGCCTATAACGCCATTTTAGGACGACCGGGGCTCAACAAATTCGAAGCAGTAGCCTCTACCGCGCACATGAAAGTAAAATTCCCCGTAGGAGGGGAGGTGGGAGAAGTAGCAGGAGATCAGTTTGTTGCCCGTTCTTGTTATCAAACAACCGTGAAGCAGGGAGTACAGCGTGGAAAGAGGACACCCGAGCTCGGGGGTCCAGATCCGGAGTCCAAGAGGAATAAGCAATCGAAGACACCCGAGGAAGCTGAGGAAGAAGGTGTCAAGCCCAACGAGGAGTTGCTAGAAATAGAATTGGTTCCAGGAAAGCCGGAAACAAAGACTCGCATGGGGAGTCGGTTGGACGATGGAATAAAGGAAGGCCTCATCAGCCTGCTAAGAAGATTCGTGGACATTTTCGCGTTCGCAGCTGAGGATCTGGTGGGAATCAGCCCAACAGTTGCCGAACACGAGTTGAACATCGACCCCACCATAAGACCCGATGCGAAGAGGAGGCATTTCGGGCCAGAGATGGATGGGGTCATTGGGGAAGAGGTTGATAAGCTCCTCCGAGCTGGGCACATAATGGAGATCCAGTTTCCGGAGTGGCTATCCAATGCCGTGATGGTAGGGAAGGGCCCGGGGAAGTGGAGGATGTGCATGGACTTCCGGGACCTAAATAAAGCATGTCCCAAGGATCACTACCCGTTGCCCCGCATAGATCGGTGGTGGATTCAACCTCGGGTGCGAGTTACTCGGTATGATGGACGCTTCCCAAGGATATCATCAAATTCCTCTACTTTTAGGGACGTAGAAGAGGGTTAGTTTTGTGGTTTCAAAGGGAACTTTTTGTTATGTACGCATGCCTTTTGGATTGAAAAATGCGGGAGCTACATATCGAGGATGGTCGATGAATCTTTAAATCCCAAATCGGCAGAAACATGGAGGTATACGTGGATGATATGCTAGTGAAAAGTGTGAAGGCAGGAGAACATATCAGGGACCTAGAAGAGACGTTCGAGAACCTGCGCACATACGGAATGAAACTCAACCCATCAAAATGTTCTTTTGGAGTCAAATCGGGAAAATTCCTGGGGTATGTGGTCACAGAGCAAGGAATCGAGGTCAACCCAGAGAAGGTCAAGGCAGTACTGCAAATGAATCCTCCAAAAAATATAAAGGATATCCAGATACTAACGGGAAGAATATCAGGGCTGAGCCGTTTCATATCACGCTCGGCCGAAAAGGGGTTCCCATTTTTTAAACTCTTAAGAAAAGGGAACAAGTTCGAATGGACCCCGGAAGCGCAAATGGCATTCGGAAAATTGAAAGAGTATTTGGCCGAGCTGCCCCTACTCACCAAACCGGTACCAGGAGAGGATCTTGTACTCTACTTATCCGTGGGAGAAGGAGCGGTGAGCTCGGTCTTGCTAAGAGAAGAAATGAATAAACAAAAGCCCATTTATTATACGAGCCGAATCTTGCAAGGAGCAGAACGGAACTACTCCGAGCTAGAAAAGGCGGCTGGCGTTAGTGGTTACGGCCGGGCGATTGAGGCCCTATTTCATAGCCATGCTGATAAATTTGCGACCCAACTTGCACTTAATAGAGATTTTAGGGCGACCTAATGTGTCAGGTCATCTGGTGTAGTGGGCGGTGGAAATGGGGGAGTTCGCCATGGAATATGAGCCGAGAACGGCGATTAAAGCTCGAGCCCTAGCAGACTTTATCCAAGAGGGGGCCATGCCGTCGCCACCGGAAGGACAGTGGCCGTTGCATGTGGATGGATCGGCGACAACCGGTGGTTCTAGGCGGGAATAATCCTCACTACCCCGGAAGGTGAGCAATTAGAGTATGCCATAAAATTAGATTTCGGGGCATCTAACAACGAGGCCGAATATGAAGCCCTGGTCAAGGGAATGCACTGGGAATAGACTTGGGCGCACGACGACTCATTGCTTACTCGATTCCCAACCGGTCACACAACAGTAGAAGGAAAATTTGAGATAACCGAATACCGGATGAAGAAGTATGTGGAGGAAGTAAAAGAGGTGCCAAAAACTAGGGGAATGGAAGTTAGTCCATATCCCTAGGTCGGAGAATGCAAAGCTGATTACCTAGCAAAGATGGGAAGCTCCTTAGTGGATTGCCGCTCGCGATGCAACGATTCGGGAGCGGCCAGTAGCATCATGAAACAGGTGATGGAGGTGAATGAGATGGCAGATTGGCGAACTCCTTTGTTGGCATACCTAAGAAGGGCGGAATTACCCAAGGAGAGACAAGAAAGAATGAAAATTGTGCGAAGAGCAGCAAGGTTCTGCTGCATTAATGATGAGCTATATAAAAGGTCCTACCTCGGGCCATACCTACGATGCATCTCGGAAGAAGAAGGGCGAAGTGTATTGGAAGAAATCCATGAAGGGTGCTGCGGAGACCATACCAAAGGAAGAGCGCTGATTAGCAAAACGCTAAGGGCTGGTTTCTTTTGGCCGACCATAAGCAAGAAAGCAGTGGAAATGGTTAAGCGATGCCAAAAATGTCAGGTGCACGCACCCTTAATTCATATCCCAGCCGAGGATATGATCACCATGGGAGCGCCCTGTCCATTCGCCAAATGGGGAATTGATATCATGGGGCAGTTTACACCTGGATCGGGAGGAAGAAAGTTCTTAATAGTAGCCATAGACTACTTCAGCAAATGGGTAGAGGCCGAGCCTGTGGCCACCATAACCGAGCAAAGAATCATAAGTTTCCTGTTTAACAACATTTGCTGCAGGTACGGAGCGCCCCAGATACTCATCTCAGATAATGGAACCCAATTCAATGGGAAGAGAACCCAGTCCTGGTGCGAGGGTATGCATATCAAGCAAAGGTTCGCTGCAGTTGCTCACCCGCAAGCTAATGGGCAAGTAGAGGTAACTAACAGAACAATCTTGCAGGGGATAAAAACCCGCTTAGAAAAAGTGGGTGGAGGATGGGTGGATGAGCTTAGCTCGGTACTATGGTCGTACAGGACCACACCTAGATCGTCAACAGGAGAAACACCCTTCAGGATGGTCTACGGGTCCGAGGCCGTCATCCCCGCAGAAGTCGGAGAAATGTCCCATCGGGTTCGATGGTTCAACGAAGTGGAGAACGAGGAAATAATGAAGGAGGCGTTAGATACCATAGAAGAAAGGAGGGAAGCGGCGTACAGTAAAGATACAAAAGCTCGACAAAAGCGGCTCATGACAAAAGAGTCAAGAAGAGACAATTCCAGTCGGTGATTTGGTGCTTAGGCGAGCTGATGCCCGAAAAACAGGAAAGCTGGAGCCGAATCAGGAGGGCCCTTACAAGGTAATCCGAATTTACGCGGGAGGAGCTTACGAGCTTGAGGATATGGAGGGGCGCCTCATCAAAAGACCTTGGAACATATGTCACTTAAAAAAGTATTTTGTGTGAAGAGATGTGGAAAAAAGCTTATGTTGTTTTAATGAAAGTCTATTACAAAAATATATCTCTGAATGTGTTGATCAAGTAAAACTAGAAATGACATCTGAATAGGCGAAACGCCTCCAGATCCGTGTAAGGGTGAACCGCCCTCTGACATCGAATAGGCGAAACGCCTCCGGATCCGAGTAAGGGTGAACCGCCCTCGACATCCGAATAGGCGAAACGCCTCCGGATCCGAGTAAGGGTGAACCGCCCTCGACATCCGAATAGGCGAAACGCCTCCGAGATCCGAGTAAGGGTGAACCGCCCTCGACATCGAATAGGCGAAACGCCTCCGGATCCGAGTAAGGGTGAACCGCCCTCGACATCCGAATAGGCGAAACGCCTCCGGATCCGAGTAAGGGTGAACCGCCCTCGACATCCGAATAGGCGAAATGCCTCCAGATCCGAGTAAGGGTGAATCGCCCTCGACATCCGAATAGGCGAAACGCCTCCGTATCCGAGTAAAGGCGAACCGACCTATGAAACTATGACTAAGGGAAATACCCAACTTACACTAAAGATCGGTGAAAAGATTAAGTCAAACTGGTCGGATTACATTTAGGAATTTTCGAAATTTAAAGTGGGGCCTCCGACCTATATCAACTTTGTTGTATCAAATCAAACAGGCACAAGATACATCAAGGTTACAAGCAACTCCGAGCTATATCGACTTTGTTGTATCAAAACAAACAGGCACAAGATACATCAAGGTTACAAGCAACACCGAGCTATATCAACTTTGTTGTATCAAATCAAACAGGCACAAAATACATCAAGGTTACAAGCAATACCGAGCTATATCAACTTTGTTGTCATTCAACTCAAAAAGCACACAAACCCAAAGTATATTCAACTCAGAAAGTTGTCATTCAAAATAAATTGTGCAAGACAAATAAAGTAGAAAAAAATAGAAGAAAAATATACATTGTCTACACTAAGCTACGTGCTCAAGACGGAGGAGGCGGCGGAGGAGAAGCATCACGATCGGTCCCAACCACCTCGGGACTAGGAGTATTGGCCTTAACAGTGAACCGGGAGGATCGGAAGCGGCTCAGTCTAAGCGATTCCTTTAGGGACTCCTCAAGGCGTCCTTCCACCGGGCCGCCTCCGAGATTCTTCCACGTCCCGGACCAACCGAAGAGCAGGAGCCCGTCAATGCGGCATCCCGGTCCAGCTCGCCCGAAAAGCCCAATGAAGCTAGCCGCTCACGAGCACGGGTCGAGCAAAATCAAAATATTGCGTCGCAGTGGGGCTAGCTTAACCAGGAATGCGGTGGAATTATGATACCGGCCAGAGGGCGGAGCAGTGTAGGCCTCCATAAAAGAGTGACCAACGTCACTAGTTAGGAATCGACGTCGGCCATCCGTCACCCCGCGCTCATAAGACGATCCCTCGGATCTAGCCTCGGCTAGTTGGGTCTCCAGCAGGTCACTTGTTCCGACGCCGCTCTAGCTTGAGCTTGAAGTCGGCGACCTTCTCCAGCTCGGCCTTCGCCCGTGCCTCAAGTTGGGCTATCCTTTGGATTCGGCCCTAGCTTCCGACAACCGAGCCTCGAGTGGCCCACCTTCTCCGTTTCACCAAGACATGGTCTTCCAAAATTTGACTCTGGTTTAGGCCGAACATTGGCCATCTGGGCCGCTCTAAAACCGCCTCCCGCTCGTAATCCTTCTTAAGGGCGGCATCTAGCGATACTCCCTCTCCTGGCCGGGCCGAAAGATCGAGTGCGCCCGGGCGGCCTCGGTCGGCTTGTATGCGGGTGAGCTGCGAATAAGAAGTAGCGCCGAGCTTATGATCCTCGGCGAAGGTCACGAAGGTGGCGAAGAACTGCACAAGAAGTTATATCAGGTCGGCAGAGGGTAATAATAAACATAAAAATAATCAAAAGGGGTATGAAGGCGAAAAGGGGAATACCTTCCCAAAGTACATCATCATAGCATCAAATTTAGGGTCCTCCTCGGCGTCTCGTAACCCGGCTTATCCTTAGCCGGGACCATGGAGCTAAAATAAGGGAGAAATTTCTCAAACTCCCTGCAGCGGAGAAGAGTCTCCATAGCCGGACCTGGAGGACCCGCGGTCTTCGGCCGTTTGGAAGTAGGGGAGCTAGGAGAAGAGGCCCTCTGAGTGACCTGAAGTTGCCGAGACGAGCTCGCGAGCCTCGTCCCGGTGGTCAAGGTAGGAGCCAGATCGGATGGGAGAGTTACCCTGCACTTGGGGCGAGCAGGAGCCTTCCGTTTGGCTTTGGGCGAGCCCTCCGCCCTCTCCTTGGGAGGATTCGTCGACTTAGGAACCTTCGCTTTGTTTGGTTCAGCTGGCTTGGAGGCATCCGACTGGCAGGTTCGCATGAATCGATCTACAAAAAACAGTACAAACGGTCAAGGAAATAGCCAAAAAGCAAAATAACAAAGATCTAAAAAAATATATATATATATATAGATAAAGCCTACCGATGTCAGGGATAGCCGGGTAGGGATTCGAGCTCAGCCCACAATGGAACAGAAGATCATGGAATTGCGTCAGCTGGAAAGCATTATAGGTAATGGCATTCCATTCCCGAACTTTCTCGACCCACGCAGCCCGGATAGAACTACGCCTAGGAATAGGATCCTGGCTCGGAGTAGCCTGCGTCCATTGCGTAGGAAAGCCCCAAGAATCGGATGTGGGGAGCCGAAGGAAAAAGAAGCGGGACCTCCAGTCCTTCACATTGGAAGGGAGGTGGGTGAAGAAATGGGCGTCGTTTCGGGAGGTCAAGTAAAAAGAGCCTTTAAAACTCTTTAGCCCAAAGCAAAAATAGAAAAAGCCCAGGTCGGGTTCCTCATGTCTGTAATGACACAGCACGAGAAAACCCACCATGTAGCGAAAAGAGTTAGGAGAGAACTGGTTGAGGGGAAGATTGTATTTAGTGGAGAGAGAGACAAGGAAGGGATGGGGTGGGAAGCGAAGACCACTGCTCACCTGGTCCACAAACCGTAATATGACCCGGAGGAGGATGATCGGGGGTATCGCTAGCGAGGTGTGACAAATTCCCACCCCAGGGAAGCCTAAGAAATCTTATAAAACTAGCCGGTAGCGGTGAGGCTAGTCCTCGATAGAGGATGGGGAGGGAGAACTCGAGTCGCCCCTACAACCGTCGATAGGGGTCGGCTAAAAGGCCGGTCACAGTTACCTCGTCCGTGGGGGAGGGGAAGGAGGGTCTACAATGATTAGGGGATGCCGGAGGGAGGGAAGTCACCTAGCGCGGACCAGACTACGTCACCAAAAGGTGCCGCTCTAAGGCGGAGGGAGGAACCAGTAGCTCGCCCCGACCTACCCCCCGAATCCCCATCAGAAGAGGAAAGACCCTCCAAAAAAGAGTTCACGGCCGATTCGCCGGAAATATTTTGGGAATCCGAAGCAGACGACATAACTTAAGGAGGAAAAGGGGAGGAAGAAGAAAAGGAAAATATCTGTAAAACAAATCAAAAAGCTAAAGAGATGTTTAGATGAACATACCCATGGGATTGGGTGGAAGTTCGCCGGAGAAAGGTAGAGCAAACTTGTCGCCGGGGACAGATAGCTGCGATTGCTAGGGTCGCCTGGGAATTTTTGCACCAGAGATTGAGGGTATAAAATCGTGGAAGTGGTAAAGGGGGAAGAAGAAGACCTTTTATAGGAGGGAGGGGCAAAAACCGAGGAGGATAGGGACGATCTGGAGCGTCCGATGCCCTATCCGAAGGAACGGCTGGTATTTGGCACCATCTTAGCTGACCTATGGTAGGTTGACACCTGGCTTCGGCCATCGATGCGACGTCTTGGAGGCAGGGAAAGGAAAAGACAGGTTAATTATAGCGCACAAAGTACGAAGAGCCTCGTTATTTGGGAATGGGAGTCCCAAGGATAATTGCGTCTAGGTCGTCCGGTTGTAAACAAATCTTACTCTACTCGGTCTTACAGCTCGACTAGAGTAGGGGGGACTGGTTGATAGGACGTCGAATGTACGCTCACTGAAAACCCGGTTTAAAATATGGACCAATAAAGGTCCGACCTAGGTTCTTAGATAAGGAGATTACAACCCCAAGGTCCTTTAGAAGGTCGCCGACCTCGGAGGCCCCATTTAGCTGTGATATCTGTTAGAAGGGTGCCGACCTCGGAGGCCCCATTTAGCTGTGACATCTGTTAGAAGGGCGCCGACCTCGGAGGCCCCATTTAGCTGTGACATCTGTTAGAAGGGCGCCGACCTCGGAGGCCCCGGACCTATGATATCCGATAATGTGTCGCCGACCTCAAAGGTCTCTCAAACTACCGATTTGAATAGGGATGAGCCGACCTAAAAACCACCGAACTCCTAAGGTCGAACTCTTGGGAAAGAAGATCGACTCACAGCGTAATCCCTAAGATCCAGGGGTTGAGAACCCATACCTTGCCAATCCCAGAGATCCAGGGATTGAGAGTCCATACCGCGCAATCCCGGAAATCCAGGGATGGGAAATCGCAGCTTGAATCCCTGGATATCCGGGATTCTCTCTAGGAATCAGGAATCATCTCAGATAACAAGGCATCCTCCCTCCTATAAAAGGGAGAGAGGGGGTTCCTCAAAAAGGGGATACACACTCTGAGAATACAGCATTTTTTAGAGAGAGAAAGAAAAGAGAGTACTTCATATATTTTGGGTTTTCTTAGCTAAACTTCTAAGATTAACCCGGTTCTTGGTGGCCGATCAGCTCGGTTACATCACCGACTCCTCGACTGTCAGCTTCCATTTGATAATGATCCTGAAAGCTTTGCTGACAGAGGAATATCCTACAAATATCCCTTCATCCGACTTCTCATTGAATGTTCTAAGTTGATCCTTCCCGTTGTTCAAAACATAACACCTATATCCGAATATGTGAAAGTACGAAACTGATTGAGTGTTGTTGTTCCATACCTCATATGCTGTTTTATTGTGATGTTTGTTGATGATAAAGCAGTTTTGTGTATAACACGCTGTATTTGTTGCTTCACCCCAGAAACACTGCGGCAACTTGCTTGAGGCAATCATGGTCCTTGTTGCTTCCTTGAGCGTCCTGTTCTTTCGCTCCGCAACACCGTTTTGTTGAGGTGTGCGGGCAGCTGAGTATTCGTGTTGTATCCCATTGTCCGAACAGTATTGCTCTATGAAGCGGTTAGTGAACTCAATACCTCTGTCGGAACGAATGGACACGATACTCAACCATTTCTCAGTTTGAAGATTTCTCAGGTGCTCGGGCAGCTTTGATGTGGTTTCCTTCTTCTTGCTCAGGAATATTGTCCAAGCGTACCTGAAATAATCATCAATAATAACGAGACAATATTTCTTGCCTCCCAAACTTACCGGGTCTACAGGACCATAAAGATCCATATGTAGCATTTCCAGAACTCTGTGAGTGGACAGGTTGGATTTGCTTTTCAGGGTGGTCTTGATTTATTTGCCTTTCTGACAGGGTCTGCAGACGCTGTCTTTTTGGAATGACACATCGGGCAAACCTCTAACCATTCCCTGTCTAGCGAGCTTGTTGATCGTCTTGAAGTTGACGTGATACATTCTCTTGTGCCATAGCTAGCTTAGATCTGCAGTGCCTTTGGCAACAAAACAAGGAATTCTGGAGCTCGTAGGCATCCAATCAGCAATATACATGTTACCTGATCTGCTTCATGTGAGCACAACTTCTTTGGTCAGAATGTTTTTGACTCTACAGTGATCTATATAGAATTTCACCGAGGACTGTTTATCACAAAACTGGATAATACTAAATAGATTATACTATAATCCTTCCACATAAGCTACATCACAGAACGACCAATGTAACACCCCCAAATCCACATGGGAATCTTACACGCCGTAGACCCTTCCTACGAGGATCTACCAGGCTAAACAGCACAGAACGACCAAAGGCTTGACCGTCCAGGTCAAACAATAAAACAAAATGGACCGTTAAGGTCAAATACAAGTAAACTTCATAGACCGATGGGGTTGCAAAACACAATCAACAAAAAATAACTCTTTACAACAGTACCCACGCAGGGGTCGAAGTATAGTACAGCGAAAGACTAATTACAACTTGACAGTACAACAAGACCGTACCAACAAGTATTATGCTATACGAAATGTAACAAGCAAATAGAAACCACGAATCAGATACGACAGTCAACTACCAAAGCATTCCCGAGAGGTTTTAGCAAAAGAAAACAAGCTATGAAGCATTTGAAAATAAAATCATCATCTCGGGAATCGTTAGAAATATGAACCATTAGGACCTCGAGTCCTGGATTTCAAAACCTTTCGAAAATCTTAGGGTCTTATCCCAAATATCAAATTGTATTCCAACAATTTACAGGACGAAAATATTTTCATAAATCTCATAGGGCTCGGCCCAACATTCTTTTCTTAAAAACTTTCTTTCGAAACTTTGATTTACAAAACATGTTTCATGACACTGTGATCCCCTGTCACATGTCTCCGTAGGTTCAACGACCCGCACAGACTTAACCAATCACAATAATCAATTATGCTCATGACTCCGTGATCGCTTGCCATGAGTCTCCGTAGGTTCAACGACCCACATGGATTGAGCCAACACAACAATCACAACAACCAGTCCCGACACCGTGAACCTGTGTCACGTGTCACCGTAGGTCCTGTCGAACCCGCACGGTTGGACGTACTGTGTCCTGACCCCATGGACATGTGCCATGTGTCATCGTAGGCCTCGTCAGACCCGCACGATTGGACCTCAGCACCACATACTAAGTTCTGAACCCATGGACCTGTGCCATGAATCCTCGTAGGCCCCGTCATACCCACATGAATAAACTTAACATTCCAGCACACAACATTCACATTCACATCATACCAGCACATTCACGATCAATAAATCACATTGATTACCATAACTACACCCACCCGACACACATAGCACAATCTCGACAATCCAACCACCAACATCAATAACACATAATCTAGCATAACTTATGATCGAAACACAACACATTGCACACCCACGTGTACAACCAACCAACAAGGTTATCACAATCCTACTCACATAACACAACACATTATATACGACCCAGCGTAAAACTAATCCAACAAAATCATCACAATCATCATGATTCCTCGGTCACGAACAATCAAGCACCACACAACCAACATGAAGTATTTACTACAATTGGTTTATAATCACAACATTTGAAATATATATTCATCGAGATAAATCAATCATCGTAAATCTAACACGTAACCTCTACTCACAAGACACAAATCGTATAAGCAAGATACTTGCCTCAATAACCGATAGCGAACACTCTGACGAACACGACTCGACCGGGAAACTCCGAATACCTACAACTTCCGCAAGACACAACGAAAACATGATCACAATGAGGATCAAGACCAATAACAACAGAAATCACATCAAACTATCGAAAGAAAGATCATTCGAATATTTAATCGAACATTAAATGTTCACCACCCTTCAAGAACACCAAAATCACCCATCGGGTTGAAAAAACCTAAGATATGGATATTCAATCCATAAAACATATTTAACAACAACATCTAACACCGATCGATTCATCAAAAATCGATTGGATTCGGAATAAAGAACAAATCTCCAAAAACTCAACTCTAGGAAAAAATGAAAAAATACCTCGATCCGACGAAGAACAATGGATTAAATGACATTGCAATCACCTAGAACTCTCCAAAACACCTTTGAATGGAGTAAAATCGGCTAGGAACTCGAACTCTAATCGCCCTCATCTCAAACCCACAGAGAAAGAAGGAAATGAAGGTGAAATGAGAAAATACGGTTACTGTCCACTTTATATACTAGACAGCTTAGCGTGCGCTATCGAAGCAACGAGCCGCCCAAAAAGCATAGTTAGTATGCCCTAATCATGAATATTAGCGTACGCTAACGAGTCCCGATTCCAGTCCAGTAGTTACTAGACAGATTCTGCATCTACAGTTAGCGTGCGCTAAACCTCCGTAGCATGCGCTACTGATGCACCTTAGCGCGAGCTGGCCTACTACATAGCATGCGCTATTCAACTCTACAACCCGGTCCAGTAGCTTCTGGACTGTTTCTGCACCTCCAGTTAGCATGCGCTAACTATGCCTTAGCGTGCGCTAGCAATGCTGCACTAGCGCGCGCTATCCATGCACGTAGCGTGCGCTATTCTTACTGCACAGATAGCTCCAAAACTCATCATAACAGCGATACTACCGAACGGAATGACAAACACGCACAAATCTGAATCACAACCAACATATATCAATGCATGTCACATGAACATATAGGCGAACAATGTACAATCCACTAAACAGTAGAAAAAAATTCCACGCAACCGAAAACGAAAATCTCGGGCAGTACATTAGGAGGGCGGGAGGATGATCTCTAGGGGAAAACTCAGAGTTGGTTTGTGAAAAAAGGAAAGACAAGGCATGTCTTTATAACCTGCACATTCTCTAACGTATGCTACCTGCAAAGGTTAACCTACGTTAACATCCTTTACGTACGCTAACACCCTTAGTGTTATGTACGTAAACCTCCTCCAAAGGCTACTGCCTTATTTCATACCTTGTCTTGTATACGTTGAAGAAAATGGAGTACGCTAACTTACCACCATTACGTATGCTAACAAAATATCATTGCGTACGTAATGCCCGTTGCCTTGACTGTCTCAATCAAGACAAAAGTTCATCCATGCATGGCGCCACACGCCGAAAGTTGAGATGTGATTTGATACCATCGGTTACGAACGTAATCTATCAGGCTTAAAATATGTAATGATCATTGAGATAGCGTACGCTAGGCACTAACAGTATCATACGCTAGGTCTAAGGTACTTAGCCAAAAAAATAAAACTTACCATGCAACATCCAACAGTCAAAACAATACGAACATCAAACCTAAAATAGTTTGATTCTGAAATATCTCGGTATAATAAACATTGTATAAATCCAATTATAATTCAACGATACTAGTATAATACATATAATACACCAGTATAAAAATGAAAAATTACATCAAAATAAAACATACTCCCCCCCTTATAAAGTTTTTTGTCCTCGAAACTAAGGGGTAAACAACTCGAATCCCGCATGCTATCCTTGGTCTCCCATGTAGCCTCCTCGACTTTGTGTCTCGACTACTGAATCTTTAATCGGCGAATCACATTGTTTCTCAACTGTTTGACCCTTTTCTCAAGTACTCGTACATGATGCTCCTCGTACGTATGATTATCAGCTATCTCAATTTCTTCGAAATGAAGTATATGGCTAGGATCAGCAACATACTTCCTCAACTGAGAGACATGAAAGACATTATGAATTCAACTTAATGGCTGTGTCAATGCCAAATGATAGGCCAGATCACCTACTCATTCCAAATCTCAAATGGTCCGATATACCTCGGACTTAGATTGCCCCTTGTCCCAAAATGGAAAACACCTTGGGTAGGAGACACCTTAACCAGTACATGGTCACTAATATTGAATTCAGACGATCGTCGATGGTTATCTGCATACGACTTCTGCCAACTCTGAGCCGTTAACAAACGACTCCTAATCAAAGCGATGTTCTCACGAGCCACTAACAACATATCAGATTCCATACCTAGAGACTCAGATAAGTCGTCCCAACATAATGGGGATCTGCAACGACGGCCATACAATGCCTCATAAGGTGACGTCTCGATCGAAGCATGCCAACTATTATTATAGTTGAACTCCATTAAAGATAGTTGGGCTTCCCAATCATCTTACCAATCAAGAGCACAAGTTCTCAATATATCCTCTAGAGACTGGATAGTCCTCTTAGACTGGCCATTGGTCTGTAGATAAAATTCCATACTGAAGTTCAACTATGTACCCATCGCACGATGAACTACCTTCTAGAAATATGACATGAACCGTCCATCACGATCTAATACGATACTCTTGGGAGTTCCATGCAACCTTATGATCTCTCGAATGAACAGCTGGGCCAACCTATTGGGACCCCACATGTCTTTAATTTCCAAGAAGTGAGCTAATTTGGTCAGACGATCCATAATCACCCACCGTATTCATACCTCGATGACTCGTCGACAAGTTTGTGGTAAAATCTATTGATATGTCCTCCCATTTCCATTCTGGGATCGGGAGTGGGTTCAGCATACCCGCCAGTCGTTGATGTTCAATTTCAACCTGTTGACACGTTCAACATCTAGAAACAAACTCTGCAACTTCTTGCTTCATATTACTCCATCTGTAATTTTTATTTAAGTCCTTATACATCTTGCTAGACCCTGGATGAATAAAGTACGGGGTAGCATGAGCCTTTCTGAGGATAGAGTTTTTCAATTCTTCATCTGTTGGTACACATAATCGATTCTTGAAATGCACAAGTCCATCCTCGTGGACCACAAATCGAGGGACTTTTCCCTAAGTTACTTCATTTCAGATCCGCGATAAGAATAGGTCTGTATCATCAAGGGATGACGAAATCTCAAGTGTATAAAGTTTCCCTTGCGCGTTGTAGCCATACCTCAATCCTCGATCTCACAAATTCTATTTATAGTTCCTTCTGGGCTATCATGCGGGCAAACATTTGATTGTGTACTGTCTTATGGCTCAAGACATTGGTATCTACATTCGCCTTTCCTGGGTGGTACAAGATTTCGATATCATAATCTTTGATCAATTCTAGCCACCTCCTCTATCTCCTGTTCAACTCCTTCTGAGTAAAATTATATTTCAGACTCTTGTGATCAGTAAAAATATGACAGGTGACTCCATACAAGTAATGACACCAGATTTTAAAGCAAACACCCCGGCTGAAAACTCCAGATCATGGGTCGGGTAGTTGACCATGAATGGTCGCAATTTCCATGATGCATAGGCAATCACCATCCCATTCTGCATCAACACACAACCAAGAGCCCATCTCGATGCATCACTATATACTAGAAACCCCTCTATTCCTTGTGGTAGTACCAAAACAGTCTACTCTTGAGCTCATCAAAGCTCTATTGAGATGCCTTTGACTAGGTGTACTTATTATCCTTCCTCAATGGATTAGTCAGCGACTGAGCGATCTTGGTGAATCCTTCTGCAAATCGTCTGTAATAACCTGCTAGTCCAAGGAAACTATGGATTTCCTTCACGTTCTTTAGTGGTAGCCAATCTCGGTGTGATATCCTGGATTTTTCAGTATAAATTTTTCAGGTTATTTTATCTGAGATATATTGGATAATGTGATATCTATACAGTATGGATAAAATAACTGAGACAGTTGTGTTATTATAATTGTTGTACTTAGTCGACAATTGCATTTGAGGATATTGTGTATCAGATGTATCATATGAGAATGTTATTGGGATGAGTATATGTATTTAGTATGCCGCGTATACATATTCGGTATATTGAGACGACAGGCAGGGGCAGTTGTAAACGGATAAGTATAAAAGCCATTACGTACGTTAAGCATAGGAGCTTACGTACGTAAAGATGCAAGCGTAACGTACATTACGCAGAGTACATAATGTAAGTTATGAAGAGAATCAGACAGGTTTGAGCTATGATCGATGAGTGGGCCCGGTGTCAGCAACTTTTGGCGCAGATGTGGGCAAGCGAGTCGACATAGAGCTTTCCGTATGTTATGGGTAGACCATTATGTACGTTAAATGAGTATCACTGTAGCAAATCAACGACCATGTTACGTACATTATGGCATAGGCCTTATGTACGTAAGACATGGTACGAATTGGGGCACCGGCCTCTGGATTGGTATTACGTACATTATGGCATGGGTGTTACGTACGTAAGCCATCAAATGAATTGAGGAAGTAGTTTCTGGAATGTTGTTACGTACATTATAAAAGACAGATAACATACGTAAAGCTGGTTACGTATGTTATATGGATTACGTAACGTATGTAATGGATGAATTTCTATAAATAGAGAGACTCCGTCATTACGTCATTTTAGAGAGTTCCACTTTGTTTCTTCGTCCTTCAACCCTATGAGGCCGAGTTTGAATCTTCTAACTTGATTGTGAGCCTGATGGCATGGATTGGAGCTTGAGATATGAAGATATTATTGATTCTTGTGGAGTTTGATTGTGTTGTTCATCTTCAAGAGGTAAGTTGGATAATCCCCTCTTTATTTTCCAGTTTTGATGTTGTTGTTGATGATTAATTCGTGTGATGATATATTATTGGAGTGTTGTGATAATTCTTGGAGTTTCATGGAGTTTGAGTTGAGTAAGATGACGATATGATATATATATATATATATACTGGATTATGTTGTTTTGTTATGAACATGATTTTGGAATCATGGTGTTCTTGGTATATATCACATCAAAGAAGAATATGTGATAGGGTATAAATGGTTTTGAGTATAAACATGGAATTTGATGATTAGAATCAATACTATGTTGGTTGTAGTGGTCGATTTCATATGTTCTTGATGAAATATGAATCGTGAAGATTATGGTTAATCTTGGAATACGATTATTCATGGTATTGGACTATTTGGATAGTTTGGATTGATGATAATAATCCGTATAATTGTTTTTCTATGAATCTAAGAGTATGAACAAGAAGGAACCTTGTTAATTCATGTTTAAGGTAAGTTAGAATCGAGAATGTTAAGACCCTTGTTATTGATTTGAATTGATTGTTGATATGATTATCGAATTACGGCTTGTATTCATATTGTTTGAGTTGAATGGTTTGGTTTTGTATATGATCGAGATATCATTGAACCGTTGAGTTTGATTGGTTGGTTATATCAGTTGTTTATTATTATCGAACGCATTGTTAATTGATTATTGCATTAGGTTGTGATAAGTGATCGTTGATTTTAACCGTTGTGATGCGATTGAAATTGGAGAATTCGTGGATCGCCTTGGTCAGGGATGAGTAGCTTGTATATGAAGGCGATGAGATTGGTAACGGCTTCATCGTATAAAGGCAAGTTATACTTGCTCAGTTCATAACGTTTAATAAATGGTTTTGATTTCACTTCATTTATGATTTATATAGCAATGATATTATAAATATGAATTGTCGGGATGATGGTATGTATATTATGCTTTCGCTTGGGTTAAATCATAATGTATAAGATTTAAAGGTGTCTGGTGAAAACGGAGATGTGGATTATCTTTAGTCTGTGATATGAAATGTTGGATATCGAGGACAGTTTACAGTGCCGACATCGATCTCGATGTGGTGGCTTGTTGATAGTAATGAACTGTAGTTCATTCTGGACTATTCGTATAATTGTGTACTCATTCGGGGATGTTGGTCGTGGAAATATTAGTGTCTCCAGCATTGCTATAATTTAGTATTGCTCAATTATGAGAATAATTATCCTGATGCATTGTTGTATATGTTATATGTTGATGTTTCATGTAATGAGTGTGCATCGTTGTTTGGTGTATTTTTGTGTTGTTGTCTTTCTTAGAACTATAATTTTAATGGGCTGACGTGTTGAGGGATAAAATCTGAATGTTACCCACGTCCGGAGTATTCCTGTGTAGATACTTACATGACCCTTGGTTGCAACCTTGGGAGTTTATGTGTTGAAAGAACTGTGTTGAGGGATAAAACCTGAATGGTACCCACGTCCGGAGTCTTCCTATATAGATGCTTCCGTAACCCTTGGTTGCGACCTTGGGAGTTTATGTGTTAATAGTATAGACATTGTTGAGCATTCTGTGAACTGTTGTCTAACGGAAATACGATATTGTGGTCGTGTCGATCTTTCATTATCGATCTATCGTTGTTCAGTTGGGGAGTCTTATGATCCTTATTGGATATGTGTTTTCTTCGAGTTTAGTTGTCGTGTTGCATCGTGACATGTCTGGAGTCATATATACGTGCTGATCGGTCATGTGTAGGATTTACCGGATGGGCACGTATAGTCATGTGTTGGTTTCGACCTCATATTGAGCTGTGCACACGAGACATACTTTGTGAGACTGATCAGGTACATAAGACCACACGTGTGTATTCGATCGATACCTGTTGGTGGATTGTGCACGGACACATTTCTGGATCGGGCGTACCATGACATCCATCTTGAGCCATATTGATTGGTTGTTCATAGTCCATGTATGACGGGGTATGTTCGACAGCCGGATTTGTCTTTGAGATCCACTATATGTGATTTGTATAACGTTCGACGATATTATCTTCCCGTATGTTTGTCCCTGTGGTCCTTTGTTGATCTTGTTGGAGTTTACTATATCGATGGTATTCTCGATCATTGTTGGTCTTTGTTGATCTTGTTGGAGTTTACCATATCGATGGTATTCTCGGTCGTTGTTGGTCCTTTGTTGATCTCGTTGGAGTTTACCATATCGATAGTGTTCTAGGTCGTTGTTGGTCCTTTGTTGATCTTGTTGGAGTTTACCATATCGATGGAATTCTCGGTCGTTTTTGGTCCTATGTTGATCTTGTTGGAGTTTACCATATCGATGGTATTCTCGGTCGTTCTTGGTCTTTGTTGATCTTGTTGGAGTTTACCATATCGATGGTATTCTCGGTCGTTATTGGTCCTTTGTTGATCTCGTTGGAGTTTACCATATCGATGGTATTCTTGGTCGTTGTTGGTCTTTTGTTGATCTTGTTGGAGTTTACCATATCGATGGTATTCTCGGTCGTTGTTGGTCCTATATTGATCTTGTTGGAGTTTACCATATCGATGGTATTCTCGATCGTTGTTGGTATTTGTCGATCTTGTTGGAGCTTACCATATCAATGGTATTCTCGATCGTTGTTGGTCTTTGTTGATCTTGTGTGGAGTTTATCATGTAATGGTATCCTTGTTTACCGTTGATATATCGTTG
Source organism: Orobanche coerulescens (assembly GCA_033398695.1). Taxonomy (NCBI): domain Eukaryota; kingdom Viridiplantae; phylum Streptophyta; class Magnoliopsida; order Lamiales; family Orobanchaceae; genus Orobanche; species Orobanche coerulescens. Next base: position 99,450,223 of record CM065810.1, on the reverse strand, counting down.
GTAGTATTGGAGTTTATCATGTCGATGATATTCTCGGTTGATGTATTGATTGTTTGTTATTATTGATTGTATGAGTGTTCATGCTTTGTATCGATATTCAGGACTTGTCGTTGTTTTAGGCTAGTTGATCTACAGATGTATTAAGTATTATCCATTTCGTCAGAATTGGGATTTGATTGTGCGATACAGTGGACAGAATTTGACATGGATAGGTTATTCCGTATTGGAGATATAATGATGTTTTGAGAATATTGGCATTATTTGAATGCGGTACAGATGGTTGTATTTGAATTCGTTCGTCACTTGAGGATGCGAGGCATGGATTGAGGTAAGGGTTGATTGATATGGATTACCATGAGTTGTAAGGTTGTTACGGTAAGATTACATTGGTAGTATTCGTACTTTGTAATTACATTGGTATGTAATTGTGTATGATAATGTGATCGTTATCATTGTTGAGTATTGTGGATGACTTCATCGTGGGATCTATCTTTTAGGTACTCAGAGATCGAGCTAGTAGCGGTCGTGAAGGGGTGAGCGTCCCGGGTGATACTGGCTATGGCGCATTTCTGGAAATCGCGTATTTCACTATTTGTTATTTTCCGCTGCAAATGTGTAGTTTCCATGTTTTTATCCGCTGCAAATGTATTTTTAACTATGTCTATATCCGATGCGTGTATATTTTAAAATGTATTTCCGGCATTTCATCAACTTGCGTATAATTTTACAATGGCCTTTTTGGTATTTGGCAAACTTGGGTTATTTTGTAAAACCTTTTTCTTTAAACTATTTTATTTTTACGTGTAGGCGGTGACTTAATGTACATATTGAAACTGTCGAGTTTTGGCATTTTAGCCTTGAATATTAATGGGATTTTTAGGAAGGTATATATATATATATATGTATGTATTGGAAAGCATTCAAGTATTTGAAAAATATTACCGTCTATGCCACTTTGGCGCATTTGAACGATTGTGAAAATAATTTTTAGCCTTGTGGGTTCTGGCATGGGGCCCACGTCGCTGTAAGATCCCCAGATGGTTTTGGGGGTGTTACATAAGATGGTAACGGAGGTTGGGGTTCGTGAAACCCAGGCATGTGTGTTATGTGTCTCTACCAGTACGGTAGTAGCGTGACTTTTGAAAATGATTTTCTGACTTTTGAGTCAAACCTATTTTTTGGAGGTTCTAAAATTTATGAGATATTTTCAAAATTGCTATAATTGCGATTCTGGTTTATATTGGCATTGTGTTGAGACTTCGTATGGGAGTCGTATGCTAGTATCATGGGAGATCATCGGCTTCACGCACCTGTAACTATATTGTTTTGATTATTCGCTTGTGGCGATGATTGACTGCTTTCGTGATGAGTTTGGATATTTTGGTTGAGATGTTGTATGTGATAGGATTGCAAGTTTTGAGGACGAAACTTATTTTAACGGTGTTGGTATGTGATATCCTGGATTTTTCAGTATAAATTTTTCAGGTTATTTTATCTGAGATATATTGGATAATGTGGTATCTATACAATATGGATAAAAATTGAGAACTGAGATAGTTGTGTTATTATAATTGTTGTACTTAGTCGATAATTGCATTTGAGGATATTGCATATCAGATGTATCATATGAGAATGTTATTGGGATGACTATATGTATTCAGTATGCCGCGTATATGTATTCGATATATTGAGACGACAGGCAGGAGCAGTTGTAAATGGCTAAGTATAAAAGCCATTACGTACGTTAAACGTAGGAGCTTACGTACGTAAAGATGTAAGCGGCACGTACGTTACGCAGAGTACATAACGTACGTTATGAAGAGAATCGGACAGGTCTGAGCTATGATCGACGAGTGGGCCCGGTGTCAGCAACTTTCGGTGCAGATGTGGACAGGTGAGTCAACATAGAGCTTTACGTACGCTATGGGTATACCATTATGTATGTTAAATGAGTATCACTGTAGCAAGTCAACGACCACGTTACGTACGTTATGGCATAGGCTTTACGTACGTAAGACATGGTACGCATTGGGGCAGCGGCCTCTGGATTGGTATTACGTACGTTATGGCATGGGTGTTACGTACGTAAGCCATCGAACGAATTGAGGCAGTAGTTTCTGGAATGTTGTTACGTACATTGTCAAAGACAGATAATGTACGTAAAGTTGCTTACATGCGTTATATGGATTACGTAACGTACGTAATGGCTGAATTTCTATAAATATGAGAGACTCCGTCATTTCGTCATTTTGGAGAGTTTCACTTTGTTTCTTCGTTCTTCAACCCTCCGAGCCCGAGTTTGACTCTTCTAACTTGATTGTGAGCATGATGGCATGGATTGGAGCTTGAGATGTGAAGATATTATTGATTCTTGAGGAGTTTGATTGTGTTGTTCATCTTCAAGAGGTATATTGGATAATCCCCTCTTTATTTTTGGGTTTTGATGTTGTTGTTGATGATTAATTCGCGTGATGATTTATTATGGGAGTGTTGTGATAATTCTTGGAGTTTCATGGAGTTTGAGTTGAGGAAGATTATATATATATATATATAATGTTCTTTTGTTATGAACATGATTTTGGAATCATGGTATTCTTGGTATATATCACATCAAAGAAGAATATGTGATAGGGTATAAATGGTTTTGAATATAAACATGGTATTTGATGATTAGATTCAATATTATGTTGGTTGTAGTGGTCGATTTCGTATGTTCTTGATGAAATATTAATCATGATATGAGGTTAAATCCGGAAATATTATGGTTAATCTTGGAATACGATTATTCATGGTATTGGACTATTTAGATAGTTCGGATTGATGATAATAATCCGTATAATTGTTTTGCTATGAATCTAAGAGTATGAACAAGAAGGAAGCTTGTTAATTCATGTTTAAGGTTGAAGTTAGAATCGAGAATGTTAAGTCCCTTGTTATTGGTTTGAATTGATTTTTGATATGATTATCGAATTGCGGCTTATATTCGTATTTTTGAGTTGAATGGTTTGGTTTTGTATATGATCGAGATATCATTGAACGGTTGAGTGTGACTGGTTGTTGATTATTATCGAACGTATTGTTAATTGATTATTACATTAGGTTGTGATAAGTGATCGTTGATTTTAACCATTGTGCTGCGATTGAGATTGGAGAATTCCTGGATCACCTTGGTTGGGGCTAAGTAGCTTCTAGATGAAGGCGATGGTATTGGTAACGGATTCGTCGTATCGGTATCGAGGCAAGTTATACTTGCTCAGTTCATAATGTTTAATAAATGGTTTTGATTTCACTTCATTTATGATTCATATAGCAATGATATTATAAATATGAATTGTCGGGATGATGGTATGTATATTATGCTTTGGCTTGGGTTAAATCATAATGTATATGATTTAAAGGTGTCTGGTGAAAATGGAGATGTGAATTATCTTTAGTCTGTGATATGAAATGTTGAATATCGAGGATAGTTTACCCTGTCGACATTGATCTCGAGGTGGTGGTTTGTTGATAGTGATGAACTGTACTTCATTCTGGACTATTCGTATAATTGTGTACTCGTTCAGGGATGTTGGTCGTGGAAAGGTTAGTGTCTCCGGCCTTGCGGTAATTTAGTATTGCTCAATTATGAGAATATTATCCTGATGCATTATTGTATATATTGTATGTTGATGTTTCATGTAATGAGTGTGCATCGTTGTTTGGTGTATTTTTTGTGTTGTAGTCTTTCTTAGAACTGTAATTTTAATGGGCCGAGTTATTGATGGATAAAACCTGAATGGTACCCACGTCCGGAGTATTCTTGTGTAGATACTTCTGTGACCCTTGGTTGCGACCTTGGGAGTTTATGTGTTGAAAGAACTGTGTTGAGGGATAAAATATGAATGGTACCCCCGGAGTATTCCTGTGTAGATTCTTCCGTGACCCTTGGTTGCGACCTTGGGAGTTTATATGTTAATAGTATAGACATTGTTGAGCATTCTGTGAACTGTTGTCTAGCGGAAATACGATATGGTGGTCATGTCGATATTTCATTATCGAGCTATCATTGTTCACTTGGGGAGTCTTCTGATCCTTATTGGATATGTGTTTCCTTCGAGTTTCGTTGTCATGTTTCATCGTGACATATCTGGAGTCATATTTGCGTGCTGATCAGTCATGTGTAGGATTTTCAGGACGGACACGTATAGTCATGTGTTGGTTTCGACCTCACATTGAGCTGTGCACACGATACATACTTCGTGAGACTGATTAGGTACAATACCACGTGTGTATTCGATCAATACCTGTTGGTGTCTTGTGCACGGACACATTTCTGGATCGGGCATATCGTGACGTCCATCTTGAGCCATATTGATTGGTTGTTCATAGTCCATGTATGATTAGGTATGTCCGACATTCGGATTTGTCTTTGAGATCCACTATATGTGATTTGTATAACGTTCGACGATTTTATCCTCTTGTATGTTTGTCCCTGTGGTCCTTTGTTGATCTTGTTGGAGTTTACCATATCGATGGTATTCTCGGTCGTTGTTGGTCTTTGTTGATCTTGTTGGACTTTACCATATCGATGGTATTCTCGGTCGTTGTTGGTCCTGTTGGAGCAAGATTGGTCGGTATCGCATTTGGAGATCGAGATATAAAACTCTTTCCGTTGCGGAAGCGATTTAATGGTGCGGAAAATAAAATGACACAGGGTTTATAGAGGTTTGGCCAAAACGTGCTTACGTACTCTCTTCGGATCTTTTTCTATAGGCTAAAGATAAACCTCTGCACCTCTCTTCTATCGGTCGAGGGATAACCGTTACAAACTCGTCTTCTATCGGTCGGAGTAAACCGTTCAATCACTTGTCTTTTTGTCGGTCCAAGTTAAACCGTTTTCCTTTTATATTGGACAAGGAATCAACCAATCTAGCTTTCTATGGGTACTAGATAAACCTCACTTGGATATAGATTGCGATTCTAACAATGCGGGATCCTTGATCCTAACAACACCGAATCGAATCTTATCCTATCTTTTACCTGTCGTGTATGAGTTTACATGTATCACACTCAAACTCTTGATAATATAAGCACAATTACAACAACAATAGAATACCATTAGAAGTGGTATTTACAGGCTCCAAAGCCTCAACTAGCCGTTAGCTTCATTTGACTCTTTAGCGTGCGCTAGCCTCCCTGCATAGCGTACATTAAGCTTGTTACATACGTTATTGATGTCATGTTGCGTACGTTATCGACTTCCAGTTTTAGTCCAGTAGCTTTCGTTTCTTCCTTTACGTACGTTGTCACTTGATATTATGTACGTTATCTTCCTAGTGTAGCGTACGTTAATCTTGCAACGTAGCTTGCATTGACTCATATATCCATTGTATGCAATTGTCAAACTGTCTATTTGAATCTTGACTTTGACCAGAATCTTTCCAACGTTCATCTTGTTTGAATTCTGAAGCTCCTCATTATGTACATTAACCTCTACACATTACGTACGTTAAGCTGTTTAAATAGCGTACGTTAATAGTGTTATGTCCAGCTTTTTGCGTCTTCGACTTCTTCGTTGTGTTGTTTCGCTTCTTTGTTGTTTTCTTTGTTTAACAACTAATCATCAAAACACGATTAATGAATATTTGGAATAAAATATTCCAACAATCTCCCCCTTTTTGATGATTACAAAACCACAACTGGAATTGGATAAAACCTCCAAAATAAAGTATATATATATATATATATTTGTACGAATCAAAGTTTTCGACTTGGATCGTTTCGTTAGTTTCTTCCATCTTTTCTTTTTCTCCTTTTCGACTTCTTCTTTTCATTTTTCAACTACTTCGTTTTGTTTTTCGACTTTCTTCGAATTTTCTCCTCCTTTCGGATTCGTATGAATTTTTTTTATTTTTTTCTATCCCTTTTTACTTTTATTTTCTCTCGTCATTCTTCCATGACGCTTTTTATCCCATTCAACTATTCTCTCTCCTTTTTTGTTATCAACAAAAAGTGTAAATAAAATGGAAATAACGATCAATAATAAAATGTATGCAAATATGTGTAATCTCCCCCTGACAAAAATCTCTCCCTTTTTGAAAAAATATAATACTCTCCCTGAGTAGAATACTAATTGATAAAAATTAATTTTTAGGGATCCAACCGAAAGTCGGTCGTTTTTCATTTATGTAGACGATGTTCGAAATAGTGGTTCCTTTAGGAATCCATTTTTTTTTAATTTTAATCGTCCGTCGTGGGCTTTTACAATTTGAAATATGGTGCCCAATTTTTAAACATTTTTCACAATGGGATGTTTTGAAATTTGAGGATTCATTTTTAGTATGCGGTTTGAATCCTAACCCCTGTTTGCTCAAAGTGAATTTTTGAACCGATAGCATTTGTTCAAATTTTTCGTTTCCACACGAAAATTTCTTTGTCAAAACTGTAAGTTCGTCTTGAACTTTTAAAAGATCATTCCTTAAAATATTTTTATTTTCAAGACATTGAGAATGATAGGTCTCGACAGTTTTCCCTTTTTCAAGAATTTTGGAAATTTCAATTTCCAATAATTTATTTTTAGATTGGAGGGATTTTATTTCGGATAAAGCATTTTGAAAATCTGTATGCAATAATTCGAATGCTTCAGATAATTTGTCTTGAGATGACGTACTAACCTGACTTTCGACGTCGCTTTCATCGAATGAACTTCTTGCGATAAGTGCGAGTTTATTTTGATTGATCAAATCTTTGTCCTCGTCTTCATCACTCCACGTGGCAATTAGAACTTCCTTCTATTGATTTGCACAGCAATTCTTCACGAAGTGGCCTGGTTTACCACAGATTCGACAGTTGTTGTCGAATTTTTTAGATTCGCCCGTCTTGATGTCTTTCTTTCTCCGGTTTAATAAGTTTTGAAATTTATTAATATTCTTGGCATAATATGCCGATTCTTCGTCACGTTCGTCCACTGGGATTTCTTCTTTCCGAGACATCTTAGCTTTCATAGCTATCGTTCTTTCCTTCGGCTCTGGCTTGTTGTTCTGTGATTTTAGAATAACCTCATAATTAATTACTGAACCAACGAGGGTGCTAAAGTCGAGCGTATTGAGATCTTTAGATTCCATGATCGCCGTCACGGTGCTGTCCCACTCGCTAGGTAGTGATCGTAAGATTTTCTTGACTTTCTCACTACTTGATAGTGGTTTCCCAAACAAATCTAGTCCATTGGTGATGACCGAAAATTGGTCGAGCATGTTGGTGATGGACTCGTCACCCTTCATCATGAATAACTCATAGTCATGGAGAAGCATATTAATCTTCGTCTCCTTGACTTGAGTTGTTCCCTCGTGTGTGATTTCAAGAATTTTCCATATCTCTTTAGCACTTTCACACGATGAGATACGGTTGACCTCTTCTGGATTTAAGGCACAATATAGAAGTTGAGTGGCCTTACAATTTAGATGATCGTTCTTCCAGTCCTCTTCATTGTATTCTTCGAAACTCTTAAGAGATCCGTTGGATTTGATTGGAACTTTCGGTCCAAGACAAATGATCTTCCAGATTTCTATATCATAGGCATGAATGAAGATCGACATCTTTTTCTTCCAAGTCATATAATTTGATCCATCGAAGAATGGTGGTTGGTTCAAGGCAAGAACTTAGACCGGGGCAATTGAAATGCCATTTGGATCCAATTCTCCTCAGATGTTAAGCTGCTTCTAGGAGGTACCGCTCCGATGCCAATTGTTGGAGCAAGATTGGTCGGTATCGCCATTTGGAGATAGAGTTATAAAACTCTTTCGCGTTGCAGAAGCGATTTAAAGATGCGGAAAATAAAACGACATAGGATTTATAGAGGTTCGGCCAAAACGTGCCTACGCCCTCTCTTCGGATCTTTTTCTATAGGCTAAAGATAAACCTCTGCACTCTCTTCTATCGGTCAAGGGATAACCGTTACAAACTTGTCTTCCATCGGTCTGAGTAAACCGTTCAATCACTTGTCTTTTTGTCGGTCTAAGTTAAACCGTTTTTCTTTTCTATTGGATAAGGAATCAACCAATCTAGCTTTCAATGGGTACTAGATAAACCTCACTTGGATATAGATTGCGATTCTAACAATACCGGATCTTTGATCCTAATAACACCGAATCGAATCTTATTCTATCTTTTACCTCTCGTGTATGAGTTTTCGTGTATCACACTCAAACTCTTGACAATATAAGCACAATTACAACAACAATATAATATATATCAATATCTGATCAATGTATTGATTTCTTAAAGTTGTTGTGGGATGAATACAATTAGAAGTGGTATTTATAGGCCCCAAAGCCTCAACTAGCCATTAGCTTCATTTGACTCTTTAGCGTGCGCTAGCCTCCCTGCGTAGCGTACGTTAAGCTCGTTATGTACGTTATTGATGTAATGTAGCATACATTATCGACTTCCAGTTTCAGTTTAGTAGCTTTCATTTCTTCCTTTATGTACGTTGTCACTTGATATTACGTACATTATCTTTCTACTGTAGCGTACATTAATCTTGCAACGTAGCATGCATTTACTCATATATCCGTTGTATGCAATTGTCAAACTGTCTGTTTCAATCTTGACTTTGACCAGAATCTTTCCAACGTTCATCTTGTTTGAATTCTGAAGCTCCTCATTACGTACGTTAGGTATCTACCACTACGTATGTTAACCTCTACACATTACGTACGTTAAGCTGTTTATATAGCGTACATTAATAGTGTTCTGTCCAGCTTCTTGCGTCTTCGACTTCTTCATTGTTTTATTTCGCTTTTTTGTTGTTTTCTTTGTTTAACAACTAATCATCAAAACTCGATTATTGAATATTTGGAATAAAATATTCCAACAGGTCCTTTGTTTCTCTCGTTGGAGTTTACCATATCGATGGTATTCTCGATCGTTGTTCGTCCTTTGTTGATCTTGTTGGAATTTACCATATCGATGGTATTCTCGGTCATTGTTGGTCCTATGTTGATCTGGTTGGAGTTTACCATATCGATGGTATTCTCGGTCGTTGTTGGTGTTTGTTGATCTTGTTGGAGTTTACCATATCGATGGTATTTTCGGTCGTTGTTGGTCCTTTGCTGATATCGTTGGAGTTAACCATATCGATGGTATTCTCGGTCGTTGTTGGTCCTTTGTTGATCTTGTTGGAGTTTACCATATCCATGGTATTCTCGGTCGTTGTTGGGCCTATGTTGATCTTGTTGGATTTTACCATATTGATGGTATTCTCGGTCGTTGTTGTAATACCACTAAACCACTCGGGAATATTACAGCGCCGTAGACCCTCTCCGTGAGGATCTACCGGGATAAACACAGAAAACACAACAACACAGTACATGCCAACATGGCTAATAACGAACCACTAGACCGATTTGGTCTTTTACCACAACACACACACACATCAAACATACATTATTCTTTCTCATAACTCATACCCACGCAGGGGTTGGAATACATCAACATTCCCATAAAACGGGAGAACAATACAACGGGGAGACAAACAACAAGACTCTACCAAAATACTCAACGACTGGTCTTCATGTGATTAGTATCGTCGTCTTCCATCATCCTTCGTACCGATCATGTGATTCGCTCCCCATCAACCTACAAGTACCTGGACGCAATACATACATCCACCCCCCGATTACTCGGGGGTTAGCAAAACTCCACTGTTTTGTTAGGGCAAGTATAAAGTATAAATACAGGCCATACACAACATACTCCAAGAACATAAGATCGGGAATAATCATCCAGACATAAATAACAACAGACTTCCCGAGATAAGAATAAAACCATTGGAAACAATGAAAAATGGAACTGTAGTTCAAATACAATTTAAAAAAATATTTTAAGATCTCGGGAGTTTGGAAAATATTTAGAATTTAAGAATTCTCAGCCTTTCGAAACCACTTAGGGACACCGCTCAACAATCATTTTCCAAAAGTACAATTCCAATAACAAAATACGGGGTCCATGACCCAATTATACCATTCCGATTACAAACCGCAGAGTCCACGACACAATCATCCATAACAACATATTCCCAAGGATTATTCGCGTCCTGTGCTAACAAGCCACGAACCTCAGATGCTCCCGCAGAACATACCCGAGTGAATAACCCAATGGAAAACCATACCAAATCACATGTCACTGTGACAACAGTCACATAACCATAACCATACATACGTTCATAGTTATCCCGGCACCGCACTAGCAAGCTACGGGCCTCAGACCCTCCGCGAGACATACCCGATTGAACAACCCATGACACGTACATCACACAACCAAACAACAACCGTAAGTTATCCCGGCATCGCGCTAACAAGCTACGAACTTCGGAGTCCCCGCAAGACATACCCGGATTGGATAACCCCACAAGTTATCCCAGCATCAGGCTAGAAACCCATGAACCTCGGAGTCCCCACAAGACATACCCGATTGGATAACCCTACGGTCATGCCCGACCCGTACTAGCAAGGACGGATCCCGGAGATTCAACAAATCTTACCCGGTGGCACATCACTTACAACGATCATACAACAATAAGCAAATACCATTACCAAATAACACTAAGCACCACAATCTCCTTACAAAGGAGTAACAACTAATATCACACCACGCCACATATTCACCAAACGAATACATGCATCAATACACAATCATCAACCCGTGGAAAAAGGTCCACTATAATCACCTAATACAATCACAATCACACAACACTAATACACATATACAGGAAAGCACATTTATTCCCAAATGCTCGAGTTACCTTTTGAAAAACAACATTTATCGAGAATATATAATATACCGATCCTTTTGAAAGTTCATTAAAACGTTCGGATTGCACACATATAATTAATTATCAACCGTTACGTCTACGAAACATGAAATGTATGGGCAAGATACTTGCGTTGAGTATTTGGATGATTAAATGATGTTGGTAAAACCCGGACAGGAGCTATCAATCCCCAATTTCTGAACCTAAAGTGATCAATATAACAAGACTTGTATGAGGGCCACTGATTCAAATCACAATAACACGTAGAATTTGAATTCATACTCTAAGGGGATTTTTATCGAGCACCTAGCGAGCATTTTGAGTATAAGAAATGATATAGTTGAAGAATTCGATCTGTACCCCGCTAGAATCGATGAAAACCACTCAAGAACATCTAAGAACCCAAGAACACCTAAGAATCATCCTAGGAACAAGAACTAATAAGAATCTTTTGAAAGAACTTGAAGAACTTCAAACCACATACCTTGATTCAACCAAAAAATGGATGATTCTTCAAGAACAACCTTGATATCTTGATTCTATAATGTTAGGAACATGTTTATGGCTTGATTTGGGAGTTCAAGATGGAGGGTTTTAGGTGGAGGATGAAGAGAACTCGAAGGAATGCCCTAGAACACTTTAGAAATGAGAGAGTCACCTATCCAGCACTTTCCGGTCGTGTCAGATGACACGGTCGGGTCATGGGTCGTGTCACCTATCCAGAAAGTTTTTGCTTTCTAAAATAGTACGACACGGCCCATGTCACTGTACCAGGCTGAAGGTATAGTCCGTGATTTCAACCATAACTCCTTCGTCCGGACTCCGATTGACTCGCTGTTTGAACCATTGGAAAGCTAACTCAATTCTCTACAGTTCTGTAAAATTTTAGAATTTTTGGATTTTTTTGGAATATATGGTGAATGTACAAATTCGAACCTAAATGTGGAAAGGTCGAAATAGTATGCCGTTTAACCCAAAGAAATATCATAACTTACTTGTATGACAAAAATTGCTGGACAAGCATGTCCAAAATGTGTCAATGAACACAAGCAAGTCACTAGAATTGAAAAAAATATACAAAAACAACAACATCTAAGTCTTAGTCCCAAAATGATTTGGGGTCGGCTAACATGAATCAAACTTTGAAACCGTCATTGATCGTTACATAAATAACATAAAAGGAGAAAAAAAGGGAAAAAGTAGAGAAAAAAGTAGAGAAAAAAGCAAATAAAAAAGAGAATCAATGTTAAAAAAAAGTGAAAAATCCTGAAAAATAAATTAACAGATAACATGGAATAAAAGAAAATAGGAACAAAAATACAGAAAAAAAGGAATCGGATTCCATCCACCATCCGTATTCTTTCCCACCACATTTGCCTCTCTATCGCCATACTTTCTCCAATTCCAAGAAACCGCATATCATTTTCAATCATCTTTATCCAAGTTTTCTTGGGTCTTCCTCTACCTTTCACAACATTACTTATTCCCCAACTTTCTAGCCTCCTCACTGGGGCATCAATAGGTCTTCTTCTCACATGACCAAACCATCATAATCAATTCTCCATCATCTTGTCTTCTATAGCCGCAACTCTTACCTTATCTCTAATCACCTCATTTATGATCCGATCATTTTTTGTATGACCACACATCCATCGTATCATACGCATCTCCGCTACATTCATCTTTTGAACATGACACTGTTTTACAGCCCAACACTCGGAGCCATATAACAGCGCAAGCCTAATTGCCGTGCGGTAAAATTTACCCTTTAATCTATGAGGCATGTCAGGATCACATAAAACTCATGTGGCACTCTTCCACTTCAACCACCCGATCTTTATTCTGTGAGCCACAATGCTGTCTAGTTCTCCATCCTTTTGGATAATAGATCCAAGATACCGAAAGAAAGTGGATCCATGAACAACTTTCCCATCAAATGTGATCATCCCCGCCTCTCTATCACTGTTTTCGCTAAACATACACTCTATATATTTAGTCTTACTTCTGCTTAGCCTAAAAAATATAAAAATGAAAAATACGGGTGTTACAGTTGTTGGTCTTTGTCGATCTTGTTGGAGTTTACCATATCAATGGTATTCTTGGTCGTTGTTGGTCTTTGTTGATCTTGTGTGGAGTTTATCATGTAATGGTATCCTCGGTTACCGTTGATATATTGTTGGTAGTATTAGAGTTTATCATGTCAATGATATTCTCGGTTGAGGTATTGATTGTTTATTATTATTGATTGTATGAGCGTTCATGCTTTGTATCGATATTCAGGACTTGTCATTGTTTCGGGGTAGTTGATCTACAGATGTATTGTGTATTATCCGTTTATTCATAATTGGGATTTGATTGTGCGATCCGGCGGACAGAATTTGACATGGATAGGTTCTTCCGTATTGGAGATATAATGATGTTTTGAGAATCTTGGCATTCTTTGAATGCGGTACAGATGGTTGTATTTGAATTCATTCGTCACTTGAGGATGCGAGGTGTGTATTGAGTTGGTAAGGTCGTTACAGTAAGATTACATTGGTAGTATTCTTACTTTGTAATTACATTGATATGTAATTGTTTATGATGATGTGATCATTATCATTGTTGAGTATTGTGGTTGACCCCATCGTGGGCTTTATCTTTTAGGTACTCGGAGATCGAGCTAGTAGCGGTAGTGAATGGATGAGCTTCCTGGGTGATACTGGCTATGGCGTATTTCTGGAAATCGAGTATTTCACTGGTTGTTATTTTCCGCTGCAAATGTGTAGTTTCTATGTTTTTATCCGCTGCAAATGTATTTTTAACTATGTTTATATCCACCGCGTGTGTATTTTAAAATGGCTTTCCGGCATTCCATCAACTTGCGTATAATTTTACAATGGCCTTTTTGGTGTTTTGCAAACTTGGGTTATTTTGTAAAACCTTTTTCTTTAAACTATTTTATTTTTACATGTAGGCGGCGACTTAACGTACAGTTTGAAACTGTAGAGTTTTGGCATTTTGACCTTCAATATTAATGGGATTTTTTGGACGATATTGATATATATATATATTGGAAAGCATTCAAATATTTGAAAATATTACCGTCTATGCCACTTTGGTGCATTTGAACGATTGTGAAAATAATTTTTAGCCTTGTGGAATCCGACACATGGCCCACAGTGCTGTAATATCCCCGGATGGTTTTGAGGGTGTTACACTCGGATAGACTCCATCTTTTGTGGGTCCACACTAACCCCTTCAGTATATATTACATGCTCGATAAAGTAATCTCAGACATCTAAAATTCACATTTAGAAATTTTCCATAGAGTTGTTCTCACCTCAGCACGTCGAGAACCTGGCGAAGATGACATTCATGCTCCTCGCGGCCACAAGAATAAATTAATATGCCGTCAATGAGAATGACCAAAAAATCATCCAGATAATCAATGGACACTAGGTTCATTAATTCCATGAATACCACCGGTGCATTTGTCAGTCCAAATGGTATCACTACAAACTCGTAATGCCCATAGCGAGTACGGAAAGTCGTCTTAGAAATTTCGGGCTCTCGGATCCTCAACTGATGATAATCTGATCTCAAATCAGCTACACCCTGAAGTTGATCCAATAAATCATTGATATGAGGCAAAGGATACTTGTTCTTGATTGTTACCCTATTCAGCTCACGGTAATCAATACGTAGACGCAAAGATCCATCCTTCTTTCATACAAATAGCACTGGTACTCCCCAAGGGAACACACTAGGTCGAATATAACCCTTCTCGGTAAAATAATCCAGCTGATTCTTCAGCTGATACGAGGATTTTGAAAGAGGGGACGTACTTGGCTCTAACTCAATGGTAAACTCTACCACTCGCTGTGAAGGTAAACCCGACAATTCATCCGAAAAACATCTGGGTAGTCTCTAACCACCTGAATATCAGTCAATTCAACTGGTTGATCCTCCATTTTGGTCATGTAGCACCAATAAACAGCACATCTCTGATTAAGCAGTTTCACTATTTTCATTACATTGATGATTCTCCCGAAACGGCTGGTATTATCACCCAAAAAAACACATTCAAAACCATCATCAACAGTGAATGGTCACTATCTACTTACGGACGCTAAGTGTGGCATCCTGGAGATCCATCCAGTCAATACCCAAGATTACATCATCTCTAGGTAAATTAACCACAATCAAATCTAACAACCACTTACGATCGCTCATTTGAATCGGACAATTCTGAACTTCACGATCCTGAACAATTATTCTGCCATCAGGTAGACCAATCACATAAGGCTCGCACTCAAAAACATTATCTAATTTTGATTATCTCTAATAAGATCAGATATAAAAGAATATGAAGCACCAGTATCAAAAAGAGTACATACAGGTTGAATGGATCTTGAGTGTGCCTACAATCATGCTGGTCTAGGGATCATCAGCCTTCTTCATCTCATAGATTATGGTCTTTATAGACCCAGTACCATATGTACCAGCTTGACCTCTATGACTTACTCCTCTGTTCGTCCCTGTAGTTGGGTGGGAAGCGGACATTAGGGTGCGATCCCGAACCATAAACCGAACTGTAGTGTGTGAAACATTCAGAGTATGTCCTGATCCACCTCTAGAAAAATGAGCATAATGTCCACCAACTCTGCAAGTATGGCATGAAACAGTCAGCTTTCGACATTTGGATATGATGTGACCCTGCTTCCCATAGTTAAAGCACACTATGGCGGAACTGGCCGCTCGGGAATGTGATCCCACTAGTTTAGGAACCATAGGTAGCCGATTAGAAAGAGTGGGTCCAGTTTGGGGTTTCTTGAATGTTCCTCGATTACCATTATCTTTGTTCTGGTTTCTTGATCTCTTATTAGGAGATGGCGGTTGCTTCTTAGAAATCTCCTTAGCAGTAAGTTCATACTCAAGGGATTTCTCAATAAATTCTGGTAGAATCGTGCAATGATGATTAAGTAACTGAATTCTCATCCAAGGTTTCAACCTCTTAAGGAACTATTTGATCTTATCAGACTCTATTCAAAAAATCGACGAGACAAACGGCAGGAGCCCTTGAAACTTCTCGACAATCGATAATACGTCATCATCATCATCAGACGGGTCCTGATTCAGCAACTCTGAAAGCTTAGCCTTACAGAGTGGAGCCGGATAATAACGATCCAACATCTGATTTTTGAATTCGTCCTAATTGCACAAGCCACCAGTCGGTTTCACAAAAAGCCACCATGTATGGGCGCTCTTACTAAGATAGTAAGCCGACACAGGAACTCGATTCTCCTTAGGACAATCGACCATCTCGAACAACTTCTAAAAGTGCTCGATCTAGTGAACAATATTAGCAGGCTCAGAGGAGCCCTCAATCGGAGGTCGCTGACAAGAGATGTCATTAATAATACGACTCACAATCCCATCGTGCATAGGGGGCGGTGGATGGGGTCATTGCTGCTGGCCAGTAGTAGCAGCATTATGCACCGTTTCCATTAATCGACCAATTTGGGTCATCTGGGCCATCATGCCCTGCATAAGTACATAAGGGTCGACGTGCACGCCATAATGCTATCCGGTGTGGTGCAAATGGTTCTCAGTAGGCAGATTACTGCCTGCCGAACTTTGTTCCACATTCAAACACGTGTGGGCTCATAGCCTCGGGATTCGGCCCCTTCCGCGGCCCCGACCCCCTCTACCACGACCTCTCAAGTTTCTTTCCATGCTAAAAGAATCAAACAATAATCATAAGTATAGTTCAAACCCGTCTCTACGGCCAATCAAAAATTACGCTAAGTTAATATCAACAATGAGATTACGTATTCAAAAGTAATAAATCAAGAATTAATTGCACTATGAGTACTATGCAAATACCATATTGACACACGATCGAAATAAGATTAATCAAATAATTAAATTCGTGTCTTCTTTGGAATATCAATAAGATAAAATTCCGGCACAAACCACTCCAAATATCAAGATCAACAAAAAGGATCAATTCTGCAAATAAACAACTTCCTATATAATTAAATCATGACACAAAGATCACATCCCGTATTCGGCTCACAGGGCGTGGCACTTGCACAGGTCACACGTGAGGTGAAGGTTTCTGGATATTAGTTCGATCAACAATGACTCATAAGGAGAAATAATTCTCTCTGATACAATCTTCTGTAATCTCCCGAAAATGGCGGCTATTACTGTGTCGTGGATCCTGCACTGGGAGACACCAAGCGGTACAAATACATAAATCAACCGTAATACAATTGTAGTACTGAATGATAAAATATTAACCATCAAAACAATGAGGAGTTTATACATCGTATGGCTATAATCGCCACGACACACAGGATTCAAATACAAGTATAAATCATATGCAGATGGAGTATACCCCAAATAATAATAAGATTGGAAATAAGTATTACAGAGCAGAAATAAAATTACACGATTTAATCAGAACTAGAGAAAAGAAGACTCGGGGCCCCCAAACTAGTATCCTTCAAACCCTTCACCGTCATAATGCTCTTCCCGCGCCTTGGCCTTCGCTCAAACTAAAATACAAACAACAAGTATTTTGCCCCAACACATGGTCAGATATATAGGTTAATAAATTCCCAAGATGTTATACAAATCACATATAATAGATCTCAATGAAACAAACCCGACTGTTGAACATACTCTTTGGACGTATGAAATAACCAATCGCAAACCGTCGGACATACCCAATCACACATGGCATCTGAACGACAAATCAAAATGGCTTAAGACAGATATACAGTATGCTCGATCTGGAAATGTGTCCATGCACTCACCCCGTATACAGAATCCAGGATATACAAAAGATAATGTACCTAATAAGTCTCATGAAGTAATCGTCTCATTTGCACAGTCCAATGTGGAAACATCAGCACACGACCATATGTGCCCGACTAAAAATCTTACATATAACCAATCAGCATGTAGATATGATTCCAGAAATGTCATGAAGCAACATGAAAACGAAACTCAAGTAATCACATATCCGACACGGATCAAGAAACTCACGGAAGTGACACAACAATCAACGAGACCAATGATATTGAAGGTAGTGAACTTGGGAGTACAATCCCACAATGAAACGATTGATACGATCAACAACAACACCTCAATATAAATCATAGATTCGTAAAGCTTCAAACATACACGAAATGTATAATATTCACAAGAATCACTTATCATTAAAACCAAGCAAGATAACTTGCCTCAATTCGGAGTCGTAATATAGTCTTTCCTCAAACAAACTAACGACGTACTTCGACAAAATAATAATCACCCACACAAGCAACCTTGAATGAAATACAATTCATTTAATAACACAATCTCACAATATTGACACAATTCATGGAAATCTACTTCCAGAATTCCACACGAATAGTTCAAACTATCCTAACGAACATCAATGTTCTAATTTATGAACTTCAATACTCTCAGTTCATCTTATAACCAAATTAACATATTCATAATGTTTTTAAACATTAATGATGTGATACCCGAATATTTGTTATGTATTTCCATCTGTATTTAAACCTTGTGGCATTTAATCACATCGTATAAATCGAAGTATGATTTTCCCGTATCCGTTAACCAATACTTATGATTGTATAATTGTATGTTGTTAAGGATGTTAATGCATGCATGTGGCTACATGCAGATAATGTACACTAACATATGAGCACAGCGTACACTAAATATGTTGGCTAACGTACGTTACGCGTAGCTTATAGCGTGCGCTATGTGCAGTCAACCAGATTAAGATATAGGGAGTAGGTGGGAACCAGATCACGGACTTTAAGGGATACCTTGCGTGAAATCCGGACAACTTTCAGAAAGTTGAGTCAGCAGGTGATTAGCGTGCGCTACCTGACAGAAGTAACGTACGCTAAAGTTGAGACAGGGAGGTAGTAAGCTTCGTGAAATCGAGAGCGTACGCAATGTGTTGTGCTAGCGTACGCTAAAGACAACATTTAGCGTACGTAATGACTCTGTAGCGTACGTAATGCTGAAGTCAGAAATAAGGCAGTAAGCTGGGGAGCCGTTAGCGTACGCTAACAGGATCGGATAGCATACGTTAGCTCATAATTAGTATAAATAGGACACCACCCCTCATTTAATTTCACACTCATTTTCCTTTGTTCCTTGTCCGATTTCTGGAAACTCAGAGAGCCCTCCTACGACATAAACCTTGATTTAACATCTTTACTTGGCCGATGAAGTTGGGAAACATCTTGGATTAATACTCAAGCTTCCGTGTTGAATTCCCTCAAGTGTTTCGTCGTTCTCCTCCGTAGTAAGGTTTGTTGAGACTATACCTGTAACACCCCAAACTAGGCGGATATTACAGTGTCGTGGACCCCCGACTGGGACCCACCAAGCGAATGAAAATTAATGAATTAAATAATATAATTGTAGTACCGAACCACAATATATCATCAATCACTCCGATGAGGAGTTTCATTACAACACACCCAAGATAATACCGAATACATATATATATTTTATATGAAGATAAAATATACAACACTGAATGAAATGAATATCCAAATGGAAGTCTGCAGCAGAAATAAAATAAAGAAAACACGAGTGAATGAAAGGACTAGCCCCCCTACTAGTATCCCTGGGACTCCTCGCCGTCAACGTTCTCTTCCCGTGCATTTGCCTTGCCATGACCTGAAAACAATATCCCCCAACGAGGTCAGTTACACAGAATAACAATCCTCAAGAGTTGAATAAACACAATCATGATATATCTCAATTATGAAATTAAGCTGAAGAGAGGCATCATAGTACGCCCGTAATGGAATGTGCACGTGCACAAGATGAGTGTCCGGACACACCCGCCCTTGTACCTAATTAGTCTCACGGAGGTACATTACCGTGTGCACAGTCCAATGTGTCGGTGAACCCAACACATGACTATCGTGTACCCGACTAAAAATCCCACACATCCCTACCCGGCCACGCAATATGAACCCATAAGGTCACACGATCAAAAGTGACCAATGAATATAATGAAATACAATCCCACAAAGTCAAGAATGACTCACCGAGATGAAATGATAGTGAAACGAATGATAGCTCAATGAAATGATTGGAACCGTCGTTCCTCGTGAATGAAGTGATTAATGGACAATTATAAGTCTCAATGCGGTTAATACATTATAAATGAACTATGATTATGAATGAACAACAACGAAAGGAATGAACATCCTTTTAACCGAGTAAGAATTAACTTACCTTAACACCGGTGATGATACGTCCTCTCTCGAACAATGTCCTAAGGGAAACTACCGGTCGCTCGAACAACCTTGAATAACACAATTATCAACAACTCTCTTAATCTACGAATCAAACACGATTATAACCGACTCAAACGTCGATACAACAATATCCAAACTCATTGAGGCATTCTAGCAAACACTTAGCAAACACACATCCTTCGATAATATCCAAATCTCGAATATATCAAAACCAACTCCAAAATGAGTATTTCAAACCAATAAAACAACTTTAATGATATCAATAATCCCATAGGAATGCACAAATCGAGTTAACGAAAACATCTAATCGAAAACCCCCAAAAATATCAAAGTTAACCCCAAAGTGTTCTTGAATCAAACCTCAACAATTCATGAAATCCGAAATATACAATGAATAAACCGTAGGAAAACATTTATCCAAAGTAGATAATTCATATCTAACATATTCCAACAACAATCCAAGCTTACACGAAGAAATCAGAAGAAGAAACCAAAAAATCCAAAATTCTAGATCCAAGAAGTTAATACCTTGATTTGATGTATTGGAGATGATGAAATGATGATTAATCCAACTCAAGAGCTTTAAGATGGTGATAGGTGATAGTAGCTCGAAGAACACTCTCCAAATCGTCCAAAATTGCCCGGAATCGCCCAAAAACAAAGTGAGAAATGAAAATGACGAAGAAAGGGCTGAACTGTCCTATTTATAGTAATCCCAGTTTAGCGCGCACTAGCTCCAGTTCTTAGCGTGCGCTAACAGGTGTTTTGGGTAGTCCAGTACCGACTAACCGAAAATGGTAG
Organism: Orobanche coerulescens; assembly: GCA_033398695.1. NCBI lineage: Eukaryota > Viridiplantae > Streptophyta > Magnoliopsida > Lamiales > Orobanchaceae > Orobanche > Orobanche coerulescens. The sequence goes on along the minus strand of CM065810.1, from coordinate 99,429,343 downwards.
CGTGCGCTACGTACCTTTTGTAGCGTGCGCTACGGCTGTACACTTAGCGTGCGCTAACCCTAATATGTTAGCGTGCGCTAACTCCAAAAATCTGATGCCCAGTAACTGAAATACAGACTTTCTGTCCTTTGACCTGCTCGCGATAGCGTGCGCTACATTCAATATTTAGCGTGCGCTACTACACCATTTGCGTACGCTAAAAACCACTCATAGCGTGCATTATGAATTAATCCAATTCAGTCTAGTACCCACTGGACTCTGCCTGTTCGACCTTAGCGTGCGCTACACCAAAATGTATAACGTGCGCTACGACAAACCACTAGCGCGCGCTACTTACCATTCGTAGCGTGCGCTACTTATAACTCACCTGCAGTCCAGTGCCTTCTGGACTGTCACCCTGAACAACATTAGCGTGCGCTAATGCTGAGTGGTAGTGTGTGCTACCTGTACTCAATTAGCGCACGCTAAAGAGAGTACGTAGCGTGCGCTACTCCTCACACACAGCCCACAACAAAGATGACAATGATGATACGCTCGGCCCGACTATCCAAACGGGTTGACTGTTGAATAAAACTGATACGTGATACCAATATACTCCGAACGGTGAATACAATGATTGAATATGAGTGACAAATGATCATTAATGAGTGAAAATTACTGAGTGACAATTACAAAATGATAAGTACTGAATGATAATGACTGAATTACAACCGGGTATTACATACACCCCCCTTAAAAGAGTTTCGTCCCCGAAACTAAGGGTCAAACAACTCGGGATGACTCTCCCGCATACTATCTTCGGTTTCCCAAGTAGCCTCTTCGACTCCGTGTCTAGACCACTGAATTTTAACCAAAGGAATCGTCTTGTTCCTCAACTATTTGATTCGCCGCTCAAAGACTCGTATAGGACGCTCCTCATATGAATGATCATCGGCGATCTCGATTTCGTCGAACTGAAGTATGTGACTCGGGTCGGCAACATACTTCCGTAACTGAGAGACGTGAAACACATTATGAATTCGGCTTAATGCCGGAGGTAGGGCCAATCGATAAGCTAACTCGCCTACTCGATCCAAAATCTCAAATGCTCCAATGAATCTCGGACTCAACTTTCCCCTCTTCCCAAAATAGAAGATACCACGACTCGGGGATACCTTGACCAAAACATGGTCACCTGTCTCGAACTCTAATGGTCGACGACGATTATCTGCATAAGATTTCTGTTGACTCTGAGCGGTCAACAAACGACTCCTGATCAAAGCTACCTTCTCACGGGCGGCTATAAGAATATCGGGATCGGTGCCGATTGATTATGATAAGTCATCCCAACACAAAGGAGATCGACAACGATGACCGTACAAGGCCTCGTAAGGTGCCATCTTAATAGAAGCATGCCAACTATTATTGTACGTGAACTCGATCAATGGTAGTTGGGCTTCCCAATCATCTTTCCATTCGAGAACACATGCCCTAAATATGTCCTTCAAAGTCTGAATAGTCCTCTCCGATTGTCCGTCGGACTGAGGATGAAAAGCTGTACTGAGATTAAGCTGAGTTCCCATAGCACGATGAACTGATTTCCAAAAATGAGACACGAACCATCCGTCACGATCGGAAATGATACTTTTAGGAGTACCGTGCAGTCTCACTATCTCTTTGATAAACAACTAGGCAAGTCTCTCGGGACCCCACATATCCTTAATCTCAAGTAAATGAGCTGATTTAGTTAAGCGGTCCACAATTACCCAGATTGTATTCATGCCACGATGACTCGTCGGCAGACTCGTGATGAATTCCATCAAAATATCTTCCCACTTCCACTCTGGAATAGGGAGAGGTTTCAGCATACCCGCCGGTCGCTGATGTTCTATCTTTACTTGCTGACAGGTCAAACATCTCGAAACAAATTTCGCGACTTCTCGCTTCATATTACTCCACCAGTAATTTTGTTTCAAGTCTTTATACATCTTGCTAGACCCCGGATGAATGGAATAAGGGGTAGCATGAGCTTCTCTCAAAATCGAGTTTTTCAACTCGTCATTCGCCGGTACGCACAATCGATTCTTAAATCGCAAAAGTCCATCCTCGTGGACCACAAACCCAGGGGCTTTCCCCTGAGTCAGCTCATCTCGAATGCGTAACATAAATGGGTCTGAACCCTGATTCTCCCTGTTTGCCTCCTCAAGTGGCGATGAAATCTCCAAAGTACAAAGTTTCCCTTGTACTCGCTGTAACCAAACCTCGACCTCGGATCTTAGGAATTCCTGCTGAAGTTCCTTCTGAACTGTTAATCGAGCAAGCATCTGCTCCTGAACGGACTTACGACTCAAGGCGTCGGCGACAACGTTCGCCTTGCCCGGGTGGTAAAGTATCTCGATATCATAATCTTTGATTAGTTCCAACCACCATCTTTGTCGCATATTTAACTCCTTCTGAGTAAATATATACTTTAAACTCTTATGATCGGTGAATATCTGACAGGTAACGCCATAAAGATAATGATGCCTAATCTTCAATGCGAAAACCACGGCTGCTAGCTCTAGGTCATGGGTCGGATAATTAACCTCGTAAGGTCTCAATTGCCATGAATCATAAGCGATAACTTTCCCGTACTGCATTAGTACACATCCAAGACCCTGACCGGACGCATCACTATACACCACAAATCCTTCCGTCCCTTGCGGTAAACAAAGGACAGGTGCTGAAATTAACCGGCTCTTGAGTTCATCAAAACTCTGTTAACATGCGTTGAACCACATGTATTTCTTATCCTTCCGTAAAAGGTTCGTCATGGGTTGAGCGATTTTAGAAAATCCTTCCACAAATCGCCGATAATAACCAGCTAATCCGAGGAAACTTCGGATTTCCTTAACATTCTTCGGAGGTTGCCAATCTCGGATAGCCTCCATCTTTTGAGGGTCGACACGAACTCCGTCTGATGAAATTACATGCCCGAGAAATGTCACTTCGGACATCCAGAACTCACATTTGGAAAACTTTCCAAAAAGTTGCTCTCATCTCAACACGTCGAGCACCTGATGAAGGTGAAACTCGTGCTCCTCCTGGTCACGAGAATAAATTAAAATTTCATCAATAAAGACAACCACGAACTGATCCAAATAGTCGATAAAAACCCGATTCATTAACTCCACGAATACCGCAGGTGCATTAGTTAACCCAAATGGCATTACCACAAACTCATAATGACTATAGCGTGTTCGGAACGTCGTCCTTGCGATATCCGACTCTCGAATTCGCAACTGATGATATCCGGATCTTAAGTCGATCTTGGAAATTACTGAAGCTCCCTGAAGTTGATCCAAAAGATCATCAATACGGGGTAGAGGATACTTATTCTTGATCGTCACCTGGTTCAATTCCCGGTAATCAATACACAAGCGGAATGAACCATCCTTCTTCTTGACAAATAACACTGGTGCTCCCCACGGGGACGCACTCGGTCGAATATAACCCTTCTTGATCAAATCCTCTAATTGATTCTTCAACTCCTTCATTTCGTTCGGGGCCATCCGGTATGGTGCCTTCGATATTGTGGACGTACCAGGCTCCAACTCAATCGTGAATTCCACATCTCTCTGTGGAGGCAAACCAGGTAACTCGCCTGGAAAAACATCGGCATATTCTCTCACTACAGGAATATCCGTCAACATTATTGATGGTTTCTCGGTCTTGGTCATATAACACCAATAATCGACACACCCCTGATTGAGTAATCTCACTGCTTTCATCAAGTTAATGACTCTCCCAGAACAGCTGGGATAACCCATCGTCTGAAATGATAGTGACCATACGCTTACGGACACTAATGACGGCATCGTGATGATCCATCCAATCAATACCCAGAATGACGTCGTCTCTCGGTAAATATACCACGATTAGGTCGGCTAACCAATCACGGCCATGAAGCTGAATCGGACAATCCTTAATCTCATGATTCCCGACAATTCTTCTACCATCAGGTAGACCAATGACATAAGGCTCACAACTAGTAGCACTACCCAGACGTAGTCTACTCCAACATGACTCGGAAATGAATGAATGTGATGCACCAGTATCAAAAAGGGTACACACAGGTTGAGATAGAATATCGAGTGTACCTGAGATCATCCGGGCCTCTGGATCGTCGGTCTTCTTCATCTCATAAATTCGGGGCTTGCCGGCCCCCGAACCGGACGCTCCCGTCTAATAGCTCTTGGCTACACCTTTATTTGCTCATGTCGTCTTGAACGACGCAGACTAAGTGGCCTGATTCTGCACCGCTTAATGTCTCGGGGCCTGAGATGACGCCGGAGTAGGTTTAAAGTCTCTTCGGCAAAAATGGGCCTTATGCCCAGCAATCCCACAGTTATGGCATGTGACAGTCTGCCTCGGACACTTGGTGCTGAAATGACCCTATTCTTCACAGTTGAAACAGGTAATGGCCGAACTGGCCGCTCGTGACTGAGATTCTGCGGGTCTAGGCGCCATAGGAGGTTGCTCAGAAAAAATAGAGCCCGCACGAGGTTTCTTGAAAGTGGCCTGACTGCCATTAGATTGATTACGATTCTTTGACTTCTTGCCAGCAGATGAAGGTTGTTGGTTAGCAATCTCCTTAGCAGTAAGCTCATAAGTAAGAGCTTTCTCAATGAATTCGGCCAGAGTGGTGCAATTGTGATTAAGCAACTACATCCGCATACGAGGCTTCAACCTCTTGCTGAAGTATTTGATCTTCTCCGCCTCAGAGTGAATAATGGACGAGGCGAAAGGAAGCAGCTCCTGAAATTTTTCGGCGATGGAGAGAACATCATCATCCGCTGAGGGGTCAGGAGTGAGTAATTCTGACAACTTGGCCTCCCTGAGTGGGGCCAGATAATACCTCTCTATCATGAGAGTCCTGAATTGATCCCATGTACAAGATCTATTGGTGGGCTTCAACGATAACCACCATGAATGTGTGCCCTTACCAAGATAGTAAGCCGCAACTGAGACTTTGTGTCCCTCAGGACAGTCCACCATAGCAAACGGTTTCTCGAAATCCTCAAGCCAGTGAATGATATCTGCCGGCTCAGATGAGCCCTCGAAGGTAGGTGGTCTCTGGCGAGAGATATCGCCAGAGACTTTTGATTTTGAGTAGTTGAGTTATGCATCATCTCCATCAGTTGTGCCATCTGAGTCATTTGGGCCATCATGCCCTGCATGAAAGTCAGTGGATCAACCCGAACACCTTCTGACTGAGCTGTGTCCCGGGTACGACTCCCTGATAGTGAATGATTACGTCCAGGTGAATGAGTGGCAGTGTCACTGATCGATGAATTAGCATTAGTCCTTGCATTAGCGCGTGTATTCACACGAGCTCTTGGGTTTCGGCCCACACCACGGCCTCTTCCCCCGCGTCCTCTGCCCGCTCTTTCCATACTGAAGTGGAAAGTCATATGATAATTATATATCTCGCATGAATATCACATTATGATTACGTTATGAAATGATGAAAATGAGCATACGCGCTCAAACACAATGATTACATGAATGATCAACTGAAGTGACGTGATTATCTGATGAAATTCTTGAAATGATTATCTTCCTCAGATCAACAACTGATCAATGACATGAACTGAGTGATTAATTAATTAACATGATTGAATTGATCAAAAATGAAAATGATGAAAGAGGATTGTTGACTGTTGAATGATGAATGAGTGATTCTATTGCCAGAAATTATACCATGGCGTCAGAAATCTTACTGTTCTTTGGTCTGAGGGGCTCGACTCTTGCACAGGTCACACGTGACGCGAAAGTCCAATGATACTAGTCTGATGAATGATGATTTCAAATGAGACATGACTCGGAAGGTAGTATTCAAAACCACGCTCCGATACCAACTCTGTAACACCCCAAACTAGGCGGATATTACAGTGCCGTGGACCCCCGACTGGGACCCACCAGGCGAATGAAAATTAATGAATTAAATAATATAATTGTTGTACCGAACCACAATATATCATCAATCACTCCGATGAGGAGTTTCATTACAACACACCCAAGATAATACCAAATACATGTATATTTTATATGAAGATAAAATATACAACACTGAATGAAATGAATATCCAAATGGAAGTCTGCAGCGGAAATAAAATAAAGAAAACACGAGTGAATGAAAGGACTAGCCCCCCTACTAGTATCCCTGGGACTCCTCGCCGTCAACGTTCTCTTCCCGTGCATTTGCCTTGCCATGACCTGAAAACAATATCCCCCAACGAGGTCAGTTACACAGAATAACAATCCTCAAGAGTTGAATAAACACAATCATGATATATCTCAATTATGAAATTAAGCTGAAGAGAGGCATCATAGTACGCCCATAATGGAATGTGAACGTGCACAAGACGAGTGTCCGGACACACCCGCCCTTGTACCTAATTAGTCTCACGGAGGTACATTACCGTGTGCACAGTCCAATGTGTCGGTGAACCCAACACATGACTATCGTGTGCCCGACTAAAAATCCCACACATCCCTACCCGGCCACGCAATTTGAACCCAGAAGGTCACACGATCAAAAGTGACCAATGAATATAATGAAATATAATCCGACAAAGTCAAGAATGACTCACCGAGATGAAATGATAGTGAAACGAATGATAGCTCAATGAAATGATTGGAACCGTCGTTCCTCGTGAATGAAGTGATTAATGGACAATTACAAGTCTCAATGTGGTTAATACATTATAAATGAACTATGATTATGAATGAAAAACAACGAAAGGAATGAACATCATTTTAACCGAGTAAGAATTAACTTACCTTAACATCGGTGATGATACGTCCTCTATCGAACAACGTCCTAAGGGAAACTACCGGTTGCTCGAACAACCTTGAATAACATAATTATCAACAACTCGCTTAATATATGAATCAAACACGATTATAACCGACTTAAACGTCGATACAACAATATCCAAACTCATTGAGGCATTCTAGCGAACACTTAGCAAACACACATCTTTCGATAATATCCAAATCTCGAATATATCAAAACCAACTCCAAAATGAGTATTTCAAACCAACAAAACAACTTCAATGATATCAATAATCCTATAGGAATCCACAATTCGAGTTAACGATAACATCTAATTAAAAACCCCCAAAAATATCAAAGTCAACCCCAAAGTGTTCTTGAATCAAACCTCAACAATTCATGAAATCCGAAATATACACTGAATAATCCATAGGAAAACATTTATCCAAGGTAGATAATCCATATCTAACATATTCCAACAACAATCCAAGCTTACACGAAGAAGTCGGAAGGAGAAACCCAAAAATCCGAAATTCAAGATCCAAGAAGTTAATACCTTGATTTGATGTATTGGAGATGATGAAATGATGATTAATCCAACTCAAGAGCTTGAAGATGATGATAGGTGATAGTAGCTCGAAGAACACTCTCCAAATCGTCCAAAATCGCCCAAAAACAAAGTGAGAAATGAAAATGACGAAGAAAGGGTTGAACTGTCCTATTTATAGTAATCCCAGTTTAGCGCGCGCTAGCTCCAGTTCTTAGCGTGCGCTAATGGGTGTTTTGGGTAGTCCAGTACCCACTGTCCGAAAATGGTAGCGTGCGCTACGTACCTTTTGTAGCGTGTGCTAACTCTAAAAACCTGATGCCCAACAACTGAAATCCATACTTTCTGTCCTCTGACCTGCTCGCGATAGCATGTGCTACATTCAATATTTAGCGTGCACTACTACACCGTTTGCGTACGCTAAAAACCACTCATAGCGTGCGTTATGAATTAATCCAATTCAGTCCAGTACCCACTGGACTCTGCCTGTCCGACCTTAGCGCGCACTACACCAAAATGTATAACGTGCGCTACTACAAACCACTAGCGCGCGCTACTTACCATTCATAGCGTGCGCTACTTATAACTCACCTGCAGTCCAGTGCCTTCTGGACTGTCACCCTGAACAACATTAGCATGCGCTAATGTTGAGTGGTAGCGTGCGCTACCTGTACTCAATTAGTGCGCGCTAAAGAGAGTATGTAGTGTGCGCTACTCCTCACACACATCCCACAACAAAGATGACAATGATGATACGCTCGGCCTGACTATCCAAACGGGTTGACTGATGAATAAACTGATACGTGATACCAATATACTCCGAACGGTGAATACAATGATTGAATATGAGTGACAAATGATCATTAATGAGTGATAATTACTGAGTGACAATTACAGAATGATAAGTACTGAATGATAATGACTGAATTACAACCGGGTATTGCAATACCAACCCAAAATTCATCTTCTTAGTAATTTTATGAACATGCCACTGAGGTCATTGAGTTCGTTATTATGGCATTAATCGAACACCATCTTGGTCTGTGGTATGCATTTTGGAAGGATGTCCGGATAGAGGTATGTTTTATGGTAATCGTACATAGAGGATTATGTAAGATAAGGTATTCGGTATTGAGGTATTATGTGGTATTATCGTGATATTGGGATTTTGATGAGAATCGTTGGATTACCGGAAGTGGTAAGGTTATCGTTGAGGTTATTATTCTCATGATGCATGGCATGTGAATATTTATGTTTATGTACTTGCGGTTATTTGTCGGGCATTATTGCTGACCCCGTTGTGGGACTTGTTTTTCAGGTATTGAGGACTTTGATGGTAGCGGTCGTGAGGCGAGGATTCCGGACGATACTGGCTATGGAATATTGTTGGGGAATCGTGTATTAATTATTGATACATGTGTATCTTGTACTGTATTTCTTTCCATGGCGTGAGTTCTTTCAAATGGTTTTCGGCTTTTTGCCAATTGAGTTTCATTTCGAAAATCGATTACCTTAACCGAGTTTTTGGCCTTGATCGTTTTGACGGTAGTTGGTGTTTTCAAATGATTTTGTGAGTTTTGGAAAATACTACCGTCATTGGCCTTTTTGGGCATTTTTTGTAATTGGTTTTTAGCCCGGTGGGTTCCGGCGCGGGGCCCATGGCGTGTAATATTCCCGGTTGGATCTGGGGGTGTTACAAAGGATCCTCCTTAGCATACGTCATGCGAACCTATTAGCGTACACTAACTGCACCACGTAGCGTGCGCTAACGTGGCTGTACTTAGCCATTTCCAACTCTTCTCGTCCGTCTTGACATAATGGATACGTACACTCACATACTGAATACATATACTCAATCCAATAATATCATCATTCGATATACCCAATATCAAAAGTATGATAACCTGATACACGATATCCTCAAAATAATTGTCGAACCACTACGACAGTTATACCAGTACAAATACAACTGTCTCAGTTCTCAATTTATTTTATCCATACTGTATAGACACCAAGCTATCCAGTATATCTTAGATAAAATGACGCGAAAAATTCATACTGAAAATCCGGGTATTACACCCGGCAGCCCCGAGCTGCCGGGTCCGGCCAATTTTTTGGCTCATTTTTTTCGTCCCGAATCCAAAAATAATATTTTTCTAATTTTTGTATTACATAATTAAATCAGTTTTTCAAAAGAAAAATAGATTTATATTGTAACATAAAATCATGAAAAATAATTTTTAGATGAATAATTAAACATCAACAATTAAAACAATTATGATACTAAATCATAAAAAATAATCAAGCATTCCAAATGCAAATATTGAATATATGATCGCATAGACCTCTCTCTGATACCACTGTTGGGATTCGGTAATAAAATCGAATTACGCAGCGGAAAATAAACCGGTCCAACCGGATAAAACCAAACCCCAAAAACGGACCGATCAAGCATCATATAAACGAATATAAATAACGAGGATGAAAAAAAATAATACTTACCCTTGTAGTCCTTTGATAATATAATCTTCGAAGGAAAAACCCGAGCAAGCCTTTTCCCGATTACCGACACGAACACGAATCCAATTCGTTGTAGCTTGTTTGAATGATCCAAAACCGAAAATGCCGAATGTCTCTACTTCACACGCGTCGGATATTGATCGGAAAAATAGTATGTCAATTCGTTCTCAAAGAACACGGCTAGGAATCGACACAATATTTTTCTTCTCTTCTCTTCTTCCTTTTCTTTCTCTCTAAGATGAACAAGAAAAATGAAAATAAATTTTTCTCCTCATTCTCACTTGTCTCACGGCTGACCACTCTTTTGTGGGGGTGTGTTTTCAACTAATCAATGAGGTGTGAAAGACATCTCAATATATAATACAAATTGATATCAAAATGATTAGATTCCAAATCTCATGCATTTTGTCCTCAACTTTGTAAAATATGACTAACACACCCCACACAACACATGGTGAATATCCAAGCATGAGAGGGGGGCGGCCCACTTGAGTTTAGGTGAGAAAACGAGCTGAGCCACTCGGTTCATGTACTGGACATTCGCGTGTCTAGTCCGTTAAATACACTTCGTTTTATCCCAAATGTATTTATACTTAATTAATTAATCTAATTAATTAATTTTATAAAATACAAAATTATAATAATATATTTCCAAGAAATAATTATTTATGAATTAAATTAATTACCCGGTAGTTAGTTTCAATTCACTAGACCGCATGATTTATCAAATAAATCAAATTAGATATCTAATATCCAATATTAATGAAGAGATAATAAATACATATTTATCTATCTAATATCCTTGTGCGCAACTCCGTAGGTCCGTCTTAGTCGGCAATGGAAGGAACCAAGGAGTACGGGTAACACTTAGCCAGTCTAGTGCTTCGTACCGTAACCCAACTAAGAACGAATGATCGTATCAATCCAAAACCATTATGTCGTGAATACCGTATACGTATAAACCCTTCAATCATATGTCCCGGTGAAGTATTAGGGTCACGGTAAAGTCAAACCCTACTGTAACTTGACTCTATGCTTTCTGTTAATGCAAACTGAGATCATCGAGCTCTCGTGTATCAAATACAACTAGCTTTAAATGCTTTGGCCAAAGACTTATAATCTCATTTGCCATTAACCGCATAGGACATTTACCTGCTCACTTACAGGAGAAAGAATTCTATCTTGGTATTCAGTAGAGACTGCTACTTGCCCACTAAGTTGCATTTCGAGGTTGACCCCACACACCGGCGATTGGATCGAACTACTCTAATGACTAACTTAATGTCACAAGCACATCTCCTACTGAAACCTCAAGTCAAAGGTCCACGTATACCTATCACAACTTTTCGATCCAGTCATTGACAATCCCTGAGGGATATCCACGTGACCGAATCGAGGTTAGTCGTGTTCGAGAATACTAATCTCACTAGCATACCTATAACGTGTGCTCCCACTAACCCTTAGTGAATACTGGAACTCTACATGTCAAAGTACACATTATACAAGTCTTGTCTAAACTTATTTTCCAGTTAATTTTTATCGACTTGCGAACGAGTTAAGCATTCGAGCTCTAAACACTTCCAGTGCCTATCTCCTTATCTCCATAAGGAGTAGAATGTTTGCTCTCAAATGCAAGGACTATTATTCTATATACCAAATCACAATGCCAGTGATATACAATAATATAGAAATAATTATTGCCTTGTTAAATATTCATATTTACAATACATATGCTCTCACTCTCTTATCCTCTGAGTGGCATTCGAGAGCATATCCCTAACATGAAGAAGGACTTGACACTATAAATACACATAGGACTTGGGTATCTCGCACACAACTTCAAGCATTCAAGTATACAAGCATTCAAAGCATTCTTGAGCTCAGATTTCTATCTATTATTGCATTCTAGGTTGTGAGGAAAAAGATACAAAGAGTGATACACATTGTAATATTTAGTATACTTTGTATTCTTTTCATTTGGTTGTGAGTGTTGCATCACTCATACACGAGCGTTAGAGAAACGAATTAAGAGTCACTAATCCGGTGTTATTAGGATCTTTGATCCGGCATTATTAGGATTACACTCTAATATTCGTAAGTAAGGATTATCTAGTTCCGATAGAACACTAGATAAACAAAGTTTATTTTGAGAGTGGTTGTGCTTGGACCAATAGAAGACAAGCGATTGTAACGGTTGTTGTATTCGGAGCGATCGAAGACGAGACAAGTGTGTGGTTGTTCTTTAGCCAATATAAAAAGAAGTCAGAGAGAGGACGTAGGTAAGTTGTCGAACTTCTATAAATCTTTGAGTCTTTTACTTTCCGCACAATTCTCTTTTATTCGCGAGAAAGTTCGATATTCCGCATTACCACTATTCAACACCCCTTCTAGCGGTGAATTTATCTCTTCAGTTGGTATCGAAGCGGGTCTCTTTTTAAGGGTTTAACTACCTAAGGGAAAAAGATCCGCAAATGGCACTTCTTGGCCAAATCGAAGGAAATGCTCTCAACCGTCCTCCCTTCTTCGACGGTTCCAATTTCATGACATGGAAAAAGAAAATGGCTATATTCGTTCAAGCCTATGATATTGAAATTTGGAAAGTCATTGCACTTGATCCGAAACTTGCCAAGAGAGAAGATGGATCGTTGAAAAAGTTCGACGAGTTCAACGACGAGGACTGGAGGAACACGCACATCAATTCACGTGATACTCAACTTCTCTATTGCGCCCTTAATCCCGAAGAACTCAATAGGATATGTTCCTACGAAAGCGCAAAGGAAATTTGGGAAATCATCGAAGTAACTCATGAAGGAACCACCCAAGTTAAGGAAACTAAAATCAACATGCCTCTTCATGACTACTAACTCTTCTCCATGAAGGACGAGGAAACGATCACCAATATGTTGGATCGGTTCTCGGCTATAACCAATGGACTTGCATCTTTCGGAAAGCCTATATCTAGTAGCGACAAAGCTAAGAAAATTCTTCGCTCGTTGCCACGTGAATGGGATGCCACAGTTACCGCGATCATGGAGTCCAAAGATCTCAACAAGCTCGAGTTTAGTGCCCTTATCGAGTCACTCATCAATTATAAGATCGTTCTCAAGTCTAGAGGTACTAAACCAAAGCCTCGTGAAAAAGTAGTCGCATTTAATGTTGATAGTGATGTTGAGGAAGATGTTCCTGAGGATGAAGATGACGAGGAACTTGCTCTCTACGCCAAGAACTTTAGAAGGTATAAAATCTAATTCAAAGAAGGCAAAATTTACTTGGTCGTGATGGTAAAGCGGAACAAAAGAAGAATAGCTATGTTCCTAGAAAAAAGTTCGACAATAATTGTCGGAAAGGCGGTCAAGCAGGTCACTATGCCAAGGAATGTCGAGGATCCTCTTCAAAGCCTTAAGTCGAAAGATTCAAAAAGAAGGAGGTTCTAATCGCTTCTTGGAGTGATGACGAGGAGGAGATTGAAAGATCTCTCGATGCCAATCTCGCGTTCATGGCACTCGACTCCGAAAGCAATAACGAGGTAAGTTCTAAACTTAATGATGATGAATATGATACATTCGATTTTTGCGATTCACAAGAAGTTCATCATGACAATGAGTTATTAAGTGCGTTTGAATCTTTGAACATAGAATACGACGAGATGGTTAAATTAAATATGTCTTTAAAGAGGAAAATAAAATCTTTAGAACTCGAAAAAACCTCTCTTCAAAACAAGGCAAAACTATTAAACTCGACCATACCTTATGCCTTGAAAAAGAAAACGTTTTGAAAATTGAGTTGACGAAAACTCAAAAGGAGCTAAAATATATTTTGAACAAATTTACTCTCGAAAACGAGAAATTCGAAAAGCTATTATCCATTCAAAAATCTCCATTGTTAAAACATGGTCTTGGTTTCGACCCATTTAAAAGGGAACAATCCCTTATCAACCTTGACAAAATAAAGAAAACCGAAGCCAAGAATTCAAAAACACCTTTCAAACAACGAGTTCATGATAACGTTCGTTTAAAGTTGAGAACCATCAAAGTTAAATAAATATGAGTTCCAAAAGGGACAATTGTTCTGAATACTATAAGTATCATTAACTTTGGAGGACCCAAAAGGGCTTGGGTACCGAAACAACCGAGAAATACTATTTTTGTAGGTACCGACACCAAGGAAAAGCAAGTGGTACATTGATATCGGATGCTCAAGGCACATGTGTGGCTCCGAGGACTTATTTGAAGACCACGAATATCAAGAACAAGGACATGTGACCTTTGGCGACAATCAAAAGGGAAAGATCTGTAACACCCCCAAGTTATTCAGGGAATATTACAGCGCCGTGCGCCCCACCGCGGGACCCACGAGGCTAAACATACGCGGAACTATAAATTTTGACCGAGAAGGTCTACATACCATGGAATGAAGAACAATACAAAGGGTATTCAAAACATATCCAATGTATCCAAAGACATCACAACACAAATCAATACCTCGGCAAACACAGGCCGGAATATCAAGGAAAATGGAAAACAATACTCAAGTATTCAATAACCATTCCAGTACAACAACACTGAATGGAGAAACATAAAACATAACCGGAGGGAAGACACAATATCACACTCGCCCATCATCTTCATGCCGACCCGATACTTGCCTGTCCGCTCTCCTGGAACCTGAAATACATAAAAAGTATTTCCCCCATAAAGGGGTTAGCCGTCGAATAGCTAATGCAAGTATATCAAGTATGAAACACAATACTCCTCAACAATAAAGTAAAGGTAACCGTCAATTCATCAATTCAAGACTAGTATTCCGGAATAACTAAATCTCATAGCATCACATCAATACATATATGAATACCGTGGAACCGCACCAGAGGCTACGGAACTCTCAGAGGACTCGTCAGTCCATCCCAGAGTGGTTCGTTCATATCATCCGTGGAATCGCACCAAGAGGCTACGAAACCCTCAGAGGACCCGTCGGCCCACCCCGGAGTGGATATAAATAATCATGCCATTAATACACCTTACTTTCAAAGTCGAGAACGTATAATCATAAATATATACTTGCCTTTGAGACATCGTAAAATTGGACGAAAAAGAGTATGAGTTCGGTAGGTCCAAGAACGGGTTTTCGGCACCTAAACGATTCATAAGGGATATGATAATCAATAATCTATACTCATAATGCACGAAGAAACTCCCAAAACCCAACTACGATGCACGAAAATACACGGATAACAACTAGAGGTTGGAAAATCGCCCAAACTCTCACAAGTCCGAAAACGGCACAATCCAATCTGTAAAATCATAGGAAAAGCATGTATATGGAATAGATACATCATAATCTCAAGGTTCTCAAGCTTCAAAATGGATAAATCGGACGAATCTAGGAAAAAACCCAAAATTTCCAAAAATAGGGTTCTATGGATTTTTACCTTGATTTGGACGTTAGGACGGATTAGATGTTGTGGAATCCTTGTTCTCCAACCAAATATGTTGTTGTTTGATGAAGAATCGCTTCCAATCGCCCAAAATCGTCTCTCCCGAGCTGCTCACATTGGAAATGAGTGAAGAGGATGAAAAATGACGAAATGGAAGTCAACTGTCCGATATATATCCGCCCAGTCTAGCGCACGCTACGCCTCCTTCATTAGCATGTGCTAGTGAGGTCACCGGGTAGTCCAGTGGCTTCTGCCTACCCCGTTAGCATGCACTAATCGCCTGTCTCTAGCGTACGCTAGTTAAAAAGTGGTGTCCAGTACTTGAGTCCAGAACCTACTGTCCCCAGTCCTGCTCAATCCTTAGCGTGCGCTATCGCTATGGCTTAGCGTGCATTATGCAACAGCTTTAGCATGCGCTAGCCGAAGCCTAGCGTACGTTACCTAATAGTCCAGAAAACCTGATAACCTCACTACCTCTACCGACCAACCCGTTAGCGTGCGCTACGGACGGATGTTAGCGTACGCTACTAACCACGAATAGCGTGCGCTAACGAACTCCTAGCACGCGCTAACCACCAGTCCATAGAGGAGTGGTTCTGACCTAACTGGTCCCTTAGCGCGCGCTACGGCTCAAGGCTAGCGTGCGCTACTCAAGCAGAATTAGCGTGCGTTAGTCTAGGCCTAGCGTGCGCTATTTCTCTGACCCTCGACACTGCCGCAAGGTCTAAACAACACGATTGTGATCCAAACAAGATATGAAGCTCTATAACAATATCGACATCATCATCAAGAGTTTACAGAGCGACAAAATAAGAAAAACAGCAAGGCCAAACAGTCAATAAAAGTACGGGTATTACATTCTCCCCCTCTAAAAAGAAGTTTCGTCCTAAAACTTAAGAAATAAAAAGTTCGGGGTATCCCGACCGCATCTTCTCTTCCGTTTCCCAAGTTGCCTCCTCGACTCCATGTCTCAACCATTGCACTTTAACTAGTGGAATGGTCTTATGCCGAAGTTGTTTCTCGCGACGCTCAAGGATCTTCACGGGTCTCTCTGGGAAGGTAATATCCTCGGCTACGTCAATCTCACTGTAGTCGATAACGTGGCTCGGATCCTGCACGTATTTTCTCAACTGAGACACATGAAAAACACTATGGACATGACTCAAAGCTGGAGGCAACGCCAAGCGATAAGTTAAATCTCCAACTCTGTCCAAAATATTGAAAGGTCCGATATATTTTCCCGAAGCGGAAAACTCCTCTGATCGGAGACACCTTGAGTAAGACATGATCCCCCACTTCGAACTCCAAGGGTCGACGACAAGTATCAGCATAAGATTTCTGATGACTCTGGGTAGTCAGCAATCGGTCCCGGATAATAGAAATCTTTTCCTTAGTTTCTATCAACATATTCGGTTCCGTCCCAATTAGTTCTGAAGCCTCGTCCCAACATAATAGCGACCTACATCACCTACCATAAAGTGCCTCGAAGGGTGCCATTTTGATCGATGCATGCCAACTATTATTATAGGTAAACTCGATCAACGGTAAGTGAAGTTCCCAATCATTACTCCAGTCTAAGGCACAAGCTCGCAACATATCCTCCAACGTCTGAATCGTCCTCTCTGTCTGACCGTCCGACTGAGGATGAAAGGAAGCGCTCAACCTCAACTCAGTACCCAAAGCCTGATAAACGGCCTGCCAAAAATGCGATACGAAATGACTGTCTCAGTCAGAAACAATGGTCTTGGGGGCACCGTGCAATCTTACGATCTCAGCTATAAAAGTTCGAGCCAATCTATCCAGTCCCCAAGTATCCTTAATACCCAAGAAGTGTGCAGACTTGGTCAACCGATCGACAATGACCCAAATCATATTCATTCCGGCCCGAGTTCTCGGCATGCCAGTGATGAAATCCATAGAGATGTCTTCCCACTTCCACTCGGGAATAGGGAGCGGTTTCAACAACCCCGCTGGTCGTTGATGTTCGATCTTGACTTGTTGAAACGTCAGGCACCGTAGTACAAATTCCATGACATCCTTTTTCATGTTGTTCTACCAAAAATTTCGTTTCAAGTCCTTATACATCTTACTCGCCCCGGGGTGGACTGAGTAAGGCGTAGCATGGGCTTCTCGGAGGATTCTCTGCCTCAACTCTAGATCATTCGGAACACAGAGCCTGCCCCGAAATCTCAGAATACTATCCTCGTGAACTATAAAGCCAGGAGATTTTCCTTTAATTACATCTTCCTTCAGTTGAGAAATCATCGGGTCACTCCACTGCTTCCCTTTGATGTCGTCAACCAAGGACGAAGTAATTTCGAGAGTACACAACTGTCCTTGTACTCGTTGAAGCCAAACTTCTATCCCTTGCTCAATTAAATCCTAACGAATTTTCGTATGAGGTGAAAGAACCTCGAGCATTTGAAGAGATGCCGATTTGCGGCTCAAAGCATCCGCGACGACATTGACTTTTTCGGGGTGGTAAAGAATTTCCAAATCGTAATCCTTTATCAATTCTAACTAATGTCTCTGTTTCATATTCAGCTCCTTCTGACTTAAAATATACTTCAGGCTTTTGTGATCGGTATAAATCCGACACGGAGAACCATACAAATAATGCCGCCAAATCTTGAGTGCGAAGACAATTGCGGCCAACTCCAAATCGTGAGTAGGATAATTCATCTCATAAGGCTTTAACTGTCGTGACACAAAAGCTATCGTCTTATCATGATGTATAAGTACACAGCCCAGACCTTGACCCGAAGCGTCACTATAAACTGAAAAGCCCTCACTACCATGTGGTAAAGTTAAAATCGGCGCTGAAGTCAAACGTCTCTTTGTTAGGCGTATTTTTATACGCTTATTTATCATTATTTTGTATTCTTTTTGTGATTAAATCTTCATAAATGAGCTTTTAATGCCCTATTATTTTATGTTTTGCAGGAAATTGGAGTCCGAAGCGAAAGCGATGAAAAAGCAGAAAACGGCAAATTTTGGCACAGGGCAAGCGGGCGCGGCACCTGCAGTGACAGCGACCCCGAGTAAAATGTACTCTGAGCCACGGCACAGATATAGTGAGCTGCGGCCCAGAAGAAATAGACAGCGCCCAGGCATCCCGCTGTGCCCCGTGAGCCGTGGCACAGATTAAGTGAGCCGCGGCCACAGGCGGTTTTGGCCAAAGTGCCGCGTTTACGGGCCGTTTTGGAGCTGTTCTCGACCTAATTACAGGCGCATTTTGAGGCAAAGAGGATCATAAATAAGGGTTTAAGGTCATAAATCTTGAATGTTGGAATGCAGGAATCGGGGATTATCGCGAGAAGACAAGAAGCGAAGACACCAAGGCGGAGGCGGAAGCCGGAAGAACGGAGAATCCGAGCTCTTCATCTGTTTGATTTCAATGCTTTCATTTATTATTTCTGTATTTTTATCTTTTAGCATGTCAGGCTAAAACCCTGTTCTAGGATTTTGATGAAACCAAAGTTTTGACGGATTTGCTTTTGATTATCTATATAATTCCCTTTTCTGTTGAGTTTTCTCAATCGATTTTAATGCTTTCAATTGTCGGGCCAATAATTGGATTGTTTTAATTACGCAACTCGAATCGGGAGAGGAGAGTTGGTGAGGAACTATTGGTGAGAACCGTTTTATCTTGTGAGATAGGAATATACTCATAGGAACTACGTGGCCTTTTGAAGATTTTGTGCTTTTTGCCTATTGACGAATTAATTCACCTAGGGATAGAGTGCGTTATTCGCCTTTAGAAAAATCTATTGACCTCGGGAGAGGCGGTAGAGTATTTTAGCAATCTTCGCCGTCAATAAATTGGGGAAATCATTAACTTCAGATAATCGAGAGTAAATTCGGATAAACCGAGATGGATTCACAATCCTAGACTTTTTCATCATTTAATTTTCTTTCTTCGAGCGATTGTTTTTCTGTTTACTATTGATTTTCTTTAGTCATTAATTGCAACCCAAATTTTGACTGTTCAAATAAAATTAGAATACATATAAATCGGTACTTAGTGATTCAGTCCTCGTGGGAACGATACTCACTCATCACTTTATTACTTGTCTACGATAACGTGCACTTACGTTTAACGAAATATCGCAACAAGTTTTTGGCGCCGTTGCTGGGGACTGATTTTTCTACTAATATCGATTTCAGTATTTCTAGTCTTAGTTTGAACATTTTTCATTGTTTTTGTGTTATTTTATTTATTTGTTTGTTTTTCCTTTCAGGAGTTTCGGTTAGTGCATGAGAAAATTCGGTAACGAAGGCCTGCTACCTTTGGATACCGAACTCGAGCGCACTCTTCGGAGAAACAAAAAGGAGAAACGAGAGTTACCAACCACAGTCACCACGGCCGAAAATACCGAAAATCACGGAGGTGATAATCTTGTACAACAAGCTCAACCGGCATTAGCACTCCGCGATTATGCTATGCCTCAAATTAATGCGAACTTTTCGGGGATTCGGCGTCCGACAATTCAGGCAAACAATTTCGAAATCAAGCCTGCGATCATTCAGATGGTGCAAGCGATCCAGTTTTGTGGTCTGCCGAACGATGACCCCAACGCGCATATCGCGTCTTTTCTCGAGATTTGTGACACCTTTAAAAACAACGGTGTCACCGATGACGCCATCCGTCTAAGGCTTTTCCCTTTCTCTTTGAGGGACAAAGCAAAATTTTGGTTGAATTCCTTACCGCCGGGGTCTATCACGACATGGGCGGAATTAGCGCAAGCCTTCCTTGCTAAGTTCTTCCCACCATCAAAGACGGCGAGGTTACGGAACGAGATCACTACCTTCGGGCAATTCGATATGGAGTCGCTTCACGAGGCGTGGGAGCGATACAAGGATTTACTGAGAAGATGCCCACACCACGGCCTACCGGATTGGCTCCAAATACAAACATTTTACAATGGATTGTGTGCTTCTACACGCACTCTCGTCGATGCGGCCGCTGGAGGAGCCTTAATGGGAAAAACTATGGTCGAGGCACGCTCTCTATTGGAAGCTATGGCTGCGAATGCTTATCAATGGCCGGCCGAACGAGTAAACCCGAAACGAGTAATGGAAATCTCAAATAATGATCCAATCTCTACATTATCAGCTCAAGTCGCCGCCTTGACGCAGCAACTTCAAGCCTTTTCACATGCTCCTTCTCCCGTTACCATTGAATCGTGCAATTGGTGTAATGGATCTCATCCTAGTGCAGATTGTCAAGTCGGAAACCCTTTCGAGCAACCGTCGATAGAAGCTCAGTTCGTGGGGAATGGGAACCGGCAAAATAATCCTTACTCCAGCACTTATAATCAAGGGTGGCGAAATCACCAAAAATTTTCGTGGAGGAACGGGCAAGCTTTAAAACCTCCACAAGCTCAATTCGCGCAGCCCCCACAGCAGCCCCCTCAATCACCAAAGGTATCCTTGGAAGATGCTCTTTCTCAATTGGCGGCTAACACGAGCCAATTCATGACCCGCACTGAGACTACCCTTCAAAATCATTCGGCCTCCATACGAAACTTGGAAGCACAAATGGGGCAGATTGCAAGTCTATTGTCCTCTCGACCTCAAGGTGCATTACCCAGCGCAACCAAATTAAATCCCAAGAAAAACGTGCAAGCAATCGAACTACGAAGTGGAAAGGAGTTGAAAGCGCAGCCTATCAATGACAAGGACAAAATCGAGCAAAGTGAGAAAGAAAAGGATGAGGCGCCTAAGCTAAAGGAAGTATCGCCTACTCAGCCCACCCCTCAAATTCCATTCCCTCAGCATTTGCAAAAGCAAAAATTAGATAAGCAATTTTCCAAGTTCCTCGATGTCTTCAAGAAACTCCACATAAACATTCCATTTGCCGACGCATTGGAGCAAATGCCGAGTTATGTAAAATTCATGAGAGAAATCTTGTCAAACAAGAGAAAGCTCGAGGAGTATGAGACAGTCGCATTCACGGAGGAGTGTAGCGCTATTTTACAAAAGAAGCTCCCACCTAAATTGAGAGATCCGGGAAGTTTTACCATTCCTTGCATCATTGGGAATTCGTCTTTTGAAAGAGCCCTATGCGATCTCGTAGCCAGCATAACCCTTATGCCCCTTTCTATATTTAAAAAGCTGGATATTGGGGAAGCCAAGTCGACGACGGTATCCTTACAATTGGCCGATAGATCGATCAAATATCCGAGGGGAGTGATAGAGGACGTCTTAGTCAAAGTCGATAAGTTCATCTTTCCGGCTGATTTCATTGTGCTTGACATGGAGGAGGACCACGACATCCCAATTATCTTGGGAAGACCATTTTTGGCAACCGGCCGAACTTTGATCGATGTGGAAAAAGGGAAGCTTACTCTACGAGTTCAAGAGGAGCAAGTAACGTTCAATATTTTTCGATCCTTAAAATATCCGAGTGATGCTGAAAATTGTTTCCAAGTTGACATCATTGACTCATGTGTAAATAGAACCTTTCGAGAGAATTATCCACCCGATCCATTGGAGTCCGTTTTGATGGGGTTTGCTTCCGAATTAAATTCAAAGCATGCAGCCTACGTTCGACACATGGATGCTTCCCCGCCAATTTTCATTTGTCAACCATATGAGGAACTCGGAAATTCACTAACTCGACCCATCCCTTCAATCAAGAAACCTCCAAAGTTGGAACTCAAGAAGCTGCCGTCTCATTTAAAATATGCAATTTTGGGACCCGACGATTCCCTGCCAGTTATTCTTTCGGCCACTTTAGCGGGGGATCAAGAAGCGAAATTATTGAGAGTTTTGAGGGAATACAAATATGCTCTTAGATGGTCGATTATGGATATTAAGGGGATCATCCCGTCCATTTGCATGCACAAGATTTTGATGGAGGAAGACTACAAACCATCCGTGGAGCATCAACGTCGTTTGAATCCAAACATGAAGGAGGTGGTAAAAGTCGAGGTTTTAAAACTCCTCGACGCAGGTATGATCTTTCCGATTTTTGATACCAAGTGGGTAAGTCCGGTCCAAGTTGTGTCAAATAAGGGTGGGATAACGGTTATTCAAAATGATAATAATGAATTAATTCCCACTAGGATTGTCACGGGGTGGCATATGTGCATAGATTATAGGAAGTTAAATAAAGCCACTAGAAAAGACCATTACCCCTTACCTTTTATTGACCAAATGTTAGATAGATTAGCCGGACACGATTTTTATTGCTTTCTTGACGGTTATTTTGGGTATAATCAGATTTATATAGCCCCAGAAGACCTAGAGAAAACGACGTTTACATGTCCATATGGCATTTTCGCTTATAGGCGCATGCCTTTTGGATTATGTAATGCGCCAGCTACTTTTCAACGGTGTATGATGGCTATTTTTTCTGACATGGTAGAGCATTGCATTGAGATTTTTATGGATGATTTTTCTGTTTTCGGTGATTCGTTTGACATTTGTTTGAAAAATTTGCAGAAAGTCCTAAAATGATGCGAAGAGACCAATTTGGTCTTGAACTGGGAGAAGTGTCACTTTATGGTTCAGGAGGGCATAGTACTTGGCCATCGAATATCCTCACATGGAATTGAAGTCGACCGGGCGAAAATTGAAACAATCGAGAAGATGCCTCCGCCTACTTCAGTTAAAGGGATTAGAAGCTTTTTGGGACATGCCAGTTTCTATCGCCGATTTATTAAGGATTTTTCGAAGATCACGAAGCCGTTGTGCAATCTACTCATGAAGGATGTTCCGTTTCATTTTGACGAGTCGTGTAAAGAAAGTTTCGATTTATTGAAGAAAGCTCTAAGCACGGCACCGGTGATAGTCACTCCAGACTGGGACCTTCCGTTCGAATTAATGTGTGATGCGAGTGATTTTGCCATTGGGGCTGTTTTGGGACAAAGACGAGGGAAAGTGTTCCACGTCGTGTATTATGCGAGCCGAACACTCGACGACGCCCAAAGAAATTATGCCACAACGGAAAAAGAATTGTTGGTGGTAATCTTTGCATTTGATAAATTCCGGGCGTATCTACTAGGGATGAAAGTGATAGTGTGGACCGACCATTCAGCAATAAAATACCTTTTGGAAAAGAAGGATGCTAAACTAAGGTTGATTAGGTGGGTGCTTCTCCTTCAAGAATTCAACTTGGAAATTCGGGATAAAAAGGGGACTGAGAATGTTATAGCCGATCACCTTTCACGGTTAGAGAGTCCCCTCGAGCGAGGAGAAAGTCATCCGCAAATCATGGAAACCTTTCCCGACGAGCAGCTCTACAAGTTGGGTTCGCAACACGCGCCTTGGTATGCTGATCTAGTGAACTACTTGGCAAGCAAAACAATTCCAAACGACCTCTCACGCCATCAAAAGAAGAAGCTAATCTCAGACGCTAAGTATTATTTGTGGGACGATCCTTTTCTATTCAAAAGATGCCCCGATCAAATCATTCGCAGATGTATTCCAGATGAGGAAATCCACAGTGTGCTGAACCATTGTCATGGTGGACATTTTAGTGGAAATAGAACAGCGGCAAAGGTCTTAGAATCGGGGTTCTATTGGCCGTAATTATTCAAGGATGCTCACTCCTTTGTGTCCACATGTGATCGGTGTCAACAGACAGGAAACATCTCAAGATGACATGAAATTCCACTGAACACCATACTTGAGGTTGAATTGTTCGACGTGTGGGGGATCGACTTCATGGGTCCATTTCCTCCATCCAATAAGAATTTCTATATTTTGGTAGCCGTGGACTACGTATCAAAATGGGTTGAAGCGGTGGCACTACCAACGAATGGTTCAAATGTCGTAATCAAATTTATAAAAAAATACATTTTCACGCGTTTTGGGACTCCACGTGTTATTATCAGTGATGGAGGTTCACACTTTGACAACAAATTCCTTGATGCGGTCTTGAGAAAATACAGAGTCACTCATCGTGTTGCTACAGCCTACCATCCTCAGATGAGCGGTCAAGTCGAGATATCAAATCAAGAGCTGAAGTGGATCCTATAAAAAACAGTCAGCTTGTCTCGAAAAGATTGGTCTTTTAAACTCGATGATGCACTTTGGGCATATCGTACTGCATATAAAACACCTATCGGGATGTCGCCTTACAGATTAGTTTATGGGAAAAGTTGCCATTTGCCCTTAGAGATGGAACATCGTGCTTATTGGGCGATAAAGAAATTAAACTTTGATCTGAAGTCTGCGGGTGACAAGCGTTGTTTACAGCTGAACGAGTTGGAGGAAATTCGCCATGATGCATACGAAAATGCGAAACTTTATAAGGAGCGAACAAAGATTTGGCATGATAAGCACATCACACAGAGAGAGTTTGTCCCAGGTCAAGAAGTGTTGTTATTTAATTCTCGCTTAAGGTTATTCCCCGGGAAATTGCATTCACGATGGTCGGGACCGTTCACCGTAGTTCAAGTGTTTCCACATGGTGCGGTGGAAGTACAAAAAGATGACCGCAAATTCAAAGTTAATGGACAGCGGTTGAAGGCCTATTTGGGAAATCCAATAGACGCGCAGAAGACGAGTGTCGTCTTATCCACCGCCGGATAAATGCTAGAAAAGTCCGGCTGGAGACTATAAACTTAGCGCTTCTCGGGAGGCAACCCGAGTATTAGTTGTAGAATTTTTATTTTTTAGTGTTTTCTTGCATTTTAGAGTCTTTATTTTTCGTCATTTTGGCTTTGATTTGCTTATACCTCTCGTTCTTGATGTTTTCCTTTAAAAAATCTATGCAGGAATCACCCCAGGGGAAGAAATCAATGATGGGCCGCGGCACAAGAATAGTGAGCCGCGGCACACACCAGTTGCAGGAATAAGCCAAACCAGACTGTACTCTGTGCCGCGGCACGATCTTACTGAGCCGCGGCACACCAGACCTATGAGCCGCGGCACGTTGCTGCTGAGCCGCGGCACGCCAATTGCCAAAAATCTGCCCAGGAGGCTGTTCTCTGTGCCGCGGCACATATGTGCTGAGCCGCGGCACATTAACATTATGAGCCGTGGCACCCATATGCTGAGCCGCGGCACCCGGCTACATCACAAAAAGTCCCAGGCCGACTGTACTATGGGCCGCGGCTCACTTAGGCTCTGCCGCGGCCCCCGTCGCAAATAGGAAAGCCCAGGTACCCCTCTTATACTCGATCGGCCGGGATTCAGGTAAACTTCTTCCCTTCCTTCCTTCACACAAGCACTCGGCCGATATCTTTTTCTGCTCCTTCTTCTTACATTCTGCATTCCAAGTCAGGTAATTTTCGATCTCTTAATCATAATTGATACATGATTTGTAAAGTGAATTGAAGTTATATGTTGCTAGTTGCTCTTCAAAGTTTTCTCAAAAATGGAGTTGGAATATGGTGAATATGGTGTTTGATTGTGATGGTATTGGTGATTATGAACGAATTGGTGATGTTAGTTGTCGTTTTTCATGGCTATATATCTGTGTTATTAATTTTTGGGAATTGGAGTTAGCCATTAAACTTCTTGTTCTTCATTTTGACTTGTGCATACCAAGTGTTTGATAAATTGCATCAATGGAAAATTGTTAAGGCAAGCATTTTCAAACTATATGCAACGAATCGTTTTATCAGTTTATATTGTCTCCCAACCCTTACATCATGTTTAAACTTGAGAGCTCATCCTTAATTTCCTCTTTGTTGTTGCAAGCTCACTCATTCACATTCCGCATGGTGTAGTCGAGATACATGCAGGCTCTCCGGACGACGCCGGCACCAGTTCGTGAGGAGTTTGTAGGGGAGTACTTGACCTTCTTCCTTTTATTACATATTCTTTTTTGTCCATTGAGGTCAATGTACGTCCTAAGTTTTGGGGGCGGGGGGGTTTACTTTTTGTCGCTATACTTATTGCTGTACTTATTCGTTTGCACTTTTGTTATTTTTAGTTATATTTTTGTCCTTAGTCTTGCTTGTCGTGTTTTTAATTGCATTCGTGAATTTTTCGTGCTTCTTTTTGTGTAAAATTGATGTTACGATACTGATTTCTCGGGGAAGAAACAGTTGAGTTTTAGTTGAGTTGTAGTCAGCGATATCTGTTTCTGTTAAGTCTTCATTTAGGTCCGAAATTTTTTCATTTTTGTAAAAATCTGAGCGGATAAGAGAGGAGACATACGTGTTTTCAAATCGCCGCCTATACGTTTGGTTACATTTTTTCCAATAGCTAGTCGTCCAGTAACATAAGTCGTGTTGGCACTTAAATTGAGTTTAGAGTCGGACAGTTTTTCCCAAAAGTCGAGATATTATTTGTTCTATGATGGGAAGTCTAGTAACTGGGGGTATTCACGTGACCCGTTGTTTACTCTCGCGTAAAACGACGACCCTGATTAGACTAGTGGTTTAGAGATTTTGCATGTGCCGATGATGGGGAGCCTAGTAACCGGGGGTATTCGCGTGACCCGTTGTTTACTCTCGTTTAAAACAGCAACCTTGAATCGGACATGCGGGAATAACCATTCGAGTTGGTTCTCCGTTGTGGAGGGGAATAGTAACTAGAAGCATCCATGTGCCCCATGAGTGTCTTTTACGTCAAACGGTTCCCCAATACATGAGAATGGAATGTCACCATAGGATTGTCCCGATGAAACATCCCGAGATCCGAACCTAGTGGTCAACTCGAATCATCTTATCGAGCATATATAAGGGAATACTGTCCGAGGTTTATTTTTGATGATGAAACTCTTGAAATTTTGGCCACTAGACTGTGGGATTGGGCGAGTTAGCTTGTTTATTTTAACCCTTCATATTCGCGGTCGATTAAATTCACACTTGTTAATCTTTGAGCTGGATTTTCTTCATGAACGATTGATTAGGACTGAAATTGGTTACTTTGTGGACTCAGTGTCCTGGATGCAACTCACTATTACGATGCTTGAATTATTCTTTGAGATTTTCAGGATAGTATTGATTAGGTTGAGCACTATGAGTTGCACGATTATTCACGATATTCTTTTGTTTGAAATTGATTATTTTTGCTTGAGGACAAGCAAAGGCTCAAGTTTGGGGGTATTTGTTAGGCGTATTTTTATACGCTTATTTATCATTATTTTGTATTCTTTTTGTGATTAAATCTGCATAAATGAGCTTTTAATGCCCTATTATTTTATGTTTTGCAGGAAATTGGAGTCCGAAAGCCGAAACGATGAAAAACGGACGAAAACGGTGAATTTTGGCCTAGGGCCGCGGCACAAGGCAAGCGGGATGCGGCACACGCAGGTGACCAGTGACCCCCCCGAATAAACTGTACTCTGAGCCACGGCACAAATATAGTGAGCCGCGACCCAGAAGAAATAGACAGCGCCCAGGCATCCCGCTGTGCCCCATGAGCCGCGGCACAGATTAAGTGAGCCGCGGCCCACGAGGCGGTTTTGACAGAAAGTGCCGCGTTTCTGGGCCGTTTTGGAGCCTGTTCTCGACCTAATTACACGGGCGCATTTTTTAGGCAAAAGAGGATTATAAATAAGGGTTTAAGGTCATAAATCTTGAATGTTGGAATCTGGGAATCAGAGGATTATCGCAGAAGACAAGAAGCAAAAGACACCAAGGGCAGAGGGCGGAAGCAAGAAGAATGGAGGAATCCGAGCTCTTCATCTGCATTTGATTTCAATGCTTTCATTTATTATTTCTGTATTTTTATCTTTTAGCATGTCAGGCTAAAACCCTGTTCTAAGATTTTGATGAAACCAAAGTTTTGACGGATTTGCTTTTGATTATCTATATAATTCCCTTTTCTGTTGAGTTTTCCCGATCGATTTTAATGCTTTCAATTGTCTGGCCAATAATAGGATTGTTTTAATTACGCTACTCGAATCGGGAGAGGAGAGTTGGTGAGGAACTATTGGTGAGAACCGTTTTATCTTGTGAGATAGGAATATAATCATAGGAACTACGTGGCCTTTTGAAGATTTTGTGTTTTTTGCCTATTGACGAATTAATTCACCTAGGGATAGAGTGCGTTATTCGCCTTTAGAAAAATCTATTGACCTCGGGAGAGGCGCTAGAGTATTTTAGCAATCTTCACCGTCAATAAATTAGGGAAATCATTAACTTCAGATAATCGAGAGTAAATTTGGATAAACCGAGGTGGATTCACAATCCTAGACTTTTTCATCATTTGATTTTCTTTCTTCGAGCGATTGTTTTTCTGTTTATTATTGATTTTCTTTAGTCATTAATTGCAACCCAAATTTCGACTGTTCAAATAAAATTAGAATACATATAAATCGGTACTTAGTGATTCAGTCCTCGTGGGAATGATACTCACTCATCACTTTATTACTTGTCTACGATAACGTGCACTTGCGTTTAACGAAATATCGCAACACTCTTCAGCTCATCGAAGATCTGTTGTCTCTCATCCGACCAAACAAACTTTTCGGTCTTCTGGTGTAATTTTGTAAGCGGCCGAGCGAGTTTCGAGAACCCCTCGACAAACCGACGGTAATACCCAGCAAGGCCCAAAAAGCTACGAACTTCCTTAACATTTTTAGGCGGTGCGCAAACTAGCACTGCCTTAATCTTCTGCGGGTCTACACAAACCCCTTCGGCTGAAATCACATGGTCGAGAAACATAACTTCTTCTAACCAGAACTCACATTTTCAGAATTTTGCATAGAGGTGCTCGGTTCTCAAAATATCTAGTACCAAATGCAAGTGTTGGGCGTGTTCTTCTTTATCTCGAGAATAGATCAAAATGTTGTTAATAAAGACAACTACACACTTGTCGAGATACTCGATGAAAATCTTATTCATTAACTGCATGAACACTGCCGGTGCATTAGTCAACCCAAAAGGCATAACTACAAATTCGTAATGCCCATATCTCGTCCAAAATGCCGTCTTCGGGACGTCGGACTCTCTCACCCTGAGTTGATAATACCCTGATCTTAAATCAATTTTCGAGAAAATTGCAGCCCCCTGCAACTGATCAAATAAATCTTCTATACGAGGCAAAGGGTACTTGTTCTTGATGGTCACTTTGTTCAGATCACGGTAGCCAATGCAAAAACGTAGTGAACCATCCTTCTTTCTCACAAAAAGAACAGGCGCGCCCCAAGGCGAAGCGCTCGGTCTGATGTACCCTCTTTCCAGAAGTTCTCCCAACTGATTCTTTAATTCTTGCATCTAGGAAGGTGCCATTCGATAAGGTGCCTTAGAAATCGGAGTCGCATCTAGCTCTAAGTCCACAGAAAATTCTATCTCACGATCTGGCGGTAATCCCGGGAGATCGTCCGGAAAAACATCGGGATACTCATTAACAACCAGAATCGAAGAGAAATCGACTTCGTTCCCTTCCTTTTTCAAGGCATAACACCAATAGCCCGTACAACCTTTATTCAAAAGTTTTACGGCCTTCATGGCGCTGATAAGTAATTTAGATTGGCCCGACTTACGTCCCAAAAATGAGTACTCGGATCCGTCTTTAGGCATCATGGTGATAACCTTAGTACGGTAATTCATAATCGCTTGGTGACTATCAAGCCAATCCTCGTCGAGGATCACGTCCTAGCCTACCATATCAACTACAATCAGATTCGATAACCATTCCATACCAGATATAATCACCGAGAAATCTTTAATCTCTCGATTTCCCACAATTCTATCCCCGCTAGGTAGTTTCACAATGAAGGGATCACAAGCAGTCATACAAGTTATATTCAAACGGCGTACACACTCCAAGGAAATAAAAGAATGTGTAGCACCCGTATCAAAAAGCACACGGACTGGGTGAGATAAAATAATAATGGTACCTGAAGCCACCGCTGCATCGGGTTCATCAGATCGACGCATCTCATAGACCCGTGGTTGTACCGAACCAATGCTAGAGTTCCCCCTCCGGCGTTCTGATCCCTTCCCCGGCCCCTCCCGAAATTCTGCTGAGATTGACCAAAAGATTGCCGCTGATTAACGCCTTGGTCAAGTGGTGCTGGGGCAGAAGCCCGAGTGTCCAAGGTCTGATTTGGTTCAGAACAATAAGCCGCTCTGTGTCCCATCCGTCCGCAAGTGTGACACTTCAATGGCGGAAAATTGCATTCCAAATTAACGTGGCCTGGACGACCACAATTATAGCAAGTTACCGTGCGGTTTGTGATGCCCGGAGCAGAATGGAAACCCCTCTTTCCTATAGCAGAACGTGACGACTGTCTGGTAGAACAGTTAGTCGTCTGTGACCTTTGGAAATTGCCACTCTTAGAGCCAGAAAAATTCCCCGCAACCTTCTGCTTCTTCGATTCTTCAACGGTATCGTTGTCGGGGCTTAACATATCATGGGCTAAAGCTCTATCCTGATATTCCTTCAGTGTGGTGCAAGCAAATCCGGCCATGTACCGCCGTAAGTCCATGTTCATCCGCATATCAAAATAACGGATCTTATCAAGCTCATTTCTCACTTGATCCTTCACTTGGATCAATTGTTGGTTGTACTCTACAATTGCTTGCGAGACAGGAATATTCTGCGGTTTAGCCTCGAAAAAGGCTCGGATTCGGCCCTCTCGCACCGGCCAAGGGCAAAACTCGGCCTCCAAAAGCTCCTTAAATTCATCCCACGTGGAAACACGATCCTGCGGCTTGATGACTTTCCACCATGTAGCGGCCTCCTTAGTGAGGAAATACTGGGTAATTGGTACTTTCCTCACTTTGGGGTAATCAACCGCTTCAAAAAATTTCTCCAACTCCGCTAGCCAATATTCCCAACCTAACGAGTCTGTGGCACCGCCAAACTGTCGAGGGTGCATACGGATTACATTCTGAAGCAAGGCATCCGTGTTCGGGTTCGGGTTATTCAGTTGAACGGTTTGGGCTAAAATGGTCATCTGGGTAGCCAATTGTTGAAGTACATTCCCAACATCAACGTCCGCGCTGTCCTCCTGGCCATTCGACTGGTCCTGCTGACTTTCGATGTCAGGATGCACCGAGTTTGACAAACTGGGGTTGGTCGACCCCACAACAGAACTGATGGAAACGTCCGCGCCACGACCTCTTCCACGTCCACGGCCACGACCACGGCCATGGCCCCTACCAGCTGATATACTTAAGAACACACAAGGCACGTAAGTACAATTCAATCGCATGTCATCGGAGTGACCGATTCTCAAGAATACCAAAATAGAAGCAAAACGAATAAGGAAACACCAGAAGAGTAAGAGGTCTTACGAGTACCGGTCGCACTGTGATGATGGCAGAGTAATGATACTGTGGACAAATGATGACTCAATAGACCCAAAAGACCGACAACCTAGGTATCCATAGACCTAAGCTCTGATACCATATTCTGTAACACCCCCAAGTTATTTAGGGAATATTACAGCGTCGTGAGCCCCACCGCGGGACCCATAAGGCTAAACATACGCGGAACTATAAATTTTGACGGAGAAGGTCTACATACCATGGAATGAAGAACAATACAAAGGGTATTCAAAACATATCCAATGTATCCAAAGACATCACAACACAAATCAATACCTCGGCAAACACAGGCCGAAACATCAAGGAAAATGGAAAACAATACTCAAGTATTCAATAACCATTCCAGTACAACAACACTGAATGGAGAAACACAAAACATAACCGGAGGGAAGACACAATATCACACTTGCCCATCATCTTCATGCCGACCCGATACTTGCCTGTCCGGTCTCCTGGAACCTGAAATACATAAAAAGTATTTCCCCCATAAAGGGGTTAGCCGTCGAATAGCTAGTGCAAGTATATCAAGTATGAAACACAATACTCCTCAACGATAAAGTAAAGGTAACCGTAAATTCATCAATTCAAGACTAGTATTTCGGAATAACTAAATCTCATAGCATCACATCAATACATATATGAATACCGTGGAACCGCACCAGAGGCTACAGAACCCTCAGAGGACTCGTCGGTCCATCCCGGAGTGGTTTGTTCATATCATCCGTGGAATCGCACCAAGAGTATATGAAACCCTCAGGGGACCCGTCGGCCCACCCTAGAGTGTATATAAATAATCATGCCATTAATACACCTTACTTTCAAAGTGGAGAATGTACAATCATAAATATATACTTGCCTTTGAGACATCGTTAAATTGGACGGAAAAGAGTATGAGTTCGGTAGGTCCAAGAACGCGCTTCCGGCACCTAAACGATTCGTAAAGGATATGATAATCAATAATATATACTCATAATTCACGAAGAAACTCCCGAAACCTGTCTACGATTCACGAAAATACACGGATAACAACTAGAGGTTGGAAAATCGCCCAAACCCTCACAAGTCCGAAAATGGCACAATCCAATCCGTAAAATCATAGGGAAAGAGTGTATATGGAATAGATACATCATAATCTCAAGGTTCTCAAGCTTCAAAATTGATAAATCGGACGAATCTAGGAAAAATCCTAAAATTCCCAAAAATAGGGTTCTATGGATTTTTACCTTGATTTGGATGTTAGGACGTATTAGATGTTGTGGAATCCTTGTTCTCCAACCAAATATGTTGTTATTTGATGAATAATAGCTTCCAATTGCCCAAAATCGTCTCTCCCGAGCTGCTCCCATCGAAAATGAGTGAAGAGGATGAAAAATGACGAAATGGAAGTCAACTGTCCGATATATATTCGCCCAATCTAGCGCACGCTATGCCTCCTTCATTAGCATGTGCTAGCAAGGTCACCGGGTAGTCCAGTGGCTTCTGCCGACCCCGTTAGCGTGCGCTAATCGCCTGTCTCTAGCGTGCGCTAGCCAAAAAGTGGCGTCCAGTACTAGAGTCCAGAACCTACTATCCTCGGTCCTGCTCAAGCCTTAGCGTGCGCTACCGCTATGGCTTAGCGTGCGTTATGCAACAGCTTTAGCGTGCGCTAGCCGAAGCCTAACGTACGTTACCTGATAGTCCAGAAAACTTGACAACCTCAATGCCTCTGCCGACCAGCCCATTAGCGTGCGCTACGGACGGATGTTAGCGTACGCTACTAACCACGAATAGCGTGCGCTAACGAACTCCTAGCGCGCGTTAACCACCAATCCAGAGAGCAGTGGTTCTGACCTGACTGGTCCCTTAGCGCGCGCTACGGCTCAAGGCTAGCGTGCGCTACTCAAGCAGAAGTAGCGTGCGTTAGTCTAGGCCTAGCGTGCGCTATTTCTCTGACCCAGGACATTGCCGCAAGGTCTAAACAACACGATTGTGATCCAAACAAGATATGAAGATCTATAACAATATCAACAACATCATCAAGCGTTTATAGAGCGACGAAATAAGAAAAACGACAAGGCCAAACATTCAATAAAAGTACGGGTATTACAAGATCAAAGGCATCAGAAAAGTCGGTAAGGAACCTTCTCCCTCTATCAACAAAGTATTATTTGTTGAAGGTTTGCATCAGAATTTACTTAACGTTTCTCAACTATGTAATGAAGGTTTTAAAATTCTCTTTGAGCAAACTTATTGCACGGCATTTAGAAATAATAAAATTACACTCATCAGTTTGAGATGTGGAAACATTTATATTGTTGATCTTAATGATAAAAGTTAATTTAATGAAAAGTGCCTTATTACTTTGGATAATAATGCATATTTATGGCATCGTAAATTGAGGCATACATCTCTACCCATCATTTCTATTTTATTGAGACACGATCTTGTCCGTGGTTTACCAAACTCAAATTTGATCAGAAACATTTGTGTGAATCATGCATAAAAGGGAAACATACTCGAGAATCTTTCAAACCAAAAATCGAGGTTTCCACTAGCCGTATTCTTGAACTTGTGCATATGTATTTGATTGCACCATCTAGATATGTTAGTCTAAATGGTAAGCATTAAACTTTGGTCATTGTTGATGATTATTCTCGTTTTACTTGGGTTAGATTTCTTGCTCATAAAGATGATACATTTTCCAAGTTTTCCAAATGGTATCATTTGGTGCAAAATGAGAAAAGTCTTTCTATAATTTCAATTCGCACTGATCACGGAGGAGAATTTGATTGCACTCTGTTTGAGCTTTTATGTGACAAATATGGTATTAATCACAATTTTTCGGCTCCTAGAATGCCTCAAAATGGGGTTGTTGAAAGGAAAAATCGATCTTTGGAGGAAATGTCAAGTACTATGCTTAACGAATATTCTCTTCCACAATATTTTTGGGCCGAAGCAATTTTTACGGCATGCTATGTGATTAACCGAGTTCACATTCATAGAACTAACCTTAAAACTCCGTATGAATTATGGAAGGGCAAAAAGCCAAATATATCTTATTTCCATCCTTTTGGTTGCAGTGTGTTTATCCTAAATAATGGTAAGGATAACTTGGAAAAATTTGATGCTAAATCCGGCTCCGGAATATTTCTTGGTTATGATACAAATAGCAAAGCATGTCGTGTTTATAACATTAGAACAAATAAAGTTGAAGAATCCATTCATGTTAAATTCAAAGATATGATCTCACCCCCGAGAAAGGTAGAATGTTTTGATGATGCAGGTATTTTTTCGGATTCTCATCCCTCAAACGAAATGGAAAAAATTTTGGAAATCCAAAAGAAGACAATCGAGAGTCTACCGAAAGATTGGAGGCACATCAAAGACCATCCAAAAGATCTCGTGATTGGAAACATTGAAGATGGTGTTCAAACTCGAAGGAGAACCACCGAATTTATGGTTCATTGTGCTTTCGTACCCGAAATAGTTCCCAAAAATATATCTGAGGCTCTTGATGATGAAAGTTGGATGATGGCAATGCAAGAGGATCTTGTACAATTCATGCACAATAACATATGGAATTTAGTTCCCACTCCTAAAGATAAAACAATTATCGGAACTAAATGGGTGCACAAAATCAAGTGTGACGAAGACGGTTACCCAATTCGAAATAAATCTCGTTTGGTCGCACAAGGGTATAATCAAGAGGAAGGTCTTGATTACTAAGAAATTTTTGCTCCCGTGGCTGGACTCGAAGCCATCCATTTGCTATGTGCATTTACCACTCACAAAAAGATCAAACTATTTCAAATGGATGTGAAAAAGTGCATTCTTGAATGGCTATATTCAAGAAGAAGTTTATGTCAAGCAACCTCCCGGCGTCGAAGATCACCATTTTCCAAATCATGTCTACAAGATCAACAAGGCACTCTATACGTTGAAACAAGCACCCCGAGCATGGTATGATCGTTTAAGTCAATTTTTAATTGCAAATGATTATAAAAGAGGCAAAGTTGATAATACCTTGTTTGTGAAAATATTGAATAATGATATACTTGTTTGCCAAATTTATGTTGATGATATTGTCTTTGGAGCTACTAACGAATCATTGTGCCAAGATTTCTCTAATCTTATGAAGGGAGAGTTCGGGATGAGTATGATGGGAGAATTAACATTCTTCCTCGGGCTTCAAATCAAGCAAATGCGAAGAAGGAATCTTTATTCATCAAACAAAGTACTCAAATGATCTCCTCAAAATGGAGAGTAGCAAAGTGATTTCAACGCCAATGTCTTCATCATTGAAATTAGAAAAAGATGAAAATGGCAAATCCGTAGATCAAAAATTATATCAAGGTATGATCGGATCTTTGCTATATTTAACTGCTTTTAGGACAAACATAATATTTGCTACATGCTTATGTGCTCGATTCCAAGCTAATCCTAAGGAATCCCATGTAATTGCTTGTAAACGCATTTTTCGTTACTTGAATGGGACCATCGGACTAGGTCTATGGTATCCTTCCTGCTTGGACTTTAATTTGATTACATATAGTGACGCCGATTTCGGAGGATGCAAAATTGATAAAAAGAGTACTAGTGGTACATGTCATTTCATCGGTTCATGCTTAATATCTTGGGGAAGTAAAAAGCAAACCAATGTAGCGTTGTCTATAGCTGAGCCCGAATACGTTGCTGCAGGGAGTGCCTGTGCTCAGGTATTACGGATTAAAAATCAACTCCGCGACTACGACATTCATTTTGAAAATACCCCTATATTATGTGATAATACTAGTGCTATTAATTTGAGTAAAAATCCCGTGTTGCATAGTAGAACTAAGCATATAGATATTAAACATCATTTTTTACGCGATCATGTGCTTAATCGGGACGAAGGACCAACTTGCTGATATATTTACGAAACCTCTTCCCGAGGAATCATTTAACACTATTCGTTTACAACTTGGTATGGGACATCTATACAATTTTTGAAATTAGTTTTCTACTCGAGAAATCAATATCTTAGAAACGTTCCATTTGCTAGCGCGCGCTAGCTTCATTCTTTTAACGCGCGCTAACTTCCCACCTCTGTAAGATTTTGTCTTCGGTAGCGTACGCTAACATCTTTTCTCTTGCATGCGCTAATTAAAATCCTCTTATTTTCGATATATGCTACTGGACAGTCCAGTAAGCTACCTATAGATTCATAATGTACACTAATCCTACACCCTTTGCGTACGCTAATTAAACCGGTTCAGTTCCCTATATAAACTCTGAACAGCCCAGAAACTCTTTCACCACTTCATAACATATGCAAGCGCATCAGATCCCCTTTCAGAAAGAACCCTAAGCCAAAATCTGATTCATATAATCTCGATGTCCTTCTTCAAATCTTTCAATTCCTTTCAGATTCATGTCAAGCAAGGGCCGAAAAGCTATGGAAAAGACTTACAAATATGCAAAAGGCACTTGCGAACCAGAATATGATGCATCCCGTTTCGTGTCATATAACGCTTCCAAGGTCTTTTCTGAAATCCTTCCTCAGGAATAATTGACGGACTGTTACTACTTCAATTTTGACAGCTTGGAACAGGTGAATGTTGTTATTTCAGATTTTTTCTCTTCTATTGGAATTTCCCGTTTTGTTGAATGTAAGGAACCTGTCTTTCCCGAGTTAGTTCGCAAATTTTACATGAATCTTCACATTGCTTAGAGTGAAGGATCCTCATCTTTAGTTTTAGGGAGTTTGGTTGGAGGAACCATAGTGAAAGTCTCTTCGGAGATTTTGACTCAATTATTTGGTTTGTCATCCGATGGCTTTTCTTGTTCTGGGAAATCGATCACTGAGGAATCTGGAGTTACCGAGATTGATGTCAAGAAATTTTTGAGTTTGAAAGTCGTAATCAACATCACCGATGAGGCTTTTGAGAACAACGATTTCGGGATTAATATCCGACTCCTTTTGGTTGCCCTCACCAAGTGTATAATGCCCAAGGTAAACACGCATCATAAGTTAGTCGGAATCGATAAACGTGTGGTGTACCGAGTGCTAAATGATGACAGGGTTGACTTTGCCGCGATTGTCACAAGCTGGATGAAAGTTAAGGGCGACCTATTTCTGTCGAAGAATTACGCTTCACGGTCCCGCAAGGCTGGAATGCCGTACGGCTCCATCTTAACGGCGATCTTCAAATTTCATCAAGTGGACTTGACGAAGGACATAGCCATTCCCGTTTCACTCGGCCATGAGATCTCGGATTACTCACTCAAAGCCATGCACTATGTTCGAATGATCAACCGGGGCTGGATTCTCTTTCCATACATTCATGAAGACGACCAAGTGGAGAAAGGGACTCGTATGCCGACACCGGAAGAGCGAATTACTCGATGAGGGCCGCACACCCTTCGAGAAATGCAAACCGGAGAATTTGTGAGGAAGCCCACTTCTAAGGGAAAATGCCCGATGAGGGAGACTCTTACCGAAGAAGAGGAGAGTGACCTCGTTTCACGGATGCGCAGCATCGAGACTTCACAATTGGAGATCCGTGAAGATGTTCATTCTCTTCGCTCCGAGGTTCAAGGAGCACGTGGGTTGCTTGAAGATTTCATTCGCTTCACTCATCCATTATTACCGCTTCCACCTTCCTCATCTGAGCACGCACCCTAGCTTTTATGACATTAATTCTCGTTGTAGCGAACTTTTATTTCACATGTGTAATACCACCGGTATTTCATGCTTGATTACTTTGTACTGTGTGAATTTTTGTAATGTGACGTCATTTCTATTTATGTATTCCATTGAGTGCTATACAATTGTGCGATGTAAATGAAACGGAAGTGGCACGCCTTGATGCCGTGGGACGATTGTCGGTGCGAATATGACGGTGGCCAATGTCTTGTTCCCCGATAATTGTTGACGAGTGGAAGGGGCGGTCACCCCGAGTTGGTTAGAATGTGATATGTGGCTAAAAGGTTGAATGTCTAACGCACGCTAGAGTTTATGTCTAACGCACATTAGAGTTTTGCCTAACGTGCGCTACAGCTTATGCCTAACGTACGCTACATTTCGAGTGTTACGTACGTTAAGGTAGTTATATTACGTACGTAACGGGTGAGTCAGCATTCCGACCAGAATCTTCCTTTTCATGCGGACGGAGCTACTTTTGGCGGGCTAGAGGACAAACGAGTCAACTCTTCATAGCGTACGCTATCCTCCAAATTTAACGTACGCTACCGACTGGAGCTTTACGTTCGTAAAAACGACTTACGTACATAACACTTGGGCACATTTCAGACAGTGGTAGTTTTTACGTACGTTGCCGTTAAACTATTACGTACGTAACAAGCTTTACGTATGTAATACCGGTATCATTAACGTACATTAACAAAATCGAGCTTTATAAAATGACACTTCCCCTCTTCATTTTCACGACCCCAACATTGCAAGATAACACCCTTGGAGAAATTCCTAGCCTTATACTCAGTTCTTAGCCTCTTATATACTTGAATTAACATTGAGGAGGTGGTTTCTTGAGCTCCGGTGAAGATTATCCAAGTCATTCAAGTCACTTTTCGTTTCTCCTCGTAGTTCTTGTGGATTCGTCAACTCTCTTCATTATTCTTCATCCACTAAGGTAAGCCTACCAATCCCTGGAGTAATTTCTTTGATGTTTTTTATTATACTTATTAGATTACGGGTATTGGGTAGATTTTGCCAACCTTCGTAGACAATCTTTTCGGACAAAATTGTAGTAACCGGAGTTATCATTTCTCGTATGTTTCGTTTCATACAAATCATGTCTATCATACGAAATTTCATTTCAATCATCACTAGGAATGTAAAATTTGACGAATCAATTGTAGGAGAATTCGTAGTAATCCGTCACCATATGTTCCATTGTTTGTAGCCACCCTTACCTTGCGATTCTTGACACTTAGTGAACTAAGGAAAACAATTCGATAGTATAATTGTCATTGAATATCAAACCACCAAAATTATTATGTAATGGTAATCCGCCGATTGTAGTATTTTGAATATAGAATTGAATTAGAAATTATGAGGTTCGATTACGCTATAATCATTTGTTGACTACCGAAAAATAATAGGGATAATCTTGTTGAGAAAATCGATACATCTAACGTTAACCGTAGAATTGAACGGTATAATGGTACGTAATGCTTATGAATTTAGAAACGATACTAATGTCGACAATTAAAACTACGCTAGGAATCCGATTAGGGAAGGGAGACTAGTTTTATTCATCATGATCCGTACGAGGTGTTAATCGGATATTACGTGACTAGGTTAAGCTCGAGAGGGCGTGGGGACTCCGGTTATCATAAAGCACCTACTTTCGGATCACATGCAAGTGGAATCTTGCTCGAAAATTGCTAATATTAATGTTATGTCCGTATGTGTGTATGTGCCATTTTTGATGAATGCCGACGGTTGTCTTTCTCTAAAATATGTTATAAATGGGCCGATGTGTTGGGGATAAAACATGTATGGTACCCGTATGGAAATGTGTTAGGGGATAAGACCCGAATTGGGCACCTATGTTCTGGGGTATTCCCGTGTGGATACTTTCATGACCCTTGGTTGCGACCTTGGGGTTTATGTGATAAAAAGAGAGAGACAACGTCGGTTGTGTTATGGAATATTCCCTGTTGGCTATTTGGTACTGTGATTAGTAAAATAGCGTATATCGTTGCTAGTAGTTGTTATTGGTATACCTTCTCTGACCCTGGTTATCTGGCATGATTCGTCGTGTCAGGTAAAATTGTTAATCATGTGCAGGACATAGCCGAGGGGTCCAGTCAGACTTGAGCGGTGTTGGAATTATCTCTTGCCACTGCTTGAGTTAAATAAAATTTGATTTCTTTTTAAAAACCTCCATTGTGTAATAATCGAACTTTGAATTTCGTTTTTTTTTCCTTAAAAATCTTTCGGCTCATGTTATGTAAACCGTGAACTTAATGTTTTATCGCGATCTCCTTAAATTGTCTATTTTCTAACTAAGCTTTGTGGGTCCCACGTGGGATTCACGGCACTGTAATACCTCGGGAGATTTTGGGGGTGTTACAGAAAATGGTATCGGAGCATAACTCTTGGTTTAAATAAAATTTCTCCCAATTTTTCAAAGTTATTCCAGTCCAACACCCCAAGCGATCGTAACTCCTCGTGGAAATGCAAAGTAAGTGATATGTGTGTTTCTGTCTAAGTACTACATTTAATTGTAAGTTGTGTATGGAACTGGATTTAGATTAATACTGTCAGTAATGGCACGCCGAGGAACTAGGAGAGTGGTGAATGATGCTCAGGGTTCCGCCGCAAACCACAATGAGGACGGGAACACTGCCGAGACCCATCCTGCTGGGGGCCAGCCGCCACTAGTTAATCAAAACGATCAGGAGGCGGAATGTCAGAATAACAACCCGGGAGGCATGGACCCAGCTTTTGTTCAGACCCTTGCCCAAGATATCGCCATGGGAATTGCTCAGGTCAACCAGGCAGAACGGATACCGGTCATCAATGTGGAGGAAAACGCAGGAAGAGACCGATGGTTGGGAGATGAAGGCTAGGCCTCCATTATTTGACGGGGAAGGAGAGAAACACGTGGACGACTGGATCTCTGAAATGGAGACTGCTTTCGAAGTGATCGGATGCCCAGAGAACCGGAAGGTGCCGCTCGGGATTAATCAACTCCGTGGCACTACTGCACGCTGATGGAGGACTTACAGGCCAGAGGAGCGAGTGGTCGGGTGGACCGAATTTGCTCAACTAATGCGGAGCGAGTACTATCCCAGATCAACCCGAACCGCTCGCGCACGAGACTTTTTCAGTGCCGAACCTCATAACATGCCAGTACCAGAGATCATTCGGGCCTACCGAACTGAGCTAAGTTACATCTCATAAATGGTTCCATCAGAAGATAACGAATATGCCACCTTGCACAGAGGTTGCCGGAGGATGTACAACGCTATGCCGCCGGATTTCACTGCACGACCCTGAGGGCCTATGGAGACGTGGTCATAGCATATGCCGGTACTGTTGTTAATACCGACACCGGACATAACTCGAAGAAGCAGAAGACATCAGTTCAGTCTGTGAGCAGCAACAAAACGAACTCGGGGCCCGCATCTTCTTTTAAGTCAGCGGTTTCGTACCAACAGAAGGGTGCATCTGATCGGCCTTACCGTAGGGACTACTTCAATTGTGGCGTGTTCAGGTAAACTAAGGATCGGTGCCAGAAAACGGCTACCCAATGTTTCACTTGCGGAAAGAGTGGACACATGTATCGTTACTGCTGGCGGGCCAATCCCACTCAGAACCCAGCTTCACAACCAAGTCAACATGGCTCTGTGCAATCCCCCAGGATGCCTGCTGTTTCCAACTACCGAGCTCCACCACACCAGAACCAACCACCGCTACATGGTGCCGGACGAGGCCGTGGGCGCGGAGGAGGTACTTCATCCTTTTCGGAGTCAGTGACGTCCCACATATTTGAGCTGAGGGCTACGGATGGTCAGTCTGCGCCAGCTATCTCAGGTACTCTTCTTGTTAACTCTTAGCCAGTGCATGTACTATTTGATACCGGAGCCACCCATTCGTTTATATCTGTGGAATTTGTTGAAAGCTTAAATCTTGTTTGTGTACCTTGTGAGCCCTTTACTGTTAAACTACCTGAGGGCAGTAGATTAGGCGGTGATCAAATGGTTCGAGACTGTCAGATCTGCATCAACAATCATAGTTGAACCGCTAATCTTATGGTCTTTCCGCTCGAGAATGAAGATATCATATTAGGTATGGACTGGATGCCATTGCACAGAAAGATCTTGGATACCTACCACTTGACTACGGCTCATGACGGTACCACGCATGTCATCGGAGGACGTGAACACTTTAGTACGAAAGGGTCTCTCAGCATTCTCGAATCGGAAGTCTCCTGCAGCTCTCGAAGGAAGTGCTATTGGTGTTATGTTCTTCGAGAGGATACTTCACAACTTACAATCGCAAACATTCCGGTGGCAAATGAATTTCCAGACGTCTTTCCTGATAAACTACCAGGGCTGCCACTGCACCGAGAAGTTGACCTTTCCATTGAACTCGAGCCGGGGACGAGACCTATTTCCAAAGATCCTTATAGGATGGCGCCGGGCGAGATGAAGGAATTAGAGATACAGCTCGAAGATCTATTGGAGAAAGGGTTGATCCGCCCGAGCACCTCACCGTGGGGCGCGCCGGTACTTTTTGTTAAGAAGAAAGACAACTCTCTACGCTTGTGCATCGACTACAGGGAGCTTAATAAGGTTACTATCAAGAATCGATACCCACTACCAAGAATTGATGACCTCTTGGATCAATTACAAGGGCAGCCGTGTTTTCAAATATCGATTTATGGTCCGGATATCACCAATTGAGGATTCGGGAGGAAGATATACCCAAGACTGCATTTCGATCGAGGTATGGACATTACGAGTATATCGTGGTATCATTCGGGTTGACTAATGCCCCATCCGTTTTCATGGAACTGGTGAACAGAGTTTTGATTGATTTCCTCGATAAATGCATGGTGGTTTTTATCGACGACATCCTGATCTATTCTCGAAGCCGACATGAACACAAGGAACATTTTAGGCAAGTGCTGAGCGTGTTAAGGCAACACCAACTTTATGCGAAACTTTCCAAGTGCGAATTCTGGATGCCGGAGTTAATTTTTATCGGACATGTCTCGGCAGAAGGTGTCAAGGTCGACCCACAAAAGATCGAGACAATAATGAGTTGGGAACCGCCGAAGAACGTCAAGGAGGTAAGGAGTTTCCTAGGATTGGCGGGTTACTATCGAAGATTCTTCGAGGCCTTTTCCTGCATCGCCCGACCATTAACGAACCTACTGAGAAAGAGCACCAAATTTGTATGGACTGCAGACTGCCATAAGAGATTCAACAAGCTCAAGTACTAGTGTTACCGCAGGGTACGGAAGGATTCATTATATACACCGATGCATCTAAGTACGGACTAGGG
This sequence comes from Orobanche coerulescens, assembly GCA_033398695.1. Classification (NCBI taxonomy): domain Eukaryota; kingdom Viridiplantae; phylum Streptophyta; class Magnoliopsida; order Lamiales; family Orobanchaceae; genus Orobanche; species Orobanche coerulescens. The sequence continues at coordinate 99,385,855 of CM065810.1, read as the reverse complement.
TGTGTCTTCATGCAGAATTACAGAGTCATTGCATACACATCCCGACAACTGAAGGCGTACGAAGTAAATTACCCGACGCACGACTAGGAGCTATCCGCAGTGGTGCATGCCCTCAAGATTTGGAGGCACTATCTTTACGGAATTACTTGCAAAGTTTTCACGAATCATAAGAGTTTGAAATATATCTTTACTCAGAGATAATTAAACATGAGGCAGAGGCACTGGTTGGAGCTAATCAAGGACTATGATGTGGAAATCTCCTATTATCCCGGGAAAGCCAATGTGGTAGATGATGCTCTTAGTCGGAAAACTACACAAGAAGTAATGGTATCCAGCATAACAGTTCAGCCCGAACTCCAGCAAGACATCAGAGAAGCAGCACCGAAGTATGGATACAACGTAGGCAAGGACAATTATGCTCAATTAACATACTTTCATCCTTACTAGACGAGATACGTCTAGCACAGATGAGAGATCCCGAATTACGTGCGATTGGAGCAAGAATCGAGGAAGGAGATGTTTCCGATTATAAGATCCAGGGTGATTTGGTGAGATTCAAGAACAGGATCTGTATTCCACCGAATGACGGGCTGAAGCAAACTATACTGAAAGAGGCGCACTCCACTCCCTATTCTATTCACCCCGGAGCAAGCAAGATGTATAAAGATTTGTGACAGAGTTTTTGGTGGAAAAATATGAAATAGGAAGTTGCTAGGTTCGTCGCCCGATGTATGATGTGCCAACAAGTAAAGATTGAACCCCGTAGACCAGCCATAATTATGCAACCCCTACCCATCCCGGAGTGGAAATGGGAGAGCATATCAATGGACTTTGTCACTAAGCTACCTATGGCGGTGGGAGGAAAGGATACAATTTGGGTCATTGTTGATCGATTGACAAAATCGGCACATTTCATTCCTATTCAGGAGACAACCGGGACAGAGCAACTAGCCGTCATTTTCATCAGAGAGATCGTAAGGATGCATGGCGTTCCCTCATCCATCATTTCGGATAGGGACACCAGATACGTGTCTCGTTTTTGGAAAGACGTCCATAAAGCTATGGGGACCCAAATACATTTTAGCACGGCTTATCACCCTCAGACGGATGGACAGAACGAACATACGATTCAAACCTTGGAAGATATGTTGAGGGCATATGTGCTCGATTGGGGTAAGGATTGGGCTAGACATCTGGAATTAGTGGAGTTCTCATACAACAACAGCTGGCATGCAAGCATAGGCATGACACCGTTCGAGGCCCTGTATGGGCGAAGATGCAAGTCGCCATTATGCTGGGATGATGCTTCCGACACTGCGGTTACCGAGTTAGATCTGATCCAGAAATCCATTAAGAAGATCTCTATCATTCGAAAGCACATGCTAGCCGCACAGATCCGGCAGAAATCTTATGCCGAAAACCGACAGCGACCGTTAGAATTTGCGGTCGGGGATCATGTTTGGGTTAAAGTATCACCTATGCGGGGTATCCGGCGTTTCGGCCAAAAGGGCAAGTTAAGCCCGAGATTTATAGGTCCGTTTGAGATATTGGACCGGGTAGGGAAGCCCGCATATCGATTAGCTCTACCGCCGCATCTGGATGGAGTGCATAACATTTTTCATGTCTCCCAGCTAAGGAAGTATGTCTACGATCCGAGTCACAAGCTCAATTTCGAAGAAGTGGAAATTTTCGATGACGCTACCTTTAGAGAGGTACCGATCGCCATTTTGGATCGGCGTGTGAAGATGTTACGAAATAAAGCCATACCCCTCGTGAAGATTCAGTGGTCGCACCACAGCATGGAAGAAGCGACTTGGGAAACCGAGATGAGCATGAAAGAGAGTCATCCCGAGTTATTTTCTTAAGTTTCGTGACGAAACTATTTTTAAGGGGGGTGATATGTAATACCACCGGTATTTCATGCTTGATTACTTTGTACTGTGTGAATTTTTGTAATGTGACATCATTTCTATTTATGTATGCCATTGAGTGCTATACAATTGTGCGATGTAAATGAAACGGAAGTGGCATGCCTTGACTTCGTGGGACGATTGTCGGTACGAATATGACGGTGGCCAACGACTTGTTCCCCGATAATTGTTGACGAGTGGAAGGGACGGTCACCCCGAGTTGGTTAGAATGTGATATGTGGCTAAAAGTTTGAATGTCTAACGCACGCTAGAGTTTATGTCTAACGCACGTTAGAGTTTTGCCTAACGCGCGCTCCATCTTATACCTAACGTACGCTATATTTCGAGTGTTTCGAACGTTAAGGTAGTTATATTACGTACGTAACGGGTGAGTCAGTCTTCCGACCAGAATCCTCCTTTTGACGCAGACGGAGCTACTTTCGGCGGGCTAGAGGACAAACAAGTCAACTCTTCATAGCGTACGCTATCCTCCAAATTTAACGTACGCTACCGACTGGAGCTTTACGTACGTAAAAACGACTTATGTACGTAACACTTGGGCACATTTCGGACAGTGGCGGTTTTTACGTATGTTGCCGTTAAACTATTACGTACGTAACAAGCTTTACGTACGTAATACCGGTATGATTAACGTACGTTAACAAAACCGAGCTTTATAAAATGACACTTCCCCTCTTCATTTGCACGACCCCAACATTGCAAAATAACACCCTTGGAGAAATTCCTAGCCTTATACTCGGTTCTTAGCCTCTTATATACTTGAATTAACATTGAGGAGGTGGTTTCTTGAGCTCCAGTGAAGATTATCCAAGTCATTCAAGTCACTTTTCGTTTCTCCTCGTAATTCTTGTAGATTCGTCAACTCTCTTCATTATTCTTCATCCACTAAGGTAAGCCTACCAATCCCTGGAGTAATATCTTCGATGTTTTTGATTATACTTATTAGATTACGGGTATTGGGTAGATTTTGCCAACCTTCGTAGACAATCTTTTCGGACGAAATTGTAGTAACCGGAGTTATCATTTCTCGTATGTTTCGTTTCATACAAATCATATCTATCATACGAAATTTCATTTCAATCATCACTAGGAATGTAAAATTTGACGAATCAATTGTAGGAGAATTCGTAGTAATCCGTCACCGTAAGTTCCATTGTTCGTAGCCACCCTTACCTTGCGATTCTTGACACTTAGTAAACTAAGGAAAACAATTCGATAGTATAATTTGTTGTGCGGCAATTTATACGCCTCGATGGCGATCGGCATAATGGTCAAGAGCCAGCTAAAGAAGACAGATGCTGGGCAAGCGCCTAGCAGTCGATGTCCGAGGCGATCATATATTGGCATCTGGCGATCGCCTCTAATGTCCGATTGGAGACGATCGTCCCATGCCACGCATGAATCCGACACCCGTCAAAGTCTACGAAGACCGAATCTCGGGTGAAGACCCACATGCGGATCTGCAAAAGGCGCCGCGAGAACAGGCCCTACTCCAGCCCATCAGCAGCTGTCAGTGATAAGGACGGCCTCACCAACCGACAGGACCTCCGAAAGGACCTAAAGTGGGACCGCCCAGGACAACGAGAAGAGGCACCTGCCGCCTCCTCATTGGTTCACTTCGCTTGCGTCCATCAGCAGCTGCGAATTTTAAGGAAACAGTCCCACGTGCTGGGACGATCGCCCGTCTTATTGAAATACAGAAAACGGCGATCGCCCGCGGCGGACAGGGACGCCCCAGCAACCCTTTCACCTATAAATAGAAGGCCTCTAGCATTGGCAGAGACACAGTAAAAAATGTTAACAAAAACACAGTTTACAACGTGAACACATATCGCTAAAAGCAAACAATACAGAGAACTCTCCATCTTTGTAATAAGAACTCACAGATCTTCTACTCTGGTTCTTCCGGCAATCTTCAGCACTCGATAGCTAAGATAACTAGAGTCTTTACACTCATTGTAACATTAATATCTGTACTCACTAGTATTCAAATTAATAACATCTCGCGAGAGCATTCAAGCTCGGGACTAACAACCCCGACAAATCTTGTGTTATTTATTTCCTCATGGACGTGCTCTCGCACTTTGTTTGTTACTCGTCTATTCCAGCATATCATCTCCGGATAATATCTTGGGTAACAACAATTGGCGCTAGAATAAGAGGCTCTTAACCTTCATATTTTATTCCGACCATCTCGAAGAACACTCACTGTTCTCCGGGGCATATACTTGAAGAAACACTAACTCTTCTTCAAAGAAAAACCTTCAGAGTCATGACGTCTGCCACGACCTCGAAAAGAGCCACCCTACGATCTGCCGGACATCTTATTCCGGCCCAAGCCGAATCCCAACCTATGGCGGAAGGCGACCGCGGCGACGCTAGGCTCTCACTCCCGCCCCCGAGGGACGGCCCCAGCCTCTCACTCGATCAGTTCCAAACTGCGGAACAGATCGAGGAGGCTATGGCCATCCTCAGGGAGCGACGGAGGGCATGCGACTCGCCCACCATTACTCCCTCAGCCATCCGCCGTGCGGGCAAGTGGAAGCTCAATGGGCTATATGTCGAGAAATCGTCAGAAAGCCCCGAGCCATAGGAAAAAGCGCTCGTAAGGCGAGACGATTCCATCTTCAGCCGCCTCGGGAGTGATCCCTCATGGCGACCAGGGCATTCGGGCCCCAGCCGGGAGACATCAGAGTCCGAATCCGTCACCAGGAGTTCGGCATACCCGACTCCCAGAAGACAGGCCGGCCAACAGGCTCCCACTCGCCCAAGAATTGAGCTCGGTGGCAGAGAACTCGTCACCTACCACGGGGCCATAAGATCGGTACACGATCGCCTCGGCTCCCGTTCTGAGAGCCAATCCGCAAGCAGTCAGCTACGGCGATGGCCGCCATGCAGCGCCAGCTCGACGAAATGAAGGCGCTCCTAGAAACTGGGGCAGGCGCCAAGAGATCGATCGCCGGACCGAGTGAGCCACTTGCGGCCCAGATCGAGCTCGCCCCCGTACAACCAAAGATCGCTCCTCCTCAAACACCTCTATATGAGGAGAGATCGGATCCTGAGACCCACTTGAGCAAGTTCCGGATTTACATGACCGGATGTGGGGCATCGGACGCGACGAAGTGCCGAATGTTCCCATTGACATTGGGCGATCTTGCCCATAGGTGGTACATCTCACTGCCACCACTCTCGATCAACTGTTTTGAGAAACTAGCGAACGACTTCACGTCGTATTTCGCCGCCAAAGTCGCTCGGCCAGAAGGCCCCCACCGCATGATGAAGATCAGGCAGGGGAAGGACAACCCCGACGAAGACTACATCGATCGGGTGGATGAAATAGTCCTCACCGGCGAGCCCATTAGCGACGAGCTTGCTCTCTACTCGGTCCTAGGGGAATTCTATGGTCATTCACCCATGTTCAGGCACCTCACGAAGGACATCCCCCCGACCTACGCGATCTTCCGTGTCAGGGCCGCTGATTTTATGGCTAGGCAGAGGATGCTCACCCTTCGCTTAGGCGAGGGATCTACCGGGGAAGGGAAGGCGCCATATTCCATCCCGAAAAAGGCGGTCGCAAAGCTGCCCGGTGAATTCAAGGCCTTCGAGGATGTGGAAGTTCACCTCCTCCGCAACCTCAATCTGTCTCCGGCCCACATTTTCAACGCCATCAAGGGGCACGAGTGGCTTAGCAAACCAAAGCCAATGAGGGACAACGGTCATCTAGACCGCAGCAAATTTTGTGCCTACCACAAGAGTCCCGGCCACAACACTAGCCAATGCCGCGACCTCTTCAGACAACTCTGGAGACTGTTTGAGGAAAGCAAGTTGGATAACTTGGTTACCAAGCCAGAACCCCGGGCAGAAAGGACCGTGGGGCACGATCGCCGACAGAATGACGGAATCCCTCCCAACCCGGTCGCCGGATCGAGTAGAACAAGCCGGAGTACTCATACGAATCAATCCCTCTAATCAACCCCGGCGGCCGGATCAATATGCTTCAGTCGGGAGGAGGAAACCTCGGAGGCCTTTCCCCGGTTTCCACCATGTCGAACAGAAAACGGAAGGCCGAGTTAAGGGCATTCGCCGGGGTACATGTCGTGGTACCCCCATAGCCGACCATCACCAAAGACGCGCTCATCACTTTCTCCAACAAGGATAGGGAGGGAGTGCAGTGCCCCAAAGAGGATGCATTGGTAATCTCTGCATGTATCCTTGGGAAAATGGTCGATCGCGTGCTGGTTGACAATGGGAGCTTTTGCAATATCATATTCAAATCTGCTCTTGACCATCTCGGAAACCTGACCAAGTTCATCAAGCCATTTGATACCGTGCTTCAAGGGTTTGGCGACAACACAGTCCAAGCCTATGGAAGGATCAATCTCTCTGTCGAGCTAATGTGTTACGATCCCAAGGTTAGGATCACTAGGAACCTCAATTTTGTAATCATAGATAGGCCCAGCATATATAATGGGTTCCTAGGTCGCCTATTTCTAGAAACCTTCGAGGGGGTCGCCTCTTCTTTCTTTTACTGTATCAAATTCCCCACTGCCGACGGGACGGTCGGTACTGTAAAAGGAGACCAGCTAATGGCTAAGAAATGTTTGAATTACTCATGTGTCGTAACTTCTTTCAACATTTTCCATAATATTTATAACATTGAGACGATCGACAATCAACCGATGGAGATCGACGAGCCAAGCACCTCGTACCAGCCCGACTCAGAGGACGGCATCTCATATTGATTGACGGATGACATCGAGCCAAGGATCGGTTTCGAGCCAAGCCTCGACATCGATCCAAGGATCGAGTCCAGAAATCGTTCCAAATGAGAAGCGACCGTCCCCATTTAAGAGATGGAAAGTATAACGATAGATCCGGCTCGCCCGGAGCGGGAAGTGCAGATCGGCACAAGTGTCGGTCTCGAGTTAAAAAGTGATCTGATCAGTTTACTACGTAAGAACATCGGAGTCTTTGCCTGGTCGCATCAAGATATGGTCGGCATAAGTCCTGAACACGCTTGCCATTATCTAAAGATCGACCCAGAAAGGAAGCCTGTTCACCAGAAACGTAGGAAATTCGGTCCTGAGAAGTACGCAGCACTCGACACAGAAGTCAAAAAGCTACTCGACAACAAACTAATTAGAGTATCTACAGACGAGCCACAGTGGGTAGCCAATGCGGTGCTCATCAAAAAGCCTAGCAACTCCTGGAGGTTATGCATCGACTTCACCGACCTCAACGCGGCATGTCCAAAAGACCACTTTCCGATGCCTCTTATTGACCACTTGGTCGATAGCACGGCAGGTTGCGAAATGATGTCGTTCATGGATGCCTTCGTCGGGTACCATCAGATCCCAATGGCGGAGAAAGATATAAAACACACGTCGTTCCACATGGAAAAAGACATGTACTTTTGGGTCCGAATGCCATTCGGTCTGAAGAATGCGGGGGCGACCTACCAATGACTTGTCAACGGAATGTTCGCCAACCAGATCGGCAAGACCATGGAGGTTTACATTGACGACATCGTGGTCAAGAGCCTAAAAAAGGAAGATCACCTCAATTACCTTCCCGAGATGTTTGCCATCCTCGAGAAGTTCAACATGAAGCTGAACCCTAAGAAATGCAACTTCGGGGTAAGCTCCGGAAAGTTCCTGGGGCACATCGTGAGCCAGAGGGGGATCGAGGCGAACCCCACTAAGATCCAGGCGATCCTCGACATGCAGGAGCCACGGAATGTCAAACAGGTGCAACACCTCATAGGTTGTCTAGCTGCCCTTAACCATTTCATTTCTCGGCTCGGAGATAAAAGCAAGCCATTCTTCGCGACCATAAAGAACAAGAAGTTTGCATGGACAAAGGAGAGTCAAATAGCGTTCGCCAAAATCAAGGAGTATCTGTCTAACCCCCAAATCTTGGCGAAGCCTATCCCCGACGAGAAGCTATTCCTTTATTACCTGGCGGCCTCGGAGGTCGCGTTGAGTGCTGTTTTAGTGCGAGCTGAGGGGCAAGCCCACTTGCCAGTCTACTTCGTTAGTCAAGCGCTCCATAACGCGGAAACGCGTTACACGCCTCTGGAGAATATCGCCTATGCATTAATCATGAGTGTTTGCAAGCTGAAGGCCTACTTCTTCGAACACCAAGTGGAGGTTCTGACGACTCTCCCCTTAAGGCAAGTTCTGCACTGGCCAGACACCAACGGGCGACTCCTCAAGTGGTCACTGGAGATCGCCCAATACGGTATCACGTACGCCCCTCGCACAGCGATCAAAGGCCAAGCTCTGGCGGATTTCATGGTGGAATTAATGTTCCCACCCAGTCCGACCCAGATCGGCCGCCCTGCTTGGAAATTGTACGTACATGGCTCGGCGACCAACTCGCGAGCAGGGGCACTGATTGTCCTCATCAGCCCCGATGGCCAAAGTTTCACAAATGCTGTGCGTTTTGGGTTCCGTGCGACCAATAATGAAGTCGAGTACAAAGCCCTGATAAATGGGCTCGATCTAGCACTCGTCCTGGATGTTCTCCGCCTCCACATTTTCATGGACTCCCTCTTGGTCGTGAACCAAGTCAAGGGAGAATATGAGGCGTGCGGCGAACAAATGATCAAATACCAAGAATTGGTCGCCGAAATGTGCACAAAGTTTGAAGAAGTGCTGATCGAACAAGTCCCGAGAGAGCACAACTCCCAGGCCGATGCCCTATCCAAACTAGCATCATCAGATGGGGTGGCAGATTTCTCTAACATCCAAATTACAAAATCAGCAAAGTCGGTGATCGACAGAAGCCTGATTACCACAGTTACCATTGCTGAAGAGAACTCGATGACTCTGTTTATTAAATACTTGAAGGACGGGACGGTCCCCGCCGATCGTATCAAAGCTCGCCAGCTTCAGCTCCGTGCAACCAGATACACCCTATTGGACGACCAGCTTTACAAGCGAGGTTTCAGCCTCCCTCTCCTCAAGTGCATTATGCCGGAGGAAGGCCGACTCGTTTTAGCCGAGATCCATGACGGGATCTGTGGAAATCATGCTGTGGGGCGAGCTCTCATCCAAGACAACCAGGCAAGGTTTTTTCTGGCCTACACTACAAAAAGACGTGATCGCCTACGCCCGATCATGTCACAGGTGTCAAGTGATGGGCCCAAACATCAGGCTATCCCTCGAGTAGCTCACTTCTATGTACAGTCCATGGCCGTTCGCCCAATGGGGCATCGACCTCATCGGTCCTTTGCTGACGGCGCCAGGGGGATGTAGATTTGCCATCGTGGGGGTCGATTATTTCACAAAATGGGCTGAGGCCTAGCCACTCAACAAGATCGGCCAAGAACAAGTAATCAAGTTCATTTGGAAGAACATCATATGCTGGTTCGGTCTACCCCAGGCTATCATCTCCGACAACGGGAAGCAGTACGACGGTTTGGAAGTCATGCAATTCTGCTAGAAATGGGGAATCAAAAAGTTGTTCTCAGCCCCTTACCACCCTCAGACGAACGGGCAGGTAGAGGCTGTAAACAAGATCCTCAAACACACGATCAAAGCAAGACTCGAATCCAAACAAGGAAGATGGGCGAGCGAGCTCCCGGATGTTTTGTGGTCCTACCGAACGACGACCCGAAACTCAACCGGCGAAACCCCATTCGCCCTCGCCTTCGGAACAGAAGCGGTGATCCCTTCGGAGATCGCCATCCTCAGCCACCGAACTGAACAGGAAATGACGACGGACAATGATGTAGCCCGACGGATCGACTTGGATATGCTCGAAGAACGACGACTGGCCTCAGAAATGAAGAACACGATCAACAAAAGGAGATCCGAAAAATTCTTCAATTCGAAGGTCAAGGAAAGGTGATTCCAAGTGGGCGACCTAGTCCTCAAAAAGGTCCAGACTCACACGGGAGTATTTGGCCCGAATTGGGAGGGCCCCTTCAGGATATCTAAACGGCTGACCAGAGGAGCCTACGAACTCCAACACTCGGACGGCACTACGGACCAATATCCCTGGAACGCCGTACATTTGAAAAAATACAACCAATAAAAATTCTGTATTCAGTTACCCAATGTATAAAGAGTTTAATGAGATTTTCCGATCCCCTATATATGATTCACCTCGACAAAACAAACAAATAAAAAAGAGGATGACTCGCTCTCCCTACAAGAGGTTGTCATCTAACCTGACAGACCTATGCAAGCGATCTCCCCTCCAAGCACAACTTATACCGTCGAGGATCATCATTTAACATGGCGGTCCGAGGTAGAAAAGTGCAGCCATGGTCCTAGAGGTCGATGGAACCGACAACTTCGTCCATAAAAGGTTCCTTTGGGACGCGATCGCTCGCCCTTCGTTTAAGTACGAGGCGGGCGTAGCCGAAGGACCCTCCAAAAAAATCTGTGGACACGCTCACCCGCCCTCAAAGGTTCATCATCTAACATGATGGACCCGGACAAGGCGACGCGTCCCTACCCCCGTCACAATGTATACCGTCGAGGATTGCCATCTAACATGATGATCCGAGGTAGAAAAGTGCTAACAAGCCACGGACGTGGAGCCGATTACTCCGACGACGCCCCGTGCAAGGACTCCTCCAGACCAAGACCGCTCGCCCTTCGTTTAAATATGAGGCGGGCACAGCCTAACGGAGGACCCTCACAATAAAGTGAGTCGCGAGACAGACCTACAGGTGAAATGTCCCTCACACACAAGACACGGTCATGGAGATCGGTCCATCGAACTCTGCGACCGTGCACGGTCCTCAAGGTCGAAACAATTAGCCTCCCTCGAGGAATCAACAAAATTGAAGATCGCATGAAACAAACTAAAGATAGCTCACCAAACGTATTATTTTCGTTCCCTTACTGTCGCTAAGTAAACGAAAACAAGGGGCAAAGCGAAGCTATTCATACATGCAATCAGGAGGACGGAACCACACACGATCGACTTTGTTCAAACACACACATGACGATCAGTTTTCTTCAAGAAATTTACAAGTAAGAATTTCAAGTGTACCAGTGCATTCGGATCTATTGATACAACGGACGCTCTCCAAATAATTGTGCAAAATCGAAATGACACGAAAAATTTAGAGAGGCAATTGTACAAATAAAAAGTCAGATGCAAAAATGTATTTTATTCCATTCAAATTGTTTGTACATACACGCCCGAAGGCAAAACAAGAAGAAACTGGAAATTACAAGAAAAAGAAACATCATAACAGCGGTCTCACTCAGGCCACCCCCGCCTGGCCTTCACCTCCAGCAGATGGATCGGCGCGCGCTTCCTCACCGGCTTCCGGATAAACAAGTTTGTCCGGCGACGGATACCAGCTCAGATCGATCCCAAGGTCGGTGAGGTCAAGGATCGGCAGAGAGAAGTCCAGCTGCAAGGGATGCTCAAGCACGTAGGCTTTGAAGTTTTCGATCAGAGGGCCGACCTAGAGCCCTCCCTTCTAGGCAGCGCGGATGGCGTCGGCGTAAGCCATGTAATAAGCAAACTCGCCGACGTACTCCACGCTGAGGTAGGGATCGGTCTCGATCGCCTCCAACTTCTCCTTCGGCACTGCGGCTGTTTTGTCCGCATCCTTGAGCTCAGCTACCTTGGCGGCCAGCTCCCCCTTCGACGACTCCAGCTCTCCATTTAGCCAATCCACCACCGCCTTCAGCCCGGTCACCTCCTCCTGCGAGGCCGCATGCAACCGACGAGCCTCCGTCATCTGGTCGCGCATCCAATCGACCACTGCCCGGGACTAGTCGAGCTCCTACCTCATCCGGTCAAGATCTTATTTAGCTCGCTTGGCCGTCTCAGCATACTCCTTCTCCATGGCCACGATCCTATCGACAAACTAGGCGTTCTGGTTCCGAGCTGCCTCAAGATCCGAATGGAGGCGAGCAGTAGAGGTCCGCCCCTCATAATCTTTAACAGCTTGAGCGGCCATCATCGCCGCTTGGAGGGTCAAGGCAAGAGTCGCCTGCATGGCATATCCAGACCGGCATCTCCAGACTGACGGCGCGCAATCGCATCCAGGTCAGTCGTCCAAGCCTTCTTAAGGGAGGAGATGGCCCGGGAGATGTAGGAAGGGACGTCGATAGGATCTCGAGGGGACTTGCTCGCCAGGAAATCCAACACCATCGGCGAGGTGTTCGAGTCGGCAAGGCGGATCCTGCAACAAAAAAACGAAGGAGTTAGTATGCACCCTACACAAATGACTTAACTCAGCAAGATCAAACCAGTCTTACCTTGCGACCTTCTCGGGGTCGCGGCCGAAATAGGGCTTGCCCCGCGGAGTATGGGCATCAGCGATCGCCGTAGTCTTTAGGAAGGCCGTTGAGGCCGTAGACCCCTCTGCCATTGGAATAGCATAAATAGGAGGCGCGGAAACCGGCGGCACCACAATAGATGCCTCCGCAGCAACAGTCGGTAAGGGCTTCTCCGGCCTCCGCCTCTTGCGGTTGCGCTGGAGCTGCTCCTCCTCCCGAGCCTCCGGCTCGACGACCGGCGCTATGATAGGTCTCTCCTCGAGGATAGGACGGGTCATCATTGCAGGGGCATGGCCCGCCTTCTTCCCTTCGTGGAGACGACTCATAAGGCCGGGGTTCGACATTATAATATCTCTCGGGGGCTCGGAGTAGCGGGGAAAGTGGATCTCTGTCAAAGAAGAAATTCAACCAAGTTAGACATCTCTTTCAATCAGACAATCGTCAAGCAGAAAAGAGATAGTAAACATTCATACCTGAATCCTTCAGGTGGCGAGGGAAGCGAAACAACCGAGCGCCCAACCAATGAGGTTTGTTGTTGACCGTGCGAACGTCGATGTAGTTGTCCGGTAGATCGCGGATTCGCTCCCAGACGATCAATAAGTCAAATGGAAAGTCGCCGATCGCTGGAACAAGGGAGCCTGCAAAAAGGAAACCAAATTAGATCAGTTCAAGGTGTATCCGAACAAAGGGAGAGTTAAAACCCTTACTCGGATTCCTCTCCTGAAAGCTGGTGGGGATATCCAACTCATCCTCTAGTTTATCGCTCGCCGCCGACCTCCACGCTCCGCTGACCAACACTATTTTGTCATGTCGCCCCGAACTTTGTTCGGCACCCCGAGGACCACCCTACCCATGCGACCCTGAATGTGGTAGCCGCCAACTGAACCCTTTTGCGCCGTTAGCTTGAAAAGGTAGTTCATTTCCAGCGCAGAAGGTAGACGGAACAGCCGGTGACCGCCAAAAAGAGTCAAGGTACTGATAATCTGCAGCCAAGCGTTCGCGTCAATTGGAGCGGCGCCACATTCCAGGCAGACAGCAGGTATGACATGGCGAACGGCAATAGGAACCGCAATCTGGCCCCCATGATCAGTTCGTTAACGGCGACCATACCCTCGGGAGGTTGGTCGGCGCGTTCGTTCTCCGAGGGCACATACAATGAGACATCAGAAGGGATATGGAACTCCGCCCTCCAGCGACTCAAGTCCTTCCTGGTCGCCGAACTCCGGATCTGACCGAGGGTCTACGGGGAGCATTCCGCGGCGCGAAATGACGTCCGCTTCACGGGTTCATAGGGGTGGGCGACCGAGTACGTGGTCCGGCCAGCCTCTCCATAAGTCCGGCGAATTCCAGAAAGGCCCGACCGAACACACTGTTCTGCTCCCAATACAGCCTCACCGCCTCATCCTTGTCTACCGGCGAGCCCTTCTGCCCCACCGCCGACCTCGTCGCGTCAGCCTCGTTGAAAAGCTCTTCAACCTCCGCGGGTGCAATTCCCGCACGAATGGCCTCGACGGCCGTCTCCATGTGAAGAGCCGCGGAGGTTTCTTCCCGGGCAGGCGAAGTCGCGGTGGCAGAAGAGCTACCCGCCTCATACACATTGGATCCTCCTCCAGACATGTTTGAAGAGAAAATGGGGAAGAGAATTTTTGTTCTTACTTAGAGAGAATGTTGATCGGCGCAAGAAGCTTCAAGGAATTTCGACAGAGTCTTCGTCTAAAGGCAAGGGCGCATAAAGATCTAAACTCCAGTAGCCCTAGCCCTTTTATAGGCGAGAGCAGGGACCTCTGTGCAAATAGGCAGAATCCCGGGGGCTGAAGTGCAACCGTCGGGGGAGACACATTAAATGCAGCCCTCGAAACTCGCGTACGCGTCGTTTCAATGGAACGCCAGGCAACAAGTCTGACAAAAACCATCGGACTCCCCCAACGGGAGCGCGACGCGTGTCCCTGTGACGTTTTGAAAGCCCGCCTCCACTTCCCGCTATTTCCAGCGCCTAAGAAGATCGTCCGAATTCGAAACCAGTTCGTCCAGGCGACGATCGTCCTTTTCATAAATAGATGAGTCGCTCGTCTAAAACAGGCAATCGCCAGCAGTGCCACCTCACCCCACGTCTTAAACATCGGAGCGAGCTGGGGGGCAATTGTTATGCGGCGATTTATACGCCTCGATGGCGATCGGCATAATGGTCAGGAGCCAGCTAAAGAAGACAGATGCTGGGCAAGCGCCTAGCGGTCGACGTCCGAGGCGATCGTATATTGGCATCTGGCGATCGCCTCTAATGTCCGATTGGAGATGATCGTCCCATGCCACGCGTGAATCCGAAACCCGTCAAAGCTTACGAAGACCGAATCTCGGGTGAAGACCCACGTGCGGATCCGCAAAAGGCGCCGCGAGAACAGGCCCTAGTCCAGCCCATCAGCAGCTGTCAGTGATAAGAACGGCCTCACCAACCGACAAGCCTGCCGAAAGAACCTAAAGTGAGACCGCCCAGGACAGCGAGAAGAGGCACCTGCCGCCTCCTCATTGGTTCGCGCCGTTGGCGTCCAACAGCAGGTGCGGATTTTAAGGAAACAGTCCCACGTGCTGGGACGATCGCCCGCCTTATTTAAATACAGGAAACGGCGATCGCCCGCGACGGACAAGGACGCCCCAGCAACCCTTTCACCTATAAATAGAATGCCTCCAGCATTGGCAGAGACACAATAAAAAACGTTAACAAAAACACAGTTTACAACGTGAACACATATCGCTAAAAGCAAACAATACAGAGAACTCTCCATCTTTGTAATAATAACTCACAGAGCTTCTACTCTGGTTCTTCCAGGAATCTTCAGCACTCGATAGCTAAGATAACTAGAGTCTTTACACTCATTGTATTTGTACTCTAACATTAATATCTGTACTCACTAGTATTCACATTAATAACATCTCGCGAGAGCATTCAAGCTCGGGACTAACAACCCCGGCAAATCTTGTGTTATTTATTTCCTCACGGACGTGCTCTCGCACTTTGTTTGTTACTCGTCCATTCCAGCATATCATCTCCGGATAATATTTTGGGTAACAACATAAATGTCATTGAATATCAAACCACCAAAATTATTGTGTAATGGTAATCCGCCGATTGTAGTATTTTCAATATAGAATTGAATTAGAAATTATGAGGTTCGATTATGCTATAATCATTTGTTGAAAACCGAAAAATAATAGGGATAATCTTGTTGAGCAAATCGATATATCTAACGTTAACCGTAGAATTGAACGGTATAAGGGTACGTAATGCTTATGAATTTAGAAACGATACTAATGTTGACAATTAAAGCTATGCTAGGAATCCGATTAGGGAAGGGAGACTAGTTTTATTCATCATGATCCGTACGAGGTGTTAATCGGATATTACGTGACTAGGTTAAGCTCGAGCGGGCGTGGGGACTCCGGTTATCATAAAGCACCTACCGTCGGATCACAGGCAAGTGGAATCTTGCTAGAGAATTGCTAATATTGATGTTATGTTCGTATGTGTGTATGTGCCATTTTTGATGAATGCCGACGGTTGTCTTTCCCTAAAATATGTTATAAATGGGCCGATGTGTTGGGGATAAAACCTGTATGGTACCCGTGTGGAAATGTGTTAGAGGATAAGACCCGAATTGGGCACCTATGTTCCTGGGTATTCCCGTGTGGATACTTTCGTGACCCTTGGTTACAACCTTGGGGTTTATGTGATAAAAAAAGAGAGACAACGTCGGTTGTGTGATGAAATATTCCCTGTTGGTTATTTGGTACTGTGATTAGTAAAATGGCGTATATCGTTGTTAGTAGTTGTTATTGGTATACCTTCTCTAACCCTGGTTATCTGGCATGATTCGTCGTGTCAGGTAAAATTGTTAATCATGTGCAGGACATACCCGAGGGGTCCGGTCAGACTTGAGCGGTGTTGGAATTATCTCTTGTCGCTGCTTGAGTTAAATTAAATCTGATTTCTTTTTAAAAACCTCCGTTGTGTAATAATCGAACTTTGAATTTCATTTTTTTTCCTTAAAAATCTTTCGGCTCATGTTATGTAAACCGTGAACTTAATGTTTTATCGCAATCTCCTTAAATTGTCTATTTTCTAACTAAGCCTTGTGGGTCCCACGTAGGATTCACGGCACTGTAATACCTCGGGAGATTTTGGGGGTGTTACAACATGTTTTTGATGTCTTGTGCTTGGATATTTCTGTGTAATGCTTGAATTATTTTCAATGAAATGTGCATTCCCTTCGTTTGGTTGTCATGTACTTTGGCATTTGTTAATTATGTGATTTCATTTTGGTGCATGGCATTTGATTGGTATCTTGTTATATATATACGCAACAACACAGGGGGAATCCTTTTTGTTTATGACAAAAAGGGGGAGAAACACTCCAAAAACCCGAACGTACTAACATATCGAACAAGTTACCTTGATTCGAAATTTTTTAAACGTTTTTGGAGGTATATATTAAATGTTTTGAAATCATCAAAAAGGGGGAGATTGTTGACTCAAAGTATTTTGATGATGATTATATTCAAAACATTTAACAAAATCTATCCCATCGAGCTGTTACATTGAAGGATTTTGTTCCTAGCGCAAGCTACATAATGAATGGTAGCGCACGCTATCGAGGGAAAAGTCACCTGCAGTCAGGCAAGTAATCTGCAGTCAAGTTGGAGTCACCTGATGGATAGTGCACGCAAATCCTATAATATTAGCGCACGCTAAGTTGTCAATCTTAGCGCACGCTATCATCTATCTATAGCGCACGCTATCGCACTCAAGGCAGAGAGTCAGTAAGGTCTGACAGAAAAAGGAAAAGTATTTGTGCACGCTAAGGACGTACACTTACGTACGCTATTCAGAGGTCTTAGCGCACGTTACATGTCAAACCTTGCGCACGCTACCAGAAATCATGTTGGTAGTCCAGTAGGCTCTGGACTCAAATCAAGGAAGCTATTACGTACGCTAAACAAGATAACATACGTTATCTGGAAAAGTTGTAGCGCACGCTACAATACATTTGTTAGCGCAAGCTAAGTGTTCAAATTCCTACCATTAGTCAACTTATCCATTGGAACGCAAACGTCAAAAAGAAGATCCATAAAATCTGGAAAGCTAATATAAAATAATACTAGCGCACGCTAATGTATCAGTACTAGCGCACGCTATGTACATATTATCCGTTAGAAAAGAGACGTTGGGAAGACAAACCGACAAGATTCAACAGTCAAAAGAGAAGACCTGTTGACCAACGATAACGCACACTACAGAAGACCGAATAGTGCACGCTAGACATGTATTATGACCGTTGGTACAGTTTAATGACCGTTGATGAGTCGATTCTTGATCGACTCATTCTGTTCTATCTAGTCGTGTTTTTGTTTATTTTTTAGTATTTTTGTTCTCTTTTATGTGTGGTATGTTGTGTTTTTAATTTATAGGTATCCAAGCGAAGATTGTGGTGAAATATGCGCTTTCATAGCTAATATTGGAGTTTATGACGATCAAAAGCTAAAACGGGGCCTAAAACGACAAAAGATTGAAGCAGTATCGGTCGAATCTTCTAAATTCCAAAATCTCCACTCCGAATTGAGATGTGTTATCCCTTGATATAAATTCCTCGTGAAATTAGCTTCGAAAAGGTATATCATATGCTAAAATCCGAGGTGTATTGATACAAGAACGAAGGATCAAGCCGAAGAAGACCAAAAACTGGAGTCGACCGCATCAGGCAACTCGGCCGTGCCATATAACACGGCCGGGTCTCTTTACAGTTAAAAATATATTTTGCAGAAGAGTACGACACGGCCGTGTCATGGGACACGGCCGAGTCACGGTCCAATCGGTTTTGCAATTCTAGCGCAGTACAACACGGCTGTATCATGGGACACGGCCGAGTCTCAATACAGAACACCTTTTCCTTTATCCAGGGCAGTACGACACGGCCGTGTCCCAGGACACGGGCCGTGTCACTTTTCGGTCCAAGTCATTTTCTTTGATATTTTTGCACAACTTTAAGCCTTTTCTTGATATTTTTGGCTATAAAAAAGGGAGGTGGAGACCATTTGGAGAGATGCTTATCTTGTGGGACATATTCTTGAGGGAAAAACACAAGATTGAGGGAGAAAACACCAAAAAGTGAGGAAAAAGGGAGATTATTTCATCATCTTCTTTGTATATTCTTGGAGTGAAAAATACATTTGTGAGATATAATAATTCCTTGTATCATTTTGTTGTGAATTCTTGAAAGAAGATCATCAAACCTTCATCGGGAGTTCGATTTCGGCATTTACAAGGGAAGTTTCTACCATGTTTTGTTTTACAATTTCCATTATTATTGTTGAAATAATCATATGTAGCTAATCTTTTCATATGGGTTTTTAGATATAGCCACACACATGTTATCGATTGTTAGTTCCTTTTAATTTTCCGGGTAAAGTTTGGGATTGTTCCTCTTGTTCGTTCTTCGCATAAGAACTTTTGATTTAGATCATCAAACCTATTTCATAGTTGTTATTATTATTCAAAACGAGGGTTTTTATCGGTCTTCGGCATCAAACGGTCTGGTAGAAGTGATTGTAAATCTTCTCGAGCTTTTTCGCGCGATCTTTTAATGATTTACCTCATCAAAAGTAGTCGGTTAATTGATTGTTAGTTAGGGATTCATCCCCATCAAATGAGGTTACCTTATTTTCGTTGAGAACAAATCGTGATTTTTAGAATTACCGCCATCAAACGGATTTCTTTTAATCGTGAGCAATCGATAATTTCAAACCTTATTTATTTGAGTATCGGAACTAATAATTGATTATGTGTGTGTCGGTGACTCTAAATCCCCATATCAATCTCATTATTGTTATCTCTCATTTATCCGACGATCAAATTGGTGTTGTTATCACTTAGTTTATTTTAATTTTATGCGTTAGTATTGTAATCCAATCGAACCAATGATGTATTTTAATTTATTATACTTTTGCTCATTCAACTATTTGCCGAACAATATCGAACTTTAAACCGTTTCCAATTCCTCGAGAGATCGACCTCGGAGTTACTTGCCGCTTCCTACAAAAGCGATTCGTATACTTGCGAGTATTTAATTTTTCCATCAAGTTCTTGGCGCTGTTGCCGGGGAATTGGCGTTTAATTTTTAATCTTGTTTTAATAATAGTTGAATTTCTATTCTTGATCAATTTTATTTCGATAAAATTCGCTCTTACTTCCTTTGTTTATGCTTGGTAAGAGATCGTTGGCTAACCCGATTCTTCCGCCCATAGACGAAGTTCAAAGGATTAGAGCACCAAAAATAATGGCCACAACATCAATGGCAAACGACGAGGTGAATACGGATCTTGAAGAGTGACTTTTGCTCCAAGAAGATAACCCTCGTCAACCGAGGGTTGAGAATATTGCACAAAATATAGATGAGGAAGAAATTCGTCAACCAAGGTTTCCTAGATATGAGAATGTTGAGTGCAATCAAGGGATACCCGAAGCTCAACAAGGGAGATACTTCTATCCGAGACAACCACCCGTTGGAGTGCAATATGGAGCAAATTATTATCCCGGACCTCAATATGGGATGGAAGCAAACTACAACATTCCGCAACAACCTCCGGTCGAACATCTTATGAGGGACTATTCAAAGCTCGTAGTGAACACCGCCATTTCATGCATCCAATTAGCACCGGCCGCAAGGAACTACCACATAAGCGGATTTCACATCGAGCAATTGCCCTCATTCCACGGATTAGCACGTGAGGACCCGTTATCATTCATCCGAGACTTCTATGTGGCGATTGACAACTTCCCATTAAATGGGTTGAGCGAGGATCAACTAAGGATGAAGTGCTTCCCTTATACACTCAAGGATGGGGCGAAACAATGGTTGATGACTTTGGCGCCCGGCTCACTAAGAACATGGGATGAAGTTTACGATAAATTCATTACCAAGTACTTCTCTCATTCAAAGACTACACAATTGAGAACTCAAATCTCAACTTTCGGACAACAAGACGGAGAGGCATTTCACGAAGCATGGGACCGATTCAAAATGCTCCTCATTCAATGCCCACACCATCACTATCCGCTTCAACTACTTAATCAATTCTTCTATGATGGATTAACTCAATATTGCCAAGGAGCGGTAGATAATGCAGCCAGTAGTTCGTTTTGGGGTTTAACGGAGAGACAAACGTATGATGTGTATGAAACATTGGGAGCGAATTCTCAACAAAAAAGTGTACGTGTTCGTAGGGGAGCCGTGCACCAAGTAAGTGAGAAGGACGAGATGCAATCTAAAATCGATGAGTTGACAAATGAACTAAGACAACTCAAGACTCAAAATAAATCTTCTAGCTCACGAGTTTGCGAGATTTGCGGAGCACCCGGACATGATGCCAATTCATGCCCTTATACTTTTCCGAGAGAACAAACCGAACAAGTTAATTGGGCTATGGGACAAAGCACGGGAAGGCCCGAATGGGAAGAGAGGAGAAATAATTATGGCGGAAACGCAAGAAATGCACCTCTCCCAAATACTTATCATCCTGGGCTAAGAAACCATCCGAATTTCTCATGGAGAAACAACAACCCGATGCCATACGACACAAGCGCCCAAGCTCAATACAACGGAGGAAACCGAGCCCAACAACCAACGCGAAGTGAACCACCTCCACAACAAAGGAACTCTCTTGAGGAGAGTATTGCGGCATTCATTAAGGAGAGCAAGGAAAACCGAGAGGAGAACAATAAGAGGTTCGAATCTTTAGAAGCTTCGATGAAGAAAATGGAGATTCAAATTGGGCAACTTGCTACCGAGGCACGTAGACAAGAAAGGGGTAAACTACCGAGTCAACCCAAGCAAGCTCAAGCCATTACCACTCTCCGAAGTGGTAAAGTGATTAATAAAGAAGTTAATTCCGAAGTAAAAGAAAGAGGCGATGAGAAAGAAGACGAGTCGGGAAATCAAGAGGAGAAAATAGACGAAGCAACTTCGACTTCCAAGCTTCACAAATCCGCTCAACCATATAAGCCACCAATTCCTTTTCCGATCTGACTTAGAAAAGCAAAGCAAGATGAGCAATTTTCCGAAATCTACGACATGCTTTCAAAAGTTCATGTCGACTTACCTCTTTTGGATGTTGTGAAGAACATTCCCGCTTATACAAAAATTTTCAAAGATTTGACCTCCAACAAAAGAAGATACAATGGGAACGAGAAAGTGGTGCTCTACGAGGTAGAAACAAGGGGTCAAAAGAAAGGCGATCTCAGAAGTTTTATGATCGACATCACTATGGGAGACAAGAAAGTTGCTCGTGGGATGTTAGATTTGGGAGCAAGTGTGAATCTCGTGCCATACTCGACCTATTTGAGGCTTGGACTTGGGGGAATCAAACCGACAAGAATGACTCTTCAAATGGCGGATAGGTCGGTGAAATACCCCAAGAGAGTCATTGAAGACCTATTAGTGCAAGTGGACAAGTTGGTGATTCCAGCCGATTTTGTTATCTTGGAGATGAGGGATTTCGGGACAAGTGAAAATGAAGGGACAATACTTCTAGGACGGTCGTTCATGCGTACAACAAAAACAATCGTCGATGTTGATGAAGGAAAAGTCACCATGACCGTCTTGGGCGAAACCGTGGAAATCAACGTGTTCGGTTCATCTCCTATCCCTTCTCATATTTATGCTGCCCATGATGTGAATTTTATTGATTGCATTGATTCTTTGGTTTATGATACATATTTTCATGATGATGTAGGGGACACGTTGCATGATGCTCTAACCGTTGAGCATGATATTGGGCTTAATAATCTAGAAATTGAAGAATTTGTTGCATTGTTAGATAATTCTGAAACAATTGATGAAGTTGACGGTTTTAAGATACCATTGGAATTAAAATTTGAGGAGCCTGTTGAAATCACCCCACCCCAACTTGAATTGAAAGAACTTCCAGCACATCTTAAATATGTTTTCTTAGGCAAAAGTGACACTTACCCTGTAATTGTCTCTTCCGAATTAACTCCCTTGCAAGAAAACAAATTAGTAGAAGTTCTAACTAAGTTAGAGGAAGCGATTGGGTGGAGTATTTCCGATATCAAGGGAATAAGTCCTGTTAGGTGCATGCATAAAATAATTCTTGAGGATAATGTTAAACCGGTTAGGCAACCTCAAAGGCGTTTGAATCCGAACATGCAGGAAGTTGTGAAAAAAGAAGTTTTGAAATTGCTAGATGTCGGAGTCATCTACCCGATATCCGACAGTAAGTGGGTGAGTCATGTGCATGTAGTACCTAAGAAATCTGGAATAATGGTGGTTCGTAATGATAAAAATGAATTGGTGCCCACTAGAACAGTAACCGGTTGGAGGATGTGCATTGATTACCAGAAATTAAATGCCGTAACAAAAAAGGATCATTTTCCCCTTCCTTTCATTGATCAAATGTTGGAACGTTTAGTTGGGCATGATTATTACTGTTTTCTAGATGGTCTTTCAGGTTTCTATCAAATTGCCATTGCTCCGGAGGATCAAGAGAAGACCACTTTGGCTTGCCCTTTTGGCACTTTTGCCTTTAGGAGGATGCCGTTTGGTCTTTGCAATGCTCCCGCTACTTTTCAAAGGTGCATGCTATCCATATTCTCCGACTTGTTAGAAAAATCCATCAAGGTACTCATGGACGACTTTTCTGTGTTTGGAACCACTTTCGATGATTGTTTAAATAATTTGACTATTGTGCTAGAACGATGTATTGAGTGTAATCTTACACTTAGTTGGGAAAAGAGTCATTTTATGGTAAAACAAGGTCTTGTTCTAGGTCATGTGGTTTCCAATAAAGGAATGGAGGTTGACAAGGCTAAAGTTGATTTGATTGTTAAATTACCTCCGCCTTCATGTGTCAAAGAGGTTTGAAGCTTTTTAGGGCATGCCGGGTTTTATAGGCGCTTCATTAAAGATTTTTCGAAAATTGCCCGCACTTTGAGTAACCTTTTGTGCAAAGATGCTAAATTTGATTTTACCGAGGAATGTTTAGTCGGTTTTAACACTTTGAAAGAAAAGTTAACTTCCACACCTATTGTTGTTGCTCCCGATTGGTCTCTCCCATTTGAAATTATGTGCGATGCGTCCGACTTTGCTATAGGTGCTGTTTTGGGGCAAAGAGTGAATAAATTTTTGCACGTGATTTACTATGCTAGCAAAACGCTCGATGAAGCTCAGGCTAATTACACCACCACCGAAAAAGAATTTTTAGCCATTGTGTATTCTTTAGACAAATTTCGATCCTACTTGGTTGGCTCAAAAGTAATTGTGCATACGGATCATGCCGCATTGAAATATTTATTAAAAAAATCCGATGCAAAACCAAGATTAATTCGGTGGGTTCTTCTGCTGCAAGAATTTGATTTGGAGTTTAAAGATAAAAAGGGGTCGGAAAACGTAGTTGCCGACCATCTATCTAGGCTAACCGAGAGAGATAATTTTAAGCTTGATAATCCTTTGCCAATTGCTGAAACTTTCCCTGACGAGCAATTATTCGATGTAACAAGGACACCTTGGTATGCTGATATTGTCAATTACAATGTTAGTGGTGTTTTGCAGCCCGACTTAACCTATCATGGGAAGAAGAGGTTTGTTTCCATGTGCAGGCATTACTTTTGAGACGAGCCCTACTTATTCAGGTTAGGGCCTGATCAGATATTCCGACGTTGCGTCCCATAGGAAGAGCCCGAAAGCATATTGTTATTTTGCCATGAGTTGCACTGTGGGGAACATTTTAGCGCAAAGAAAACGGCGCACAAGGTCCTTCAATCGGGATTCTACTAGCCAACATTATTTAAGGATGCCTATTCCCATTGCAAGAGTTGCGATCGTTGTCAACGAATGGGGAATATAAACAAAAGGAATGAGATGCCGTCGACAAACAATCTTGTTGTGGAACTTTTTGATGTTTGGAGAGTTGATTTTATGGGTCCTTTTCCACTTTCCCATGGTTTTGAGTATATTATAGTTGCTGTAGATTACGTCTCTAAGTGGGTGGAAGCAATTCCAACCCAAACTAACGATGCTAACATAGTTTGCAATTATTTTAGGGATGTGATTTTCTGCAGGTTCGGGACGCCTAGAGCTGTAATCAGCGACAGAGGCACGCATTTTTGCAATAAACAACTTGCAGGCTTGCTTAAGAAGTACAATGTGATGCATAAGGTCGCAACGGCATACCATCCACAAACTTCCAGGCAAGTAGAAGTAAGCAATCGGCAAATAAAGGCAGTGCTCGAAAAGACGGTGAAACCGACAAGAAAGGACTGGGCATTGAAGTTGAATGACGCTTTATGGGCATAACGCACAGCCTACAAAACTCCAATTGGAATGAGCCCGTATCACCTAGTATTTGGGAAAGCATGTCACCTACCCGTTGAGTTGGAACACAAGGCGTATTGGGCAATCAAAGCGCTCAATTTAGATCAAGAAAAGGCGGGCGAGGAATGACTTTTACATTTAAATTAGCTCGATGAGATGCGATATGAGGCGTATGAAAACGCTAAACTATACAAAGAACGGACGAAACGGTATCATGATAAGCGTATCGTTCGTAAATCTTTCGAACCCGGGATGGATGTTCTGTTACATAACTCCCATCTTAAACTCATGCCCGGAAAATTGGTATCGCGATGGGGCGGACCGTTCAAAGTTGTTAAAGTATGGCCGCATGGAGCAGTAGAACTTCTTGATCCGCGGAAGAACGAGCACTTTAAGGTAAACGGGCATAGAGTGAAGCCGTATTTCGGACGAATCAAATAAATCAATGCATTTGAGTGCATAGAGGTGCACGACATTGAAGCTTGAACAAAACAGGAAGAAGTCGAGCTAATGACTATAAAAAAGCGCTATTTGGGAGGCAACCCAACGGTTTAGTTAGATTTTCTTTGTCTTTTGTTTTTCGCATTTATTTTCCTTATTTGTTTTTACTCGATTCAAAACTGACCGGTTCAACTGTGGGTGTTAAAATTGCAGGAAACGAGTGCGCTTTCAGAAACTAATAATCTGGGCAGGCAGGACACGGCCGAGTTGCATCTGACACGGCCGAGCCTCAAAACAGGGGGAATTTCATTTTCCAGAACAGCACGACCCGACCGTGTCACAGGACACGGCCGAGTTGCCTCTGACACGGCCGAGTCTCAAAACAGTGAAATTTTGATATTCTGGGCTAGTAGGACACGACCGAGTGTCAGGACACGGTCGAGTCTTAAGATAGTGAAAATTTGTTTTCTGGGAGAGTATGACACGACCGTGTCACAGGACATGGCCGAGTCGGTTAAATAGTGGGGTTTTGCTTATTCCGTTTAGTTCGACTCGACCGTGTCATATGCAACACGGCCGGGTCAGTCGGTCATATATAAAAGGAAGCACGGCCGATTCCCCATTTTTATCTTCTCCAAATTTTATTTTTCTTCCTCCCT
Organism: Orobanche coerulescens; assembly: GCA_033398695.1. NCBI lineage: Eukaryota > Viridiplantae > Streptophyta > Magnoliopsida > Lamiales > Orobanchaceae > Orobanche > Orobanche coerulescens. The sequence goes on along the minus strand of CM065810.1, from coordinate 99,360,191 downwards.
CCGAACCCTGCGAACCCTAGCTTCTACACTTCCGATTTTTCTCTTCGTTTTTAAAGAAATTTTGTGCAAAATCGAGGGGAGATACAAGAATATACTACGTAATCATCATTTTTCAAACCAATTTCACTCTTCAAAGGAGCAAATCGGACGAATTGGGACCGGGCTTTAAATTTTTTTTTTTCTCTCTTCAATATCTCCGAAATCAAGGTATGTTTCTCATGTTTTTGATGATTATTCTTGGTTATGAACATGCTATGATTATTTGAATCGCTAGTCCTTAAATATCTAGGGTTCTTGAATAAATTGAAGGTGATGAAATTTGGGGATTTTCGATAATTCTTCATGCTTGATGATTAAATTTCTCGATTGGAAATTCTTGTAGTTTAGGGATGTTTTCCATAATGAAGATGATGAATTCAAACGATAAATTTTGCTTGGGAGTTGTTTTGATCGATAATATTTATATTGGGGGTATTTTATTGTTTGCTATAAGTTTGGGGGAGGAATATGTTCTCAAGTCCTTAGATAATGATAGATTGAAATTTTTGCAGAAAATGGCACGAGGAAGAGGACGAGGAAATTCACAATGCGGAAGGGGTAGGAACAGCGGGGAACAAGTGCAGCCGGCAAGAATGGCTATTCAAAGGGCTGTGGAAACTCCGGATTCTTATGGAATCAATCTCCCTGAAACACAATATGAAAGGTGGGAAATGATGGGTCAGAAAAAAATGCTCCCTACGAGGTGGCCCGATGACGAATGCATGAACGCAATGGGGATAAGGGAAGATGTGATGAAATTCCTTGAAAGAGTGCATTGGGCGTGGATGATGACACAACAATGGCCGACTTATAGGTGTCTGACGATGGAGTTTCTCAGCACTCTCACTGTAAGAAGAGATCCGGTAACTCGAGAACCAACCGAAATGACATTCCGGCTCAACAACAATGAAGAGCGACTAACCATCGTCGGGCTGGAAGAAATTTATCATGCAAGACACAACGGCCATTACCCAATAAACCGGTTCGCTTGTGAAACTTATTGGAAGCCATGGTGGAATACCCAGGGAGCGAGGCTTAATATTATATTGCAAGATCGGCTAAAGGATCAAACATTCGCAATCCTATACTCAGATATCTACACAAGGTGATTGCGAATACTATATATGGCCGAAAGGAAACCGGGCCCATTTCACTGCGGGAGTTATACATCCTGACTCACATGCTCGACAACTCAATTCCAGCAACCGGGGCTATGGTAGCGGAACATTTTGAGGATATCGTGACAAAGCCAAAGGGGGAGATCTGGATAGGGGGTTTGATTACCCCTATCGCACTTCACTTCGGGATTTCCTTAGCTCATAGGACTCCCCTTCCTGGAAATAAGCTACTCTCAATCTCCGTGATGAAGGTGATGAATATCCTGGACTTTGAACAGCGCATAGTTGTTAGGCGTATTTTTATGCACTTTTATATCATTAATTTATATCCATCTTGAGCCTAAATCAGCATAAATGAGCTTTTAATGCATTATTTTTATATGTTTTGTAGGAAATTGGAGTCCTAAGTCAAACAATGAAAAGCAGTAGCAATGATTTTGGTCATGAGCCGCGGCACCCATGTGCTGAGCCGCGGCACACGCAGGAGACTAGCAGAGTGCCGAGTAAACTGTACTCTGTGCCGCGGCACAGATATAGTGAGCCGCGGCACAGAAGAAATAAACAGCGCCCAGGCATCCCGCTGAGTGCCGTGAGCCGCGGCACAGATTAAGTGAGCCACGGCCCACGGGGCGGTTTTGGAGTGTTCTCCGCGGTTTTGGGCCGTTTTGGAGCCGGCTCTCGACCTAATCACACGGACGTGTTTTGGAGGCTGAGGACGACTATAAATAAGCATCTTAGGGATGAAGAAGAGGGGGATCGATCAGAAGGAATCTAGAGGTGGATTAGAGCTAGGGCGAAGAACACAAGGAGGAGATTTGTGGGCGACGACAAGACTACGGATCCCTACGGTTTTTCTGCATCTTAGTTCCTAGATCTATTCGAGTAGGATTTTGATTGTAGCCAATTTCATGAAGGTTTGATTATTTATTATTATTTCGATTTACTCGTTATTCTATTGAATTGGATTCTTCTTACTGTTCTTAATGCTTTTTAATTGTCTGGCCAACAGTTAATTTGTTTTGAATGTCTTTATGGATTCGGGAGATGAAATTTAGGCATAGTTCCTGTGAGACGAATCATAATTTTCGTGAGATAGGGATATACTCATGCGAATTGTGAAGCCTGTTATTGTGGGAATTCTTGAACTGTTTTAGCTATTAATTATCTAATTCGAATAGGGATATATCTAGTTAATAATTCGTAGTATTTTTCTATCGACCATGGGAAAGGCTTTAGAATAATTTAGGAATTCCTGGCTTACAATCAATTGAATAAAAGTGAATTGAATTGAATAAATATCATTCCTGATTGTTTGAGGTGAAAATCATAATCCTACGTCCTTATTAGTATTATTATTATTAGTAGTATTATTATTTATTAGTTTAGGTATAAATTCCATATAATTGTTCTTCAAAAAAAATTGTGAGTTGACTATATTTTGGTACTTAGTGAAACCAGTCCTCGAGGGAACGATACTTTACTTATTACTTTATTACTTGTTGACACCGTGCACTTGCGGCATATTGTGAGGGATTTTCCCACAACAAGTTTTTGGCGCCGTTGCCGGGGACTGATTTTTCGCTAATATCAATACCAAGCGACTCTAATTTTAATTTGAAGTTTCTTCTTTAGTCTCTATATTTTTATTTTCTTCAATATGTTTTCCTATGAGTATCGTGGCCCTTGGCATTTCATAAATTTTGATGTTCTTAATAATTTTCCAAATAGGGTCAGTCAGCCCCCTCCCCCAAAACAAAAGATCATGCTTGAACAATGTGTAGACGTCCTCAAAAATCCTGATAGTACTCTTTTTGAGCTAGAATGTGCACTTCGTGGTCTTGAGATTCACTATGGTTATTTTCCAGCTCAGATATTTAGTAGTGAAGTTGAGGGGGAGGTTGAGAATAAAGACATGCTAAGTTTTAGGGTCGATCCCCCTGCACCCGATAATTACATAAAGTGTGATGAGCCTGTAGAAGAAGTTACCACTGATGATGTTTCCAAAGAAATTTCATTAAATTGTCATCAAATTTCGACTAATAAGGTGAACACTTTTGTGCCAAAAATTTTATTAACGGTGCCGCGCATAATCTTTCCTAAATCCATAATGGGAGATATTGATCCTATTACTTTTGATTCTATTGAGGCTGATACCATGAGTTCTAATGAGGTTGTGCATGATAAGTCTTTATTATTTACCCATTCGAACTCTGCTTATTTTTTCGTGCCTTACAACTATTATATTCTTCCATCATTTTTTGGTTGTCCGCATAATTATTCTTACTCATTATGTTTGGCAACCGGGCATGAACCAAAGCCTCCCTTATGGAATAAGAGGCTTATAGATTGCAAGAAGGGGACATTTGGCAATCTCCCTAGAAAGAAGCCACGTTAGAATTTTTTCGCCACATCGTGCTCAAGACGTAAAATAGAGCGCTGGATGGGAGGCAACCCATCATTTTTACTTGCTTTCTAGTTAGTTGTTTTTATTTGATTTTTCGTTATTAATTTTTTTTTCCTTTGTTTTGTATTTCGTTTGGATTCATGTAATCTTGTGGCCCTTATTTCTCTAATCTTTTTATAACCCCAATGAGTTATTATTCTTCATATTCTAGTCTTGCTTGATTTAATGCCTATTGTTATTTCATGACTAGAGACTAAGTTTGGGGGTCCCTCGTGATGTTGAGCGTTATTGGACGTATGGACAGTCGATTCCACTCGGACATGTGCTGGCTTTCAATAAGACATTTGGAATAAGTTTCACTTTTCTTTATCTCTTTTATTTTCACATGAGTTGTATTATGGATGATTTTATGTGTAGTGGAGTTGATTTTCTTGGTTATAAATTGCGACTTCATCATTGCTTTACTTTTCGTGAATTTTTCGTGCTTCTATTTGTGTAATACTGATGATACGACACTGTTTTTCTCTCTAAAGAAACGGTCGAGTTTTAGTCGAGTTGTAGTCAGTGAATTCTGTTTCTGCTAAGTCTTCATTTAGGTCCGAAATTTTTTTTCGTGATTGTAGAGGTCTTGGCGGATAATAGAGGATACATACGTGTTTTAAAATCACCGTTGATACGTTTGGTTATATTTTTCGGTTAGCTAGTCGTCCAGTTACATAAGTCGAGTTGGCACTTGAGTTTAGAGTTGGACAGCTTTTTCCCAAAAGTCGAGATAATATTTGTTCTCTGATGGGAAGTCTAGTAACCGGGGGTATTCACGTGACCCGTTGTTTACTCTCGCGTAAAACGACGACCCTGATTAGACTAGTGATTTAGAAATTTCGCATATGCCAATGATAGGGAGCCTAGTAACCGGGAGTATTCGCGTGACCCGTTGTTTACTCTCGCGTAAAACAGCAACCTTGATTCGGACATGCAAGAATTAGCTATTCGAGTTGTTTCTCCGCTGTGGAGGGGAACTTAGTAACTAGAAGCATCCATGTGCCCCATGAGTGTCTTTTACGTCAAACGGTTTCCCAATACATGAGAATGGAAGTTCCACCCTAGGATTATCCCGATGAAACATCCCGAGATCCGAACCTAGTGGTCAGCTCGAATCAATTTCTTGAGCATATATATAAGGGAATACTGTCCGAGGGTTATTTGTTATGAAACTCGTGAAAACTTTGCCATTAGACTGTGGAACGGGACGAACTAGCTTGTTTATTTTAACCTTTCATATTTGACGGTCGATTAGATTCACGTTTGTTAATCTTTGAGCTGGATTTTCTTCATGAACGAGTGATTAGGACTGAACTTGGTTACTTTGTGGAATCAGTGTTCTGAGTGTAGCTCGCTATTACGATACTCGTATTATTCAGAGAGAATTTCAGGATAGTATTGATTAGGTTGAGCACTATGAGTTGCACGATTATTCACGATATTCTTTTGTTTGAAATTGATAACTTTTGCTTGAGGACAAGCAAAGGCTCAAGTTTGGGGGTATTTGTTAGGCGTATTTTTATGCACTTTTATATCATTAATTTATATCCATCTTGAGCCTAAATCAGCATAAATGAGCTTTTAATGCATTATTTTTATATGTTTTGCAGGAAATTGGAGTCCGGAAGCCGAAACAATGAAAAACGGGTGAAAACAGCAGTTTTTGGTCATGAGCCGCGGCACCCATGAGCTGAGCCGCCGCACACGCAGGAGACTAGCAGAGTGCCGAGTAAACTGTACTCTGTGCCGCGGCACAGATATAGTGAGCCGCGGCATAGAAGAAATAAACAGCGCCCAGGCATCCCGCTGAGTGCCGTGAGCCGCGGCACAGATTAAGTGAGCCACGGCCCACGGGGCGGTTTTGGAGTGTTCTCCGCGGCTTTGGGCCGTTTTGGAGCCGGCTCTCAACCTAATCACACGGACGCGTTTTGGAGGCTGAGGACGACTATAAATAAGCATCTTAGGGCTGAAGAAGAGGGGGATCGATCAGAAGGAATCTGGAGGTGGATTAGAGCTAGGGCGAAGAACACAAGGAGGAGATTTGTGGGCGACGACAAGACTACGGATCCCTACGGTTTTTCTGCATCTTAGTTCCTAGATCTATTCGAGTAGGATTTTGATTGTAGCCAATTTCATGACGGTTTGATTATTTATTATTATTTCGATTTACTCGTTATTCTATTGAATTGGATTCTTCTTACTGTTCTTAATGCTTTTTAATTGTCTGGCCAACAGTTAATTTGTTTTGAATGTCTTTATGGATTCGGGAGATGAAATTTAGGCATAGTTCCTGTGAGACGAATCATAATTTTCATGAGATAGGGATATACTCATGCGAATTGTGAAGCCTTTTATTGTGGGAATTCTTGAACTGTTTTAGCTATTAATTATCTAATTCGAATAGGAATATATCGAGTTAATAATTCGTAGTATTTTCTATCGACCTTGGGAAAGGCTTTAGAATAATTTAGGAATTCCTGGCTTACAATCAATTGAATAAAAGTGAATTGAATTGAATAAATATCATTCCTGATTGTTTGAGGTGAAAATCATAATCCTACGTCCTTATTAGTATTATTATTATTATTAGTATTATTATTTATTAGTTTAGGTATAAATTCCATATAATTGTTCTTCAAATAAAATTGTGAGTTGACTATATTTTGGTACTTAGTGAAACCAGTCCTCGAGGGAACGATACTTTACTTATCACTTTATTACTTGTTGACACCGTGCACTTGCGGCATATTGTGAGGGATTTTCCCACAACAATAGTCTTCCTCCAGACAGACAACGACCACTTCCTCCTCCCGAATCCGCCTTTGACAACCATAAATAATATTCGGGACATGGGAAATCTGCAAATGGCGACGAAGGGTCACAACCCTCTCGACCGAAATGTTCGACCTCAGCGCATTATGGATGAAAGATAGAGCCGAGAGGATGGAAGAGTAGGAGGCTTATGAAAGAGGCCCGTATGAGGAAGAAGAAGAAGAGAGCGAAGAAGAAGAAGAAAGCACGAGAGATCGGCCTGAGACGTCAAGGCGGGCCGAAATTGGACGTGCCCCCTCGCGCCCATCATTAAGAGAGGAGTTCGTAGCCTTCAGAGAGGAGGCTAGACGGGAGCGAAGCGAGATATTGTCTCTTGTGAGACAAATGCACGAGTGGCATGTCCAGCAAGGCCACTTCCCTCCGCCCCACCAGTAAACCGGTTGTAAGTATTTCTTGACCAATGAAATTCTTTTGTTTAAATACTATACCCCCTTCGTTCGTATATTCTTTAATTCAAGTTTGGGGGGGATTGGTCAAGAAATACTTCATTACTCTTGTTTTTATTTGTTTTCAGATACTATTTTGCTTGTTTGCTTATTTTTGGTTGTTGTGAACATTTTGCACTTATTTGTGGTGTGTTTTTATTTTGCAAACTTGATAAAAAAAACTTTAAAGTATGAATTTTTTTGGAATGCCTCGGGATTTATTTCGTTGTTTTGATATACAAATCGAGGATAATTTATTGAGGAAAAATTGTTGATAATCGAAACGGGTGTGAAATTGAATAAGTAGTTTTAATATCTTGGAGGTATGAACAAACCTACTTGTGAGCTATCGAGTCTTCGTGCATTTTCTAAAATGCAAGTTTCATTGTCGAGTGTTTCATTCTCGATTTAAGACTCTAGAACTTGCCTTGGTATCTTGTTTAAAACCACTAGTGTGTGTGTGTGTGCAAATTGAGTGAAAATGATTTTTGGCGCCTTTGATCCTAACCCTTCGATTTTGGCCAACCCAACATTTGATCATTCCTTAAATAAACCCAATTGAGGTCATTATCTATTTCATTTTTTTAACCACATATCGAGCCTTCCATTACTATAATCCTTCGATCCATACTTGAGCGATTAGAAAATATTTTTGACGAGGATACTAAGATTGTGGTGACATTGGGTGATATACTTATTGTTGGGAGTGTTGAATTGGTGAAAATAATTACTCCGCTATTTTTGGGAACTTAGTAACCGGGTGTATTCATGTGACCCATGTTTATATTCGCGTAAAATGGTTACCTTAGATATGAGTATGCTTGGAAGTAGTTGTGTATATCTTGATCCTAGTAACCGAGTGTATTCATGTGACCCATCGTTTACATTCACGTAAAACGGATCTTAAAACAACCCAAGCAAAAAAAAATGGAACAATAAGGAGGGTTTGACGCTGCGTTTTTCACTTTCGATAGTGCTTGTTACAAGTGGTTCATAATTAAGGGGATAAAAGAAGGAAACTTCAAAAATCTTGAGCTTCTATAGCGAAAATGGTGTTATAGTTCTAAAAATTGCTCAAGTCAAGTCACTTTAGCCATATTTATCCCACCTCGACCCAAGCCTACATTACAAGCCTAGTAAAGCCCTTTTTGATTCACGAAAATATTGCATGCACAAAACAGTGGTAGAGATCAAGACGATTGACAAGCCATTGAGGTTCCTTATTTCATTGAATGAGTTCCGAGCGTTTACTTACCCCCATCACTTTGAGAGTGAGTGAATACACTTGACCGGTGAGGTTTATATTGCCAAGTATTGACTATGATGTTAAGGAAGCACCCCGGAGGTTTGAAAAGTTTGTAGAACTCGACTTATCTTACTTGTGCGTATTGATGAAATTTTCAAAGAGGTCTTTTGAGGTATTTTGACAGTTGAGTTCCCCTTTGTGAGTGATTATTTTAAAATGCATTGCTCGGGACGATCAAAGTTCAAGTTTGGGGGGGGGGGGGGGGTTGATGAGTCGATTCTTGATCGACTCATTCTGTTTTATCTAGTCGTGTTTTTGTTTGCTTTTTAGTATTTTTGTTCTTTTTTATGCGTGGTATGTTGTGTTTTTAATTTATAGGTATCCAAGCAAAGATTGTGGTGAAATATGCGCTTTTATAGCTAATATTGGAGTTTATGACGATCAAAAGCTAAAACGGGGCCTAAAACGACAAAAGATTGAAGCAGTATCGGTCGAATCTTCTAAATTCCAGAATCTCCACTCCGAATTGAGATGTGTTATCCTTTGATATAAATTCCTCGTGAAATTAGCTTCGAAACGGTATATCATATGCTAGAATCCGAGGTGTATTGATACAAGAACGAAGGATCAAGCCGAAGAAGACCAAAAACCGGAGTCGGCCGCATCAGGCAACTCGGCCGTGCCATATAACACGGCCGGGTCTCTTTACAGTTAAAAATACATTTTGCAGAAGAGTACGACACGGCCGTGTCATGGGATACGGCCGAGTCACGGTCCAGTCGGTTTTGCAATTCTAGCGCAGTACAACACGGCCGTGTCATGGGACACGGCCGAGTCTCAATACACAACACCTTTTCCTTTATCCAAGGCAGTACGACACGGCTGTGTCCCAGGACACGGGCCGTGTCACTTTTCGGTGCAAGTCATTTTCCTTGACATTTTTACACAACTTTAAGCCTTTTCTTTATATTTTTGGCTATAAAAAAGGGAGGTGGAGACCATTTGGAGAGATGCTTATCTTGTGGGAGATATTCTTGAGGGAAAAACACAAGATTGAGGGAGAAAACACCAAAAAGTGAGGAAAAAGGGAGATTATTTCATCATCTTCTTTGTATGTTCTTGGAGTGAAAAATACATTTGTGAGATATAATAATTCCTTGTATCATTTTGTTGTGAATTCTTGAAAGAAGATCATCAAACCTTCATCGGGAGTTCGATTTCGGCATTTACAAGGGAAGTTTCTACCATGTTTTGTTTTACAATTTCTATTATTGTTGTTGAAATAATCATGTGTAGCTAATCTTTTCATATGGGTTTTTAGATATAGCCACACACATTTTATCGATTGTTAGTTCCTTTTGATTTTCCGGGTAAAGTTTGGGATTGTTCCTCTTGTTCGTTCTTCGCATAAGAACTTTTGATTTAGATCATCAAACCTATTTCATAGTTGTTATTATTATTCGAAACGAGGGTTTTTATCGGTCTTCACCATCAAACGGTCCGGTAGAAGTGATTGTAAATGTTCTCGAGCTTTTTCGCGCGATCTTTTAACGATTTACCTCATCAAAAGTAGTCGGTTAATTGATTGTTAGTTAGGGATTCATCACCATCAAAGGAGGTTGCCTTATTTTCGTTGAGAACAAATCGTGATTTTTAGAATTACCGCCATCAAACGGATTTCTTTTAATCGTGAGCAATCGATAATTCCAAACCTTATTTATTTGAGTATCGGAACTAATAATTGATTACGTGTATATCGGTGACTCTAAATCCCCATATGAATCTCATTATTATTATCTCTCATTTATCCGATGATCAAATTGGTGTTGTTATCACTTAGTTTATTTTAATTTTATGCGTTAGTATTGTAATTCAATCGAACCAATGATGTATTTTAATTTATTATACTTTTGCTCATTCAACTATTTGTCGAACAATATCGAACTTTAAACCGTTTCCAATTCCCCGAGAGATCGACCTCGGAGTTACTTGCCGCTTCCTACAAAAGCGATTCATACACTTGCGAGTATTTAATTTGTCCATCAACCGTTCAGATTAGTAAAGTCAAAGCTCATTAGTGTAACACCCCCAGGATATCCGAGGTATATTACAGCGCCGTGAATCCCTATATGGGACCCACCAGGCTGAACAGCATCATACACAATGACTCACAGAAACGATAAAATAACACCACGTCATAAAGACGCAAAACAGAACAATCCATCCGGTTCAACCGGTCAATAGAACATCATCATCCAATACAACATAAACACAACAATACAATCTGGACGAACAAGAACTCTTAAGTACTCGAGTACAGCTATTAGTTCAAAAGCCATAAAAGATGAAAAGACAAAAAGACATCTCTTATGCACAATCATCACGCATGGCCATCATCCGTAATCGTCCAGCGCCCGCTCGTCCCGATGAACCCGACCTGAAATTCATAAAACGAATTTCCCGAAACGGTCCCCAGAGGGGTTAGCAATTACGCTAGTACAAGTAACCAAATGAACATTTTACATCTTACACATATAGTAATGCATGCCATCAAGAAAATCATAATTTCCAAAACGCTCATTTCCGGAAATGCCAATAATCAAACCACATTTGTAAAAATGCACCACAATTAACCGCGGACCCACAGCTTCGTGGATCCCTGCCGAGACCCCGTCGGATCTAACCCACAGTGGTTAAAAGCAAGCTCGCGGTCCACAGCTTCGTGGAACCCTACCGAGACCCCGTCGAGTCTAACCCGTAGTGAGCATACACACACACACAATTTCTCATACAAAACTACTACGTCAAGATTGTAAGTTCATAAGGATACTTGCCTCGATCAATTAGACGATGACACGAACGGAACGGAAGAGTTGAACACGACCGCAAGGAACCGGCGGAAATGAACCTAACGATTCGAACAACACAATCACAACCAACTCTAGACGATTACGGAAATGGAATACACCCGGAAACCCGCCTACGATTCATGTATATTCATACCAAAATAACAACGAGGGCGGACCACAACCAAACCCTCTCGATTCCGTAAAAATCCACAAAATATCCATGAATCCGTAGGAAACTAAAGATACTAACAAGAATAATCATATTCATCATGAATCCATCAACGAAACGGAAAGAATCGGACAAAACCCCAAAATCCCCAATTATCCAAAAAGGTAGGGTTTCAAGAGACATTACCTTGAGTGATTCAAGTGTCAAGATCCGTAGAACACGCGTTAGATTGATTATCCGAGCCTCACAACCGAAAAGAAATGATGAAAATCGACCCCCGGATGAAGAACTCTCTCTCCCTCTATGTCTCTCTCGCGATGTTGTGCAAATGGGGAAGAAAATGAGCCGCTCGCTCAAGACGACACATTTATAGTGCAACACAGTAACCTATCGGCCGCCTATCGGCCGACAGCCCAACCGATAGTCATACGGAATGCCGCGGTAGGGTCTATCGACCCCTTATCGGCCGAAAGGCTACCGGAAGTTCGAAGGTGAAGAAATTTACATATCGGCCGGCCTATCGGCCGATAGGCCCAACCGATACCCATACGGGATGCCGGCAGAGAGTCTATCGGCCCCCTATCGGCCGAAAGGCTCCCCGGGAGTGCTCGCCAAAATCGAAACGACCATAACTCTCTCGTCCGACTCGATTGACTCACCGCTTGAACCATCGAAAGCTAATTCGATGTTCTATAATATTGCAAGATTTATAATTTTGGAGTCACCAAAAATTAATGATGATCTAACAAAGTCGAACTCAAGCGAGGAAAGTTGAAACAACGAACAATAACGAGAGTACAATTCAACAATTGACAGGAAGGACATACCGAAAGATACATGTGGGTCACTATGACCGAGAAATATACCCAAAATGAAAATACAAGGGAAAGAAAATACCGGATATTACATTCTACCCTCTAAAAATAAGTTTCGTCCCGAAACTTAAGAAACAAACAACTCCGGTACCTAGCACGCATGCTATCCTCGGTTTCCCAAGTTGCCTCCTCGACACCGTGTCTCGACCACTGAACTTTGACCAAAGGGATGGTCTTATGCCTTAGTCGTTTCTCACGATGCTCCAAAATCTTCAAAGGACGCTCCTCAAAAGTAATATCTTCAGCAATATCAACCTCGCCATAATCGATGACGTGACTAGGATCCGGAACATATTTCCTCAACTGCGAAACATGAAAAATGCTATGAACATGACTCAAGGCTGGAGGTAACGCCAAGCGGTACGCTAATTCACCGACTCGCTCGAGAATCTCGAAGGGTCCAATAAATCTCGGGCTCAGCTTTCCTTTCTTCCCAAAACGAAAAACTCCCTTCGTCGGCGACACCTTTAGCAAAACGTGGTCTCCCACCTCGAATTCCAAAGGTCGACGACGGACGTCGGCATATGACTTCGCCGACTCGCGCCAACATCCGTTCTCGAATTAACTCTATCTTCCGCCTCGTCTCTAAAACGACATCCGGCTCGGTCCCGACTAAATCGGACGCCTCATTCCAACAAATCGGCGATCGACATCGTCGCCCATAAAGTGCCTCATACGGTGCCATCTGAATTGACGCGTGCCAACTATTATTGTACGTGAATTCGATCAATGGCAAATGCTCCTCCCAGTCACTACTCCAATCGAGGGCGCAAGCACGCAACATGTCCTCGAATGTCTGGATAGTGCGTTCCGACTGTCCATCTGACTGGGGATGAAAAGAGGTACTCAAACGCATCCTGTTACCTAACGCCTTATGCACCGCCTGCCAGAAGTGCGATACAAAACGGCCGTCACGATCCGAAACAATAGACTTCGGAGTACCGTGAAGTCTCACGATCTGCGCAATAAACACACGAGCTAACTTCTCCGGGCCCCAAGTGTCCTTGATGCCCAGAAAATGTGCCTACTTGGTCAAAGCGATCAACAATCACCCATACCATATTCATGCCCGACCTCGATTTCGCAAACTCGTAACGAAATCCATAGATATATCTTCCCATTTCCATTCCGAACGGAAGTGATCGCAATAACCCGGTGGCCGATGCTCGATTTTGACTCGGCAAGTCAAACATCTCGCCACAACCGTGCGACTTCCTCCTTCATATCATTCCACCAGAAGTTCCTCCTCAGGTCCTTGTACATCTTACTCGTACCAGGATGAACGGAATAAGGTGTAGCATGGGCCTCCCGTAAAATACTCTGCCTCAACTCTGAGTCGTTCGGCACACAAAGCCGACTCTGGAATCTCAAAACGCCATCCTCGTGAATCACAAACCCAGGAGACTTTCCTTTAAGAACGTTCTCTCGGATTTGAGTAATCATCGGATCCTCTAATTGCTTCAGTTTAATTTCATCGATTTAATTTCCTTCGGATCCTCTCGGATTTAATTTCCTTCGGGGAAATTCGTTTTATGAATTTCAGGTCAGGTTCATCGGGACGAGCGGGCGCTGGACCAGTACACGGATGATGGCCATGCGTGATGATTGTGCATAAGAGATGTCTTTTTGTCTTTTCATCTTTTATGGCTTTTGAACTAATAGCTGTACTCGAGTACTTAAGAGTTCTTGTTCGTCCAGATTGTATTGTTGTGTTTATGTTGTATTGGATGATGATGTTCTATTGACCGGTTGAACCGGATGGATTGTTCTGTTTTGCGTCTTTATGACGTGGTGTTATTTTATCGTTTCTGTGAGTCATTGTGTATGATGCTGTTCAGCCTGGTGGGTCCCATATAGGGATTCACGGCGCTGTAATATACCTCGGATATCCTGGGGGTGTTACAATTAGCGCACGCTATGAAGGATTATTACCGTACGCTAATAATATATTTTTCAGCATTTGAAGAAGGACTTGACACTATATATACCCATATGACTTGGGTATCTCACACACAACTTCAAGCATTCAAGTATACAAGCATTCGAAGCATTCTTGAGCTCGGATTTCTATCTATTATTGCATTATAAGTTGTGAGGAAAAAGATACAAAGAGTGAACACATTGTAATATTTAGTATACTTTGTATTATTTTCATTTGGTTGTGAGTGTTGCATCACTCATACACGAGCGTTAGAGAAATGAATTAAGAGTCACTAATTCGGTGTTATTAGGATCTTTGATCCGGCATTATTAGGATTACACTCTAATATTCGTAAGTAAGGATTATCTAGTTCCGATAGAACACTAGATAAACAAAGTTTATTTTGAGAGTGGTTGTGCTTTGACCAATAGAAGACAAGCGGTTGTAACGGTTGTTGTACTCGGACCGATCGAAGACGAGACAAGTGTGTGGTTGTTCTTTAGCCAATAAAAAAAGAAGTCGGAGAGAGGACGTAGGCAAGTTGCCGAACCTCTGTAAATCTTTGAGTCTTTTTCTTTCCGCACAATTCTTTTTTATTCGCGAGAAAGTTCGATATTTCGCATTACCACTATTCAACCCCCCTTCTAGTGGTGAATTTATCTCTTCAGGTTTGGCGGGGCACCGCGGCTTAGGTTCACGGTCGTTAGCGAGAGTTTCGCACGAGGCCACTTCTGATGAAAATGTGGCAAATGCCTTTATCTACGTGACTAGGGAGGTATATCCGAACTGTCTGAATAGACATGTAAGTTGTAGATATATCATAACCATTTTAATACTGATATCAATCTTTACCTCTGAACTTAATTATATTCGGTTACTTATTTTGTTCCCACTTAATTAAGAGAGAGTGATGGAGGAGTTTGAGAGGATGTTGACAGAGATGGCGAGGGAGGAGCATCCGGATTTGGATGAGACTGGCCTCGATTTAGCAGACCGAGAGATCAATCAGGGAGATGCCTACATTAGGGCAAGGGTGTGGGCTAACATTTATCCTCCTAAAGGGAGTCATCACCGGGCGCCAATGATGGGAGCTAAAGGCAACAAATTATTAAAGGAGACTCCAGGGTTTCAGCGCAATCAAAGGGGCGACACTCAAAAGGCCTATCTGGAGGAGCAATTGAGGATCGAGAGGGATCTCCGAGCTGAGGAGCAAAGGAAGTCTCAAGGCCAGTTTCAGAAATTTCAAGAGGAGCAAAGGAAGGTTCAACAAAGATACTATCTGAGCAGCAGATCATGATGCAGTATATGATGTCATTGAGTCATATCGTGACTCAATCGGGAATTCAGGCGCCACCACCACCTCCATTCTTCAATTTACAAGTACCTCCTCTTCTTCACAGCCTCGGGACGACACATGCAAGACGGTAGTAATCCTTCTTCTATCTTTAAGAATTTGAAGGATTTAGGTAGATTAGCTGTCGTTGTAGTAGTACTTTTGCTATATAAACATATTAATGTTAAATATTTATTTATTTAGACTCTTGTCCGTTAACGTTGGTGTTTATAGTGATTTTATTGATGTTGCTACATGATATATTGATATGATGTGGTTTTTGTAACATTTGGAGTATAAATTATGCTTTTCGTACATTGATTTATGCTGATTGTGATGTATAGTGATGTACTGTACATTTGAAATATACATGTTAAGTCAGAACATGTTTGGGGATCTCAAAATTTGAATATATTGTTTTAATGGACTTTAGCTGACAACATTTGCACAAACCGTTGGCTAAAGTTGTTTTTTATATATAAAAAGCACTTTAGCCGACGGATCCGTCGTCGCTAAAACTATTAGACTTTAGCCAACAATTGTTGAGCCGTCGGTTAAAACGCATAGACTTTAGGCGACAACTGATGAGCCTTCGGCTAAAACGTATAGACTTTAGCCGACAACTGCTGAACCGTCGGCTAAAATGTATAGACTTTAGCCGACAACTGCTGAGTCGTCGACTAAATTAAACTTTAGTCGACGACCTTTCGTCTCTCCCGTCGACTAAACTTTCGCCGACCGACCTCGGCCAACCAACTTTTAGTCGACGGTCGGCCACTTTAATCGACGATTTTAGACTTTAGCCGACGACTTTTTGCTGTCAGCTAAAGTCTGAACATTGGTAGTAACTATAAAGTCCTAAAAAATATGGTAGCTGATTACATTAGCACTTAACAACAATTATTTCCTTATTTTAAACTATAAATATACTTTCTCCCTCCCATTTTCTCTTATATAAAATATTAAAATGGAACAAAGTATTTCTTACCTATCAAAATATAACAGTGTTTAATTAATTTCTTAGAAGTAATTTCATAGGTCAGTCTAATTAGTTTTCATAATGTAATCAATGTTAATCTTAATGAATTTCTTATAATATATATAATTATGGAAAATATAATTAGCCAAAGACTTAGAATTTATCAATTTATATTATAGTATCTATTTCTATTTATCTAGCTAGCTTTATTATATATTAAAAGAGAATTATAGACTTCACAATTTTTACCACTTGTTGTCCTCTCAAGACGTCCATGTTAAGCATATAATTCTCATACGTATCTTTAATTCATACTTTTATTAAATATCAAACTTCAAAAAATATTTTAAATAAAAAAAAGAACGAACTAGTAATAAAATATACTACCAATCATGTTGGTATATGTTTTGAATAGACTATGATACATAATTTCACCTTATATATTTCTATTGATATCTATACTATATAAAACTTATTCCCCTTAATTTAATATGGAAGGGGGATTTATGTCACTTATTCATGTTAAAGGATTACATATGAAAAGACTATTTTAATTGTAACTTTTAATGTAAATAAACTAATTTAAATACAAAAGTTATGATAAACATCACAATGCAGATGCACATTCTAATATACAAGGTGATTAAAATGAAGTTTTAAATGATAGTATAAATTACAAGATGGTTAAATTTTAGCTATGAAATCTTAGATACGATCGGTGCATCGCACGAATTGAATAAACCAAAAACAACCTCGGAGCAACATACGGGTTAGTAAAGCCTCATTTCATATAACTCATTACATAGCCTAAAATAAAAGGACAATAACAATAAAAAAATCATATAAACTTCTCTAAAAGGCATTTAAATTCTGTCATCTGCTCATTCAACTGTCTGCCCCAACATTACATACAAAACACATAGATATTCAACCAAAAACCGTGCATCGCACGGATTAAATAATGACTCGTTATATTAAAATTTATCCTACACCTTTGATCATCTGATAATTAAATGATATGAGTATTTTGATTTCTTGTCTGATTTCATTTGCAGCAAGAGTCCAAATTAGGTGGCACTCATCCATGTTAATACAGTGCAATTCTTTTTCCTTCAATATCTTTCTAGTCCGTTCTCTTATTATTGCAACGTGTTGACTATTATACTATTCACATACTTTCTTTTGACCATCTTTTGTGATTTATATATAAAAAAAATATAGTCATGTGAGATCTTGTTAGATTCATTTCGAAATATACTTTCAAAATATCAACTTTTTATAATTTCTAAAAATAAAGAATTGAAGATATTAATAATAAAAATTGTGTATTGGCAAACGTGAAAATCCAAATATTACACATAAACCCATCTCTCTCTCTCTCTCTCTCTCTCTATATATATATATATATATATATATATATATATATATATATATATATATATATATATATATATATATATATACTTCTATTGAAGGAGAGTCGTGAAACATGTCACTTTATAAGTTTTTTGATTTTTTATTTTAAAATAAAGTTTATATATAGAGATGTATTCTTAAATTTCCAAAAAAAATTCTAGATATGTATTGTGATTTTATTCCACAACTTACACTCATCTACCAATAAAAAAAATCCTTCCTTTATTTTTTTAGCTTAAAATTTAAAATATTTATAATTTTTTAAATCAAGTTTATTTTTAATGAAATATATATCAAATTAATTTTTATTTCACAATTTTCAACTAGACATCCATATGAATATAATAAATTTGCTGGATTTACAATAATGACCGATTGCACAAAAAAAATATATTAGAAAAAATATGAATATTTATTTTCAGTAAAATTAATTGATGCAAAATAAAAATATATTAACTTATTTATTGCTTACATAAAAAATAAATTATGATATTTATTTAATTATAATAACTAAAAATAATAAAACATACACTGTACACACACATATATTAAGACTTAATCACATGTATTACTTTCGTCTCCAAATTTGTTCTTATTTTTTTCGGTGTGTCCAGGAAATTTGTTCATGTAATGGACACTAATTGACTTAACACTCCGCTAATGTGGTACTCTTTCTTGAATTATATTATACCCCATAATACACTCAATAAGTCTTTTATTAATATTACGCTAATATGATACTCATGTCGAAAATCATCAAAAATAAATTTAGAGATCGAGAAATTATTTTCTAATAAGAGATTATCTTATGCGGTGCATCGCACCGCAGAACATCTAGTGTATATATATATATATATATATATATAAAAGAGCATTTTGATTATTTGTCATTTCATTTGCAGCAAGAGTCCAAATCAGGCGGCACTCATCCATGTTAATACAGTGCAATTCTGTTTCCTTCAATATCATAACACAGATTCGGAAATAGGATAAATCTCTCTCAGTCTCTCTCTCTCTCTCTCTCTCTCTCTCTCTCTCTCTCTCTCTGAGTCTAATGGGAATCTAAGACCAAATTTCATCCCTTTATCTATATTATTCAATATTTTAAATGTAATCATCATATTAATAGTGATGTTCATGAAATTACAACTTTTAAAGGTAAATGAGTAAAATTTGGATTCTTTGTAAACTTTTCTCTCCTTTTTATCTTCTTATCATGATCTTCTACTACAACGGTTCGGTCAAATTTCTCACTTTTCAAACATCTCACCACACTTCATTGCATCATTTAGATTCAATTCAGTGAATTTCTTCCTGCAACCGTTCTTCACCCTTCCTTTCCAAACATCACCCTTCATTACATCGATTAATTTCAACCGATTTATAGCTTTATCATTTCTCTGCAAATTACTCTCGCGGTTGTCGACTTCTGTATCATTGCAGGAATTATTTTAAATTTTTGATTTTTTTATCTCGATTCCGGATGAAGAAATTTTTTGGGTTGATTCTTGTATAATAATTTTTGAATTTATAATCTCTATTGTGGAAGATTTTGATAACATTTTTTTGTGATGATTCTCGATTGTCGACTTTTGCATCATCATAGGTATTATTTGCAAATTTTGAATTTATTATCTCGATTCTAGAAGAATAATTTTTGTGGGTTGATTCTTGTACAATATGTTGGTATAATTTACCAAAAATTATATCGATCATATAATTATTTCATTAAGTATAATATTTGATAATTTTTCATTATTAGAATGCTTATGCCCCTGGTCATCAGTTTCGACTTACGGGATCGCATATTTTGAATCTCCTGACTGTGCTGCAAAGCTGAGAAGAACAGGTCGGAATCATGTGTTCTCTTAGTGTTCGGATTCGTCTTTGTGAGTACTTCGTAATCCTGTTTTCGGTTTACGTTCAGGTCTGAGTTTCGGGATTTTTCCGGACCATCGGATCGACCGAGTCCTGGCTGGCAGGACCTGGCCGAGTAACGGCCGTAATGGCCCGGCAGTAGCGGCCGTAAGGCCTGTTATGTACGTAACAGCCCGCCGTTTACGTACGTAACATGTCCGGCAGAATCAGTACAGAGAGTTCGGCCCTGGCCGATTACGTACGTAGGCCATGGCCGATTACGTACGTAAGCGGTCGGCCAGGGTCGGCTATTTAAGGGCCTGGACCGAGTCATCCGGCCATTTTCACCCTTTTTCTTCGTTTCTTCGTGTTTCTTCATCAATAATGGATGGATTTGGATGGATATGACATGGAGCAACATGTTTTTGAAGTTTGATTTGTAATACCCGGTTGTAATTCAGTCATTATCATTCAGTAATTATCATTCAGTAATTGTCACTCAGTATTTTTCACTCATTAATAATCATTTGTCACTCATATTCAATCAGTGTATTCATTGTTCAGAGTAATTTTATCGTGTATCAATCGTCATTCATCATCAATCTAGTTGGAGAATCGTGCGGTGTTTACCATAGTTGTCATTTCATAGTGTGCTGTGTGTGAGGAGTAGCGCACGTTACGTACTCTCTTTAGCGTGCGCTAATTGAGTACGGGTAGCGCACGCTACCTCTCAACACTAGCGCACGCTAGTATGTTTCAAGCAGGCAGTCCAGAAGGCACTGGACTGCAGTTGGGTTATAAGTAGCGCACGCTACAAATGGTAAGTAGCGCGCGCCAGTGGGCTGGAGTAGCGCACGCTATGCAGCCGGTATAGCGCGCGCTAAGGTCGGATCAGGTTGAGTCCAGTGGCTACTGGACTGCATTGGATTAATTCATAGCGCACGCTATGAGTGATTTTCAGCGTACGCAAATGATGTTGTAGCACACGCTAAATATTGATTGTAGTGCACGCTACCGCAATCAGATCAGAGGACAGAAGGTTCTGGACTCCAGTACTGGGCATAAGATAATTCGTTAGCGCACGCTAACATTTTGGGGTTAGCGCACACTAAGTTTTCAGCTGTAGCACACGCTACAAGAAGGTACGTAGTGCGCGTTACCATTGTCGGACAGTGAGTACTGGACTTACCAAAACACCCGTTAGCGCACGCTAAGAACTGGGGCTAGCGCGCGCTAAACTGGAATTTCTATAAATTGGACAGTGTAGCCCAGACTTCGGCATTTATCATTTCTTCTCATTTTCTCATCGGTTTCGGGTGATTTGGAGCGATTTGAAGAGTATTCTTCGAGGTGTAATCATCAACCATCATCTTCAAGTCTTTGAGTTGGATTAATCATCACGTCATCATCTCCAAAACATCAAATCAAACGTATTAATCTCTTGGATCTAGAATTTCGGATTTTTGGGTTTTCCTTCCGATTTCTTCGTGTAAGCTTGGATTGTTGTTGGAATATGTTAGATATGGATTATCTACCTTGGATAAATATATTCCTATGTGTTGTAATTAATGTATTTACTAATGAATGACCTTTATACCCCTGAAACCCTAGATGTGTACTTATAAATAAAGGTCTTTGGCCCTCATAAGAATACACACATTATTCTTCTTCTCTTCCAATTTCTCTCTTTTTCTCTCATGTTCATAACACGTTATCAGCACGATACTCTAGGAGTAATTTTTTTTTTTCTCCAATTTTTGAAATCAAAAAAAAAAAAACGCGAGCAACTTTTCTACACTGCGAGATCGTGCTAAAATCGCGATTTCTATTTTGTTAACCGTCGGATCATCATGAAATTTTTACAGTATCTTCCTGACAAGCAGATCTACAAATTCAACGGTGAAGATCGGATTCTAAAATGTATTGCATGCATAAAAAAAAATCCGAACAGAAATAGTCTTTTTTTTACATTGGTGAAAGATATTAATTCTATTTACTCCTTCAAAAACTTTCTTGCATATGATGATTTTGAGGAAAAATATATCATATTTAGTTATTAAATTTTATATTTTTGTGTGCATCATATATAAATAATATATATGATGACCTCAAAATTTATTATCAAATCATATTCCTCTTTGTTTCCGGAAGAAACACGATTCAACAATACTTAATAATCCAGAAGATTATTAAGATAAAAGATTTGTTGTAGTCCTTGAAGAAGGACAACGTTGTCTCGTCATATTCTAGTTGAATATGATGTGTTCATGAAGAACACTATGAGTTCTAATAATTTGTGCAATTCCTAATGAAAAATACAAAATAATATTCCTGAAGAATATTGTAAGTGCTCTTGAAGAAGCAACTATTTTAGTTTAGTTATTTCGAGCCTTGATTAATTCTCGTACTATTTTTTTCCCTTTGTATATTCAATTATGGATCTTAAAATTATTGCTCCCGAAGTAGCACAATTAATTGTAATATTCTTGAAGAATATTACTATTCTAAATAAATAATTCTTATTTATATATGAATTATGTGATGATACAATATTCCTGAAGAATATTGATTTGTTATTTATAAATATAATAGCATAATTAAATCATTATGCCCTTGATGTAGCATGATATTATCCCTGAAGGAAAATATAACTTATATCTCAAATAAAAAAAATATTAATATGATTTGAGAATATCCTCTATCGAGATTGTACAAGTTATGATATACTCTACAATCATAATTCGACTGTGCTCCAATGATAGCAAGATTAGTAAGTGGTCGAATATTCCTATCAAGTTGTTCCCGGAAGTGAACAATATTAAATTAAAAACTTCAATATTACATGGCTCAAATTTTATCTCCTGAATTAGATAAAATTTAGAGTTTATCCTTGTAGGAGATAATTATTTATAAATTTTATCTCGTGGAGTTGATATATCAACGGTTAATGATAAGGACACGAAAATGATAATCTTAAGATTATATGTCAATATATAATCTTATATATTGTGTAATTTAATATTTTATTATCTCTTACGATATATATTGTGAGTTTTTATCAATATAAGATATGATGTCATATCTGGAGTATGATTTGAATTGATTGTTGCTATATAATTAGTGATAAAAATGTCAAATATCCTGAAGATATTTGTATCATTCAAATTCTTGGCTTATCTTGTTTCTTCTTTTTGTGAATAGAATGCCAAGCTATTGGGATTAAATAGTTGTCATAATTTATTGTCTCATCAAAGTGCAAATATACATGATATCTTTAGAATGATACTTTTCGTATGAAAAAAAAAGGTAGTGCTAAATTTATTGACAGTTCATGAAGAACCACTAAATTTCTTCCTACATGGTCGAAGATTTTGCACTATTATCTTCTAAGTATCGATAAATCTATGGATTTCTAAACTATCGCTTGAAATATGTATGATTCCGCGATAACAAGTGAGAAATGGCATATACAATTTCTGAAGAAAAGAAATTGGTATTAGAAAAAAAAAATCAATGTAAATAATATTCACCACTTATTAGACCAGAAGTCTATTAATCCCAATACGTGTTTGGTGTTAAAGTCTATTTATATTATTTTTATATATTATTTAACTATATGTTTATTTATGATATATATCCTGAAGATATATTAATACAAATTCACACATATTGTATGATAAATATCACAAACTACTAGTAAATATCATGAAGTACATTTATACACTTAAAATTGTATTATTTTGAGTTGACCAATTTTCATCAACATTTTATAGATGTTGGATTAATTGCATAATAATTATTGCACTTTCTTCTGGAAGAAGAGTAATAACGATAGTTATTACATATTATATTGATGATGATACTTGTATCATTGGTATAAAATTATTTGTAATGATTCTTTTAATACATTACATTAATATATTTTCATGGTTTCCTGAAGAAACATGAATTTGTAATTTTAATAATCCAGAAGATTATTAAAAAGAAATTGTTGATGTTCTTGATAAAACAACGATATATAGTCATATTTTTATGATAGTATTTATGATAAACACGTCAATTAAAGTTAATATTCCTGAAGAATATTAAACAAAAAAGGCATTATTTTGAATATTTTCTATATAGCCTTGTGTTATTGAATTGCTTTTATTATCACCACATTGATATAAATTGTTGCTCATGACGTAGCACAATTAATACTTTTAATTAATATTTACATACTCTTTAGAGTAATTTATATTTTGGGTGTTATATGCTTATAAATTATTGGTCCCAAGGTAGCATAATTGATACTTTTGAAAAATATCACATACTCTTGATGAGTACTTCATATTTTCGGTAATATATGATTATCTTTGATTTAAATTGTTGCTCCTGAGTTAGCACAATTAATATTTTTGAAGAAAAATACATGCTCCTGGAGAGCAATTTACATTTGAAGTTGCATGTATTTATTTCAAATGAAAAATACATAACTTTATGTCATATTGATTCGTTCAATTTCTACTTGAGGAATGGAAAGACAATCCCCGAAGGATTGGTATAATTTCATATGGCAATATTCTTATTGTCGGTCTAAAGGAGCTTTATTCAATGAGTATCGAATTAATTATAAGCGATATAATATTTTATCCAATGATCATGTTGCGATGAATTTCAAATTCAAGTCATATCAAAGGCACAATATTTGGGTCACGCCCTCTGTTATTAGTGCACCTCCTGAAGAGGATTGATTTTATAATCCAATTCCAACTATCTCCGACATTAGGGGGAGATATAAAATATAAATAAGAGAAAGTCGGAAAATTCTCGTTGAGTTGGATATTTAAATTTACGCACTATGAACTCGAAGTTCAACAAGTTATTGATTGCCAAATGAGTGATGAAATCTCATATACCAGTTGTATATGTACCATAAAGAATTAAAGTCGAATGTGAACGAAATATATTTGTTGATACTCCTCGACGCCAGAAGCGTGAGAGACGTATTCTTTATTGGTATTAAAGATAAAATCCGCGGAATACAAATAGATTAAACTATAACATCACTTCAAAAACCTCCTGAAGAGGATCGTCCCGAAAATGAGAATCTCAATACCTTAATTTGCACGTGCACTAAATAATTACAGTATTGAATTATGGGACGACCAAATCAAATGTTATGGGAAATGTTGAATATTTGATTTTGTTGAAGTTGTTATTGACTTTGTGAATATGGGAGAATTGTTTATAAGAATGATAGTTGTCGACAACACTTTGTGTCTCAACAATTGCTAGTGGAGTGCCTGAAGCACTAAATAAAATATAAGCAATTGAGATAAAGCTTAACTCGCAAAATAAAATAAAGTGGTGAAAGATAAGCGAGATTAGCATATCAAGGGTTTAAGCGCATACCCAAAACATATTCTCCCGTTGGCACTAAATTTCGTCATTTAATATACATATGACAATTATTATGAATATAGATATTCAATTAGTGATGTCATCACCACATTTTTCTATGGGTCATTGGACGCGAATATCTATACGAAAGTCCCTGACAGACTTGAGGTTCCTAAAGTAATAGGAACGTGAAATTCGCAACATGTACTATTTTGAGTTATAAATATTTATACATTTTGAAATAGTCTGGTGGATCAACCGACTAAGTGAGTTCCTCCTGAAGAGGATATATGTGAATTATTTGAACTCGTGTCTAAAGACAAGTTCAAAATGAAAAACTTAGATAAAACTAAGTATTAGTATTGTCTCGACTTGTAGATCGAGCATATATGATGGAAAGTTTTTATCCATTTAGCTACCTAAAGGTTGTCTTACCACTTGAAGTGGATACCGACTCATATAGATCTCAAGAAAATAACAAAGATATAAGAGGACCAGAAGTTCCGTACTTGTATGCTATTGAAGCATTACATTATCAGGCCTGATATACAATTTGAAGTTAACATGCTAGCAAAATTTAATATTTCTCCAAGAAGGAGAATGTGGAATGGTGTTAACCATATTGGTTTATTACATGAAAGAGATCGAGATTCGATATTGGTGGCTATTAGGGATTATGATTTCATACTGCCTATTTATTATGATGATAAATATTTTCCATTTATGTGTTGCATATAATGTTTGGGCAAGTAAGATGAAACTTATTTCCACACGAGCTTTAGAAGAGCAATAATGATAATCTAGCAGATTTATTCACTAAATCTCTCAATATCTGAAAATTATATTCATGGTATTGGAGTGCAAGATTGTTATCTTGAGGGGGAGAAGTGATAACTTTTAAATTAGCTTGAAGATTATGTCGACCCTGAAGGTCAAAAGGTACTGAAGACCAAATGGTTGTACTCTTTTTCCCTTTCTAAGTTTTTTCCGACCGGGTTTTCTTAGTTTAGGTTTTTAACGAGGCAACCAATGCAACACATGAGCAAATTTATACTGTGTACTCTTTTTCTCTATCGGTTTTTTCCCACAGGGTTTTTCCGAAGGAGTTTTGATGAGGCATGAACATCATAATATTTAAGAGGAAGTATTGTATGAAGACGATATCACTTGTATCTCAAAGGTAGATACATCAAATATTCACTTAAGTGATTAATTGGCGAACTTATTCACAAAGACGTTGCCGACATCAACATTCAGAAGACTAGTACACAAGATCGGAATGCGTTAACTCAAAGATCTTATGTAATCGATTTCAGGGGGAGTAGCTGTACTCTTTTTCCTTCGATCGGGTTTTTTCCCACTGGGTTTTCCCGGCAAGGTTTTAATGAGGCAGCATGTATTAAAGGTCATTCAAGGGGGAGTGTTGTAATTAATGTATTTACTAATGAATGACCTTTATACCCCTGAAACCCTAGATGTGTACTTATAAATAAAGGTCTTTGGCCCTCATAAGAATACACACATTATTCTTCTTCTCTTCCAATTTCTCTCTTTTTCTCTCATGTTCATAACACTATGGATTTAACGGCTATTTTGCGGATTTATTTCAAGAACCCTTGGGGTTGACTTCGGTTAATTTGGGGATTTCCGATTGATGTTGTTGTAATCTTGAATTGTGGATTCCTATTGTATTATTAATGCCATTGATATTGTTTTGCTGGTTTGAATCAATCATTTGAAAGTTGGTTTCGATAATTTGGGTTGGTTGTAACCAACGGGAAGGATATTTTCAACGTATTCGTTAGAGTGCACCTACGAGTTGGATATTGTTGTATCGACGTTTGAGTTGGTTATAATTGTGTGTGATGTGTGTATTGATCGAATTATTGGTAATTGTGTTATTCAAGGTTGTTCGAGCGACCGATATTTCATTTAGGACGTTGTTCGTGGATGAACATTCTTCATCGATGTTGTGTAAGTTAATTCTTACTCAGTTAAAAGGATATTCATTCCTTTCGTTGTTGTTCATTCATAATCATAATTCACTCATAAGGTACTAACCGTTTCAAAACTTGTAATTGTCACTTAATTACTTCATTCACGAGGAACGACGGTTCCAATCATTTCATTGAGCTGTCATTCATTTCACCATCATGTCATCTTGGTGAGTCATTATTCATTTTCGATGTCACTTTTGTTATACCGTGGCATTCCGGGTCATACTAGCATGCCGGTTGGTATGTGTAGGATTTTCATGTCGGGCACATTTAAGTCGTGTGTTGGTTGGTGGCCTCACATTGGACTGTGCACACGAGTTGATGGCTTCGTGAGACTGATTATGTACAAGACCACACGTGTATTCGATCGATACTCATTGGTGGCTTGTGCATGGACACATTTCCATCCCGGATGTAGTGTGGCGCCATTCTTTTGAGCCATACTGTTAGTTGATTCATATAGCATGTTTGATTGCGTATGTTTCTACAGGATTGTGTATATTCAACTCTTGAGGATTGTTGTTCTGTGTAATTGACCCCGTTGGGAAATTTTGTTTTTCAGGTCGTGGCAATGCTAAGGCACGGGAAGATAACGTTGACGGCGAGGAGTCCCAGTGATACTAGTAGGGGGCCCCAGTCATTTCAATCACCGTGTTTCCTTATTTTATTTCCGCTGCAGATTTCCATTTGGATTTTGAGTTCATTCAGTGTTGTATATTTTATCTCCATATAAAATATACTTGTATTCGGTCATTTCCTTGGGTGTGTTGTATGAAACTCCTCATCGGAGTAATTAATGATGTAATGTGGTTCGGTACTACATTTACCCTGTGTATTTCATTCATTTTCACTCACCTGGTGGGTCCCAGTGTTGGGATTCGGTAATTAAAATCGAATTACGCAGCGGAAAATAAACCGGTCAAACCGGATAAAACCAAACCCCAAAAACGGACCGATCAAGCATCATATAAACGAATATAAATAAAGAGGAAGAGAATCAAAGAATAGTTACCCTCGTAGTCCTTTGATGATATAATCTTCGAAGGTGAAACCCGAACAAACTTTCTCCGGTTACCGACACGAACACGAATCCAATTCGTTGTAGCTTGTTGAATGATCTAACACCGAAATTGCCGAATGTCTCTACGTTATTACGCGTCGGATATTGATCGGAAAAATAAAATATCAATTCGTTCTCAAAGAACACGGCTAGGAATTGATACGGTATTTTTCTTCTCTTCTCTTCTTCCTTTTCTTTCTCTCAAAGATGAACAAGAAAAGAAATAAATTTTTCTCTCCCTTCCCTTAAAAAACCCACGGCTGATTTTTACTTAGAATTTGTGAGTGTGTATCTTTGTTATACCAAGTCATTCCATAATGAGAAGATATTTCCATTATATAATGGAGATGATATCAAAATGATGAGATATGAAATCTCATCCTTTTGTCTTCAACCCATTAAACAATTAAACACACAACACACACCACATGGAAGGAAGGGAGGAAAATGATGGGGGCGGCCCACTAGATTTTAGGTGAGAAAACGAGCCGAGCCACTCGGTTCATGTACCGGACGTTCGCGTGTCTAGTCCGTTAAATACACTTCGTTTTATCCCAAATGTATTTATACTTAATTAATTAATCCAATTAATTAATTTTATCAAATACAAAATTATAATAATATATTTCCAAGAAATAATTATTTATGAATTAAATTAATTACCCAGTAATTAATTTCAATTCACTAGACCGCATGATTTATCAAATAAATCAAATTAGATATCTAATATCCAATATTAATGAAGAGATAATAAATACATATTTATCCATCAAATATCCTTGTGCGCGACTCGTAGGTCCGTCTTAGTCGGCAATGGGAGGAACCAAGGAGTACGGGTAACACTTAGCGATCTAGTGCTTCGTCAGTAACCCAACTAAGACCTAATTATCGGATCTTTCCAAAACAATTTGTCCTTGAATCCCTTATACGTTTAAACCCTTAAACCATATGTCCCGGTCAAGTATTAGGGTCACGGAAAAGTCAAACCCTACTGTAACTTGACACTATGCTTTGTAATGCAACCGAGATCGTCGAGCTCTCGTGTATCAAATACAACTAGCTCTAAATGCTTTGGCCAAAGACTTATAATCTCATTTGCCATTAACCGCATAGGACATTTACTGCTCACTTACGGAGAAAGAATTCTATCTTGGTATTCGGTAGAGGCGCTACTTGCCCACTAAGTTGCATTTCGAGGTTGACCCCACCCACCGGCGATTGGATCGAACTACTCTAATGACTGACTCAATGTCACAAGCACATCTCCTACTGAAACCTCAAGTCAAAGGTCCACGTATACCTATCACAACCTTCGATCCAGTCATTGACAAACCCTGAGTGATATCCATGTGACCGAATCGAGGTGAGTCGTGTTCGAGTACACTAATCTCATTAGCATACCAATAGCGTGTGCTCCCACTAACTCTCAGTGAAGACCGGCACTCTACATGTCAAAGTACACGTTATACAAGTCTTGTCTAAACTTATTGCCCAGTTAAATTTTATCGACTTGCGAACGAGTTAAGCATTTGAGCTCTAAACACTTCCAGTGCCTATCTCCTTATCTCCATAAGGAGTAGAATATTTGCTCTCAAATGCAAGGACTATTATTCTATATACCAAATCACAATGCCAGTGATATACAATAATATAGAAATAATTATTGCCTTATTAAATATTCATAATTACAATGCAAATACTCTCACTCTCTCATTCTCTGAGTGGCATTCGAGGGCATATCCCTAACACCCAGTTGGGGGTCCACGGCACTATAATATCTGCCTAGTTTGGGGTGTTACAGAGTTGGTATCGGAGCGTGGTTTTCAATGCTACCTTCCGAGTCATGTCTCATTTGAAATCATCGTCATCAGACTAGTATCATTGGACTTTCGTGTCACGTGTGACCTGTGCAAATGCCGAGCCAATCAGACCGAAAGAACTGTAAGACTTCTAATGCCATAGTATAATTTCTGGCAATAATCATTCATTCATAATTCACTAGTTAACAATCCTCAAACATCATTTTCATTTTAATCATGTTGATCATATTAACTCATTAATCACTCAGTTCATTTCATTACTCAGTTGATAATCAGGACGATCATGTTAACTCATTAATCACTCAATTCACTTCATTACTCAGTTGTTGA
Organism: Orobanche coerulescens; assembly: GCA_033398695.1. Taxonomy (NCBI): domain Eukaryota; kingdom Viridiplantae; phylum Streptophyta; class Magnoliopsida; order Lamiales; family Orobanchaceae; genus Orobanche; species Orobanche coerulescens. The sequence goes on along the minus strand of CM065810.1, from coordinate 99,330,097 downwards.
TCTGGAAGATCATATCATTAATCTTGTTAACTTGTTCAAGATAATCATTTCAAGAATTTATCAGATAATCATGTCACCTCATTTAATCATTCATGTAATCACTGTGTTAGAGCGCATATGCTCATTTTCATCATTTCATGACGTAAATCATAATGCGGTACTCATAGGAGATCTATGATTATCATACGACCTTCCTACTTCAGTATGGAGAGAGCTGTCAGGGGTTGCACGGGGAGAGGCCGCGGTGCGGGCCGGAACCCGGGGAATAATCACTCACTGTCAGGAAGTCGTACTCAGGACTCAGCTCGATCGGCAGATGTTCGGGTTGATCCACTCACTTTTATGCAGGTCATGGTGACCCATATGCAATTGCTCAATCATCATTGCGCCACTCTGGCCAAATTAATCGAGAGAAGTCTCTGGTGTGAGCCTGCTGCTAAGGAAATTGCTGAGCAACAACTTTCATCTGTCAGCAGGAAATCAACGAAGCGTAATCAGTCTGAAGGCGGTAAGTATACCTTCAAGAAGCCTCGTGCGGGCCCTAACATTTCTGAGAGACCTCCTACGGCGCATAATCGTGCGGGATCTCAGTCTCGAGCGGCCAGTTCAGCCATCACATGTTTCAATTGTGGAGAACCGGGTCATGTCAGCACCAAGTGCCCGAGGCAGACTATCACGTGCCATAAATGCGGAATTGCTGGGCATAAGGCCCGTTTTTGCCGAAGAGACTCTAAGAATACTCAGACGACATTTCAGGCCCCGAAGCAGTCAGCCGTTCAGAATCAAGATACTCAGTCAGCGTCGTTTAAAACGATAGGAGCGAATAAAGTCAGAGCTCATATTTATCAGACGGGAGCGTCCGGTTCGGGGGCCGGCAAGTCCCGGATTCATGTGATGGAGAGGATCGACGATCCGGTGGCCCGAATGATCTCAGGTATACTCGTAATTTTATTTCAACTTGTGTGTACCCTTTTTGATATCGGTGCACCGCATTCATTCATTTCCGAATCATGTTTGAATAGACTTCACTTGGATAGTCCTATTAATTGTGGACCTTATATCATGGGTCTACCTGACGGTAGAAGAATTTCCGGAAATCATGAGGTTAAGAACTGACTGAATTAAGTCTAAATGACCGCGATTGGTTGATGGACCAAATCGTGGTGGATTTACTTAAGGACGATGTATATTGGCTATTAGTGGGATAGATCGTCATGATACCCCCTCAATGATCGTAAGCATTTGGTCACTATCATTTCAGTCATTGGAGCCGAGTGTGTATTTCAGAGAGGTAATCCCCGTTGTTCCAGATGAATTATTAATATGAGGGAGACAGTGTAATTACTCAATCGAGGTGTTCAATCATTCATTGTATCATTTTCATCGATTGGCCGTTCTTACGCAATCGAGGTGTTCAATCATTCATTGTATCATTTTCATCGATTGGCCGTTCTAAGGCAATCGAGGTGTTCAATCATTCAATGTATCATTTTCATCGATTGGCCGTTCTTAGGCAATCGAGGTGTTCAATCATTCATTGTATCCTTGTCATCGATTGGCCGTTCATAGGCAATCGAGAAATTCAATCATTCATTACCTCATTTTCACCGATTGGCCGTTCTTAGGCAATCGAGATATTCAATCATTCATTATATCATTGTCATCGATTGACCATTATAAAGCAATCAAGTTGTTCAACCATTCGTAGTATCATTGTTATCATTTGACGATGTACTCCCAGACGAGCTACCTGTTTTACCTCCACAGAGAGATGTGGAATTCGCGATTGAGTTGGAGCCCGGTACGTCCCCGATATCGAAGGCACCGTACCGGATGGCCCCGACCGTAATGCAGGACTTGAAGAATCAACTAGAGTATTTGTACGAGAAAGATTATATCCGACCGAGTGCGTCCCCGTGGGGAGCACCAGTGTTGTTTATCAAGAAGAAGGATGGTTCATTTCGCTTGTGTATTGATTATCTGGAGTTGAACAGGGTGACAATCAAGAATAAGTATCCCTTACCCCGTATTGATGATCTCTTAGATCAACTTTATGGAGCTTCAGTATTTTCCAAGATCGACCTAAGGTCTGTATATCATCAGTTGCAAATTCGAGAGTCGGACATCGCAAGGGCAGCGTTTCGTACACGCTGTGGTCATTATGAGTTCGTAGTTATGCCGTTCGGGCTAACTAATTCACCTACGGTATTCATGGAGTTAATGAATCGGATTTTCATCGACTTTTTGGATCAGTTGGTTGTTGTCTTCATCGATGACATTTTGATTTATTCTCGTGACCGAGAGGAACACGAGGTTCATCTTCATCAGGTTCTCGGCGTGTTAAGACAAGAGCAACTTTATGGAAAGTTTTCCAAATATGAGTTATGGATGTCCGAAGTGACTTTTCTCGGGCATGTAATTTCATCAGATGGAGTGTGTGTTGATCCTCAGAAGATGGAGGCTATCCAAGATTGGTTACCTCCGAAGAATGCTAAGGAAATCCGAAGCTTTCTCAGATTAGCCAGTTATTATCGGCGGTTTGTGGAAGGATTTTCTAAAATCGCTCAATCAATAACGAACCTTTTGCGAAAGGATAAGTAATACACGTGGTCCGACACATGTCAGCAGAGTTTTGAGGAACTCAAGAGCCAGTTAATTTCAGCACCTGTACCTTCCTTGCCGCAAGGGACAGAAGGATTTGTGGTTTATAGTGATGCGTCCGGGTAGGGTCTCAGATGTGTACTCATGCAGAAAGAGAAGGTTATTGCCTATGCTTCACGGCAATTGAGACCTTGCGAGGTTAATTATCCGACCCACGACCTGGAGCTAGCAGCCGTGGTATTCGCATTGAAGATTTGGCGTCATTATCTTTATGGCGTTACCTGCCAGATATTCACCGATCATAAGAGTTTAAAATATATATATTTACTCAGAAGGAGTTAAATATGCGACAGAGACGGCGGTTGGAACTAATCAAAGATTATGATATTGAGATACTTTACCACCCGGGCAAGGCAAACGTTGTCACCGATGCCTTGAGTCGTAAGTCCGTTCAGGACCAGATGCTTGCTCGATTAACAGTTCAGAAGGAACTTCAGCAAGAATTACTTAGGCATAAGATCGAGGTTTGGTTACAGCGAGTTCAAGGACAACTTTGCATGTTAGATATTTCATCGCCGCTTGAGGAGGCAATCAGAGAGAATCAGGGTTCAGACCCATCATTGTTGTGCATCTGTGAGGATGTGGCTCAGGGGAAAGCCCCTGGATTCGTGGTCCTCGAGGATGGACTTTTGAGATTTAAGAATCGGTTGTGCATACCGGCGAATGACGAGTGGAAAAAAATTCGAGTTTGAGAGAAACTCATGCTACCCCTTATTCCGTTCACCCGGGGTCTTGCAAGATGTATAAAGATTTGAAACAAAATTACTGGTGGAGTAATATGAAGCGAGAAGTCACGGAATTTATTTCGAGATGCTTAACCTGTCAAAAATTCAAGATTGAACATCAGCGACCAGCGGGTATGCTGAAACCTCTCCCTATTCCATAATGGAAGTGGGAAGACATTTCTATGGATTTCATCACGAGTTTGCTGACGAGTCGTCGTGGCATGAATACGATCTGGGTGATTGTAGACCGCTTAACTAAATCAGCTCAATTCCTTGAGATTAAGGATATGTGGGGTCCCGAGAGACTTGCCCAGTTATTTATCGAAGAGATAGTGAGACTGCACGGTACTCCTAAAAGTATCGTTTCCGATCGTGATGGACGCTTTGTGTCTCATTTTTGGAAATCAGTTCATCGTGCTATGGGAACTCAGCTTAATCTCAGTACAGCTTTTCATCCTCAGTCCGACGGACAATCAGATAGGACTATTCAGACTTTGGAGGACATGTTGAGGGCATGTGTCCTCGATTGGAAATATGATTGGGAAGCCCAACTACCGTTGATCAAGTTCACGTACAATAATAGTTGGCATGCTTCGATCAAGATGGCACCTTACGAGGCCTTGTACGGTCGTCGTTGTCGATCTCCTTTGTGTTGGGATGACTTATCAGAATCAATCGGCACTAAGCCCGATATGCTTATAGCCGCCCGTGAGAAGGTAGATTTGATCAGGAGTCGTTTGTTGACCGCTCAGAGTCGACATAAATCATATGCAGATAATCGTCGTCGACCATTAGAGTTCGAGATGGGTGGCCATGTTTTGGTCAATGTATCCCCGAGTCGTGGTATCTTCCGTTTTGGGAAGAGGGGGAAGTTGAGTCCGATATTTATTGGACCGTTTGAGATTTTGGATCGAGTAGGCGAGTTAGCTTATCGATTGGCCCTACCTCCGGCGTTGAGCCGAATTCATTATGTTTTTCACGTCTCTCAGTTATGGAAGTATGTTGCCGACCCGAGTCACATACTTCAGTTTGACGAAATCGAGATCGCCGATGATCATTCATATGAAGAACGTCATATACGAGTTTTAGAGCGGCGAATCAAACAGTTGAGGAACAAGACGATTACTTTGGTTAAAATTCAGTGGTCTAGACACGGAGTCGAAGAGGCTACTTGGGAAATCGAGGATAGTATGCGGGAGAATTATCCCGAGTTGTTTGACCCTTAGTTTCGGGGACGAAACTCTTTTAAGGGGGGGTGTATGTAATACCCGGTTGTAATTCAGTCATTATCATTGAGTAATTATCATTCAGTAATTGTCACTCAGTATTTTTCACTCATTAATGATCATTTGTCACTCATATTCAATCATTGTATTCATTGTTCAGAGTAATTGTATCGTGTATCAATCGTCATTCATCATCAATATAGTTGGAGAATCGTGCGGTGTTTACCATAGTTGTCATTTCATAGTGTGCTGTGTGTGAGGAGTAGCGCACGCTACGTACTCTCTTTAGCGTGCGCTAATTGAGTACGGGTAGCGCACGCTACCTCTCAACACTAGCGCACGCTAGTATGTTTCAAGCAGGCAGTCCAGAAGGCACTGGACTGCAGTTGGGTTATAAGTAGCGCACGCTACAAATGGTAAGTAGCATGCGCCAGTAGGCTGGAGTAGCGCACGCTATGCAGCCGGTATAGCGCGCGCTAAGGTCGGATCAGTTTGAGTCCAGTGGCTACTGGACTGCATTGGATTAATTCATAGCGCACGCTATGAGTGATTTTCAGCGTACGCAAATGATGTTGTAGCGCACGCTAAATATTGATTGTAGTGCACGCTACCGCGATCAGATCAGAGGACAGAAGGTTCTGGACTCCAGTACTGGGCATCATATAATTCGTTAGCGCACGCTAACATTTTGGGGTTAGCGCACGCTAAGTTTTCAGCTGTAGCGCACGCTATAAGAAGGTACGTAGCGCGCGCTACCGTTGTCGGACAGTGAGTACTAGACTTACAAAAACACCCGTTAGCGCACGCTAAGAACTGGGGATAGCGCGCGCTAAACTGGAATTTCTATAAATTGGACAGTGTAGCCCAAACTTCGGCATTTATCATTTCTTCTCATTCTCTCATCGGTTTCGGGCGATTTGGAGCAATTTGAAGAGTATTCTTCGAGGTGTAATCATCAACCATCATCTTAAAGTCTTTGAGTTGGATTAATCATCACTTCATCATCTCCAAAACATCAAATCAAAGGTATTAATCTCTTGGATCTAGAATTTTGGATTTTTGGGTTTTCCTTCAGATTTCTTCGTGTACGCTTGGATTGTTGTTGGAATATGTTAGATATCGATTATCTACCTTGGATAAATATATTTCTACGGATTTAACGGCTATTTTGGGGATTTATTTCAAGAACCCTTGGGGTTGACTTCGGTTAATTTGGGGATTTCCAATTGATGTTGTTGTAATCTTGAATTGTGGATTCCTATTGGATTATTGATGCCATTGATATTGTTTTGCTGGTTTGAATCAATCATTTGAAAGTTGGTTTCGATAATTTGGGTTGGTTGTAACCAACGGGAAGGATATTTTCAACGTATTCGTTAGAGTGCACCTACGAGTTGGATATTGTTGTATCGACGTTTGAGTTTGTCATAATTGTGTTTGATGCATGTATTGATCGAATTATTGGTAATTGTGTTATTCAAGGTTGTTCGAGCGACCGACATTTCATTTACGACGTTGTTCGTGGACGGACATTCTTCATCGGTGTTGTGTAAGTTAATTCTTACTCAGTTAAAGGATATTCATTCCTTTCGTTGTTGTTCATTCATAATCATAATTCATTCATAAGGTACTAACCGTTTCAAAACTTGTAATTGTCACTTAATTACTTCATTCCCGAGGAACGACGGTTCCAATCATTTCATTGAGCTGTCATTCATTTCACCATCATGTCATCTGGGTGAGTCATTATTCATTTTCGATGTCATTTTTGTTATACCGTGGCATTCCGGGTCATACTGGCGTGCCGGTTGGTATGTGTAGGATTTTCATGTCGGGCACATTTAAGTCGTGTGTTGGTTGGTGGCCTCATATTGGACTGTGCACACGAGTTGATGGCTTCGTGAGACTGATTAGGTACAAGACCACACATGTATTCGATCGATACTCGTTGGTGGCTTGTGCATGGACACATTTCCATCCCGGACGTAGTGTGGCGCCATTCTTTTGAGCCATACTGTTAGTTGATTCATATAGCATGTTTGATTGCGTATGTTTCGATAGGATTGTGTATATTCAACTCTTGAGGATTGTTGTTCTGTGTAACTGGCCCCGTTGGGAAATTTTGTTTTTCAGGTCGTGGCAAGGCTAAGGCACGGGAAGATAACGTTGACGGCGAGGAGTCCCAGTGATACTAGTAGGGGGCCCCAGTCATTTCAATCACCGTGTTTCCTTATTTTATTTCCGCTGCAGATTTCCGTTTGGAGTTTGAGTTCATTCAGTGTTGTATATTTTACCTCCATATAAAATATACTTGTATTCGGCCATTTCCTTGGGTGTGTTGTATGAAACTCCTCATCGGAGTAATTAATGATGTAATGTGGTTCGGTACTACATTTACCCTGTGTATTTCATTCATTTTCACTCGCCTGGTGGGTCCCAGTCGGGGGTCCACGGCACTGTAATATCCGCCTAGTTTGGGGTGTTACATGATTCATATCTAACATCATCTTCCATCCGGATCGAAGGTAAGAACACCTAAACTCTTGGTTTTGGGAATTTTTGAGGTTTCCCGATGTTTTGGCCGATTTGATTTGTTTTAGTTCATATTATTGTTAGAACTTGGTTGTATACTCGAAATCATTCATAACCCTTGAAGTTTTGTGGAACAAATTCGAGTATTTCTCCGTTAAACGATTATATTGGACTATGCCCTCAAAGTGTCCGATAAAATGCTTCAATGGGTAGAACTTGGGAAGTTCTATACGTTTTCGTAGAATTGTGATTTAATTTATATCGTTGTGACTTAGGGACGAAATTCTTGTGAAGAACTCGAGTCGGAACCCTTCCGTTCGTTGTCTTCTTCGGGGTCCGAGCTTCCCGGTCGAACCGTGTTCTTCGGAGTATTCGGTAGCGGTTATTAAGTCAAGTATTTTACTATACGAATTGTGTCTTGTGAATAGGGACGTTGTGTTATGGTTATGATGAATTGATTTATCCTAGCGAATATGCTTCGTATGAATTGAATTTTTATGAACGATTGACGGTAACGACGATACCTTCACTTAGTTAACATCTTGGAATTGTGTTGGATGTGCAAATCATCTAAGTTTGTGTTGTCTTGGTTTACATACTTGATTATGCACCTCGGTGTAATGTGGAATGGCTTGACATTTGATGATTATGAATTGTGTCGTGTCGATGTGTGTGTGTTCCAGGTAGGGTCTGACGAGGCCTCTGGAGTTCGGTACATGATGTGTACGAACAAGGTGTGTGATCCAGGTAGGGTGCAGCGAGGCCTGGAGTCCGGTACATGACGTGTACGGACAAGGTGTGTGATCCAGGTAGGGTCTGACGAGGCCTCTGGAGTTCGGTACATGATGTGTACGAACGATGTTTGTGGCCGGGTAGGGTCCGTCGAGGCCTCCGGAGTTCGTACATGATGTGTACGAACAGTGTGTGCGGTCCGGGTAAGGTCCGTCGAGGCCTCCGGAGTTCGGTACATGATGTGTACGAACAGTGTGTGCGGTCCGGGTAAGGTCCGTCGAGGCCTCCGGAGTTCGGTACATGATGTGTACGAACAATGATCGTGTTATAGTGCTTGTTTGGGTAACATTTTAAACATGGGTCTCGGACTCATAATGATATCTTATCTAGTGTGTTTTGAATCGAGAATCGGGCCAAGGCCCTAATGTTTTCGAAAAGGTTTTGTAAATTGGGACTCGAGGTCCAAAAGAATTTCTGCTTTAAAAATCCCCGAGATGATGTGTTCCTTTTCAAATATCTCTTGTTTGAGTTCGAAATTCAAAAACTTCTCGGGAACATTTTGATAATAGATTTCCATATTAATTTTGTAGTTGCTATTTACTTGTTGAATTTCGTATCGTATTATACTTGCACTAGTAAAATAGTGGAGTTTTACTAACCCCCGAGTAATCGGGGGGTGGATGTCAGGTTAGGGGAGCAGTCACAGGATTGGTACGAGAGGATGACGAGCTGCGATACTAATCAAGAGTCGAGAGTTGGTAGAGTTTGGTTGTATTGTTAGAGTTGATTTCAGTCTTCCGCTGTATTGTGTTTCGACCCCTGTGTGGGTAATGTTGTTTTAGTCAGTTCTGTTGATGGAGTTGCGTGACCTCACCGGTCTATGTATTCATGTGTAAGTGACCTTAACGGTCTGTATTATTATATTGTTTGACCCTGGCCGGGCAAGCATTTAGTTGTTTATGGATGTTTAGCCTGGTAGATCCTTGTGGAAAGGGTCTACGGCGTGTAATATTCCCATACGGTTTTGGGGGTGTTACAAACATGTACTCACTAGGTACCAGACTCGTTAGGTTTTTTACGTCCGAGCATCCGACCAAGATTGATATTCCATCACATAAAAAAATTAAAATTAATCAACAAATACTATTTAGTTAATATCTTAATTAAACTAAATAATCTTAACATTTTAATCAAATAATCAATTAATAATTTATTCGTCTCTTATCAAGCAATGCTATACCTTATCAAAATTATCGTATGTATGATTATATAATAGCAAATATAATCACAATCTTATTTAGAAAACGCATGACAACAAATAATATCAATTCTTCTCATTTATATTAGCCACAAACACTTTCTAAATAATGATCGACGTGTAATCTATAATATTTTTATTCTAATCAGCTATTAGCAATTACGTTTGCTGACAGTAGCGTAACTCAATTAAAAATTCAGACTTGATATTGCAATGCCACATATGCCAGATAAATGAATTAGAGTCGAATAGGCATCATCGATCCTACCATTAATGGATCAACACAAGTCACACAAATATGTTTACACAGATTTTTACCACTAATAAACAATGAACTAATGTAAATATAAGTACTTTCCTACATGACATGCCAGCTAATTCAAGTCATCCTTATACAACAAAATAAACATAATATATTTATAACATATATGTGCAGTTATAAAGCAACCATAGGGCAAATCGAATTATAAAGGCAAAGGAAGATTGGAAGAATAGGCACTTCAGTAAGTGCTCAAGCACTCACTCAAAGCCAAGGTAATTGCAAAAAGCATAAATAGACTAAGAAATAGAAAAGCACATCCCGAAGCTGATCGTGAGAAATGGATATTCATTTCTTATAATGACGAATTTAAGCAGTCGAAAAGCATGTTCTTTATGACAGATCCAAACATCACTAAAATTGAATTTCGAAAATAATAAATCATTTTCCCATAGATGGAAAATTTGCAGAGATTCGATAGTAATAATTTCGAAATTTATGCTACAAAATAATAAATTTGCTTTAAGATTGTTGGTATAATTTACCAAAAAGTATATCGATAAATGTGAAGTCATATAATTATTTCATGAAGTATAATATTTGATGATTTTTATACCTGTAGATTCAAACGCTTATGTCGCTGGCCATCAGTTTCGACTTACGGGATCGCATGTTTTGAATCTCCTGTTTGTGCTGCAACGCTGAGAAGAACAAAGTATGAGACAGATTCGTTAATAACAAAGACATTAATATATATATATATATATAAGTAATCGAAAGAAGCAAATCGAATATGGGTGATGTTGAGTCCGGAAAATCTGTCTCCTTAAAGCAAATTCGCCGCTACCGTAGTGTATAGCGTCTGCCTCCCAGGATAAAACAACATCTCGATGGGTTGATAAATCGATCATCGCACCCTCAGCGAACTAGAGTTAAACCTGAACTACCACTGACACGACCCAAATTACAAAAAAAAAATTATTTCCGAAAAAAAATGAAGTCGGAATTTCGGGTGAGAAAAACGGACGAAAATTCAGTCTAAAAATAAGACCCCTCACATCTGTAGGAACTCTAAACTGATCAGGATTGGTATTGAGGTATTTTCAGTAAAATAAATTTTTACCGAATAAAATTGCAGTAAAAAGATAATTTCGAGACATTTCGCCTAAATTGCCCTTCGACCGAGCCGAGCCGAGCGGACGGACGGAGGCGGCGGCGCGCACATGTGTGTGTGCGCGAGGGGCGCCTAGTCACACATCCACTCATGTCTCACTTTTTGAACAAGACTTTGTTAACATCTCTTTATATACTCATAATTTTTCTCTTCTTTTTCCAATGTCCTAAACCCATTTTTAAAGGATTCACTTTGGAACAATACATCTCATTCATACCTCAATCATTTTGAGTGTTCTTACATGTTTTGGAAACCTCGTATGGAGTACTACGTATTCAAACTAAGTCCCGACTTTAACTCGTAATCGAGCTCACTCAAAATTTCCTCTCAAGTGGGCTGCTCAAAACAGCCCATTTTCTCTATTTTTCCAACACAATCATCTAATAGTTTTCAAATTCTATTTTTTAGTCTTCTTATAGTTGCAAAAGGAGTTCCCATAACATGCGGAAATGGAATATGGTGATTCTAATAAACCGTATTCTTTTCCTAATTATATGATAAACTTTGGGTGTTTATGCTCCAGTAATTGACACATACATGAAATCACTAATTAGACATGATGAGAATGATATTACAAATCATAGTGAATAACGCATATATAGTATTCCTATGCTGCAATGTTAGTATAATCAGATGCATAATTACAATTATTTTGTTACTGCAAAATTAGTATGATATTCTTATCAGTAATTACTGTTATAATCACTGCATAGTTACTCGTATTTGCTCAAATAATTATCGTAATTTGCTCAAACATCACTAAAAATGATATTGATAAAGCCTTTTAAAGTATTTTCAGAACGAAACTCTTAATAATTATTTTAATCATGAGTGTAGATCACACAAGATGTATTATTATAATGTTCATTCACAGTGGCGGATCCAGGATTTTTTAAGACTGGGGGCACAATTTTTATTACCGTAATAAAAAAAAATAATGAAGTACAATATCATTATAAAAGTGAAACAAATTATGTTTTACAGTTGTTCTCTACAAAATTTCATATTTTGAAAGCGATTCATTACATCTTCATTCGTACATCAGCAAGTCCTTTTCAACGGTACAAATTACACAACCGTTCAAATAGTCTTCAGAAATTCTGCCTTATATCATATCTTTGATTAGGGTGATACTCTAAAATTCTTTTCCTTTCGATCCCAAGGAAGATCATCCAAATCAATTTCCGTAGGCATCAAAAGAGTAGAACTAGGTTGAGAAATATTATCTGCACTTGAAGATCTGGGTGTCGATATTTTTCTTTTTAAAAATCTTTCCATTCTTTCAACAAACCTTAAAAATTAAAATCAACAGTAAATAAATTAATTTTATACATACTCTAACTAGTGATTAATATATATATATATATATATATATTAATTTTAAATGTGTCCGCCCCTCATTCAGATGGCTAACACAAATATTGAATTTTAAATGCAAATTTAATACAACTTTGTTATAAAACTGAAATATTATAGAGAGGATTTAGAGAGAAAATAGAGAGAATGATTCTCAAGTATATCTTTCATTAATAACTGAAGTCCTATTTATAGGAAAACTTCAGATGGCACAATCGTAATTACATAATTACATCAAGGGCATAATAGTCATTCACATATTATAATACATTATCTTGTTACGCATTACGAGAAGTGATATACTTCAACAATTCTTAACACTCCCCCTTGAATGACTATTTACATAAATATCTGCCGAACTAGTTTGAAGAAAAACCCAATGGGAGAAAAACTCTCAAACTTTTTGTATCGAAGCGTGTGACAATCATATCACGTTGCATCATAACGTTGGTAGGAAACCTCTGTTAGATAAAACTTCAGCAATCTGTAATCTCATAAATTTGCTCCCCCTTATCTTGATAGTTCTTGTATGAGTATTCTTGTGCCGTCTCAGTAAAACCTCGTGGGACAAAAACTGAGTGAATCTGTCATGTATATCATTCGTTGTTGGAGTATCCACGTGTTGTCTCATTAAAACCTTGTCAAGAAAACCCAATGGGAAAAACTTGATCGAAGGAAAAAGAGTACAACTACTCCTTCTGTTTTCAAATCTTTGAGGAATAATCTTGATCTTTATAATTTTCCTCATTATGCTATGAATATGCCTCGTTAAAACCTTATTAGGAAAAATCCAATGGGAAAAATCCTAATGAAGGAAAAAGAGTACATTATTCATACTAATACGCCATTCGTGTTGCCTCATTAAAAACCTTGCTAGGAAAACCCAATGGGACAAAACCTCAGTCAAGGGAAAAAGAGTGCAACGCATATTTTATAAATTTGTCCCAGACAATCAATAATCCTCCAAGGATTAGTACGAGTATCGTATTCAGTGCAATTTGTAATCCCGCACTCATATTCTTTGCAATACGTTTCAAATCTCTTTGGAGATTCCATATTAGTTGTGATTAAACTGCCTCGTTAAAAACCTTGCTAGGAAAACCCAGTGGGATAAAACCTTAGTCAGGAAAAGAGTACAGCATATAATTTTCTTTCACAACACCTTATTTTGAGTGACTACTCGCACTGATAATATGTTTAAAATCTCTTCAGGAGTTACTTTCAGTAAGCCCATATGTTTCATTTTATTATAAGGGCGTATATTTCAATTTCGATGGACTTCAATATCCTCATTTCAAATATCTATATTCCACAACCATGGATTTCAATATCCTCATTTCATTTATAGTGCTATATTGTGTCGACACTTTTTAATATTTATTTCTCTATGGCAACATAACTTGCCGAGACATCTCATTATCAATCATCTATTGGAATTACACATTGTGGTTATGTCTATATACTTCTAAAAGTGTATGCCTCCTTTTATTATTTGCTTTGATTCATATTCGGGGAATTATTATGTATTTATCAAAGCAGTTGTAGTTGGTACCAAAGATTAATAATCTGTCATGCATCTTTGAACTTCAAGTTCATATTTTAGTTGTGAGGATATAGTGTGATGCATTTTACATATTTCCAACTACTAATACTCCCCCTCATGCTAAGAGATTTCTTGAGCACCAAACTCATATGCCAGTACCTCAGTATTCATCTTCAGTTATGGGGGTTTGTATATTATGTTCTCGATATTGGCAAGAGGACTTCGAATAGTATGCCAATTAATATCCCACTTGTATGCACATATCTTGATCCTTTCTGGGATCTATTCAAGTTTATTTGGGATATATTACTAGCTTAATCTGATATGGAATATATGCTCCAACCATGAGAAAATCATCTCGTAAGTTTCCGATTACGAGTCATATACACATGTGACTATCTAGTAGATCCATAATATCTAGTAGTTCACATATAGAGGAAGTGGGCCCATACTCCCCCTTAATATATTCCAAATTTATTAGGAATTCATTCCCAACACTGGCTAGTATTGATATTAATCGAGAACAAATATTTGAAGACATGATGTGTCTATATCATCATATAGATATTTTAACAAAATATCACATCATCTTTCGGTGCCATTATTGCACATCATTATCAACATGGAGTCGCCGCTCCTACATGTCATATTATGTTTATTATTCAAATATAGAACTGTAGTTCATACGCTTCGGGATATGAACTATTGAAACGCGGAGTCAAATCTCATACGCGTAATTTCAATCTATAAATAGATTAGCATTGTATTCACAATCACCCATATCGAGGGTTTGATTATCATAATGGATTCAATGCTTTCTATTCTTCACAAATATTACCCGTGAATATCATAAAAAGAATTTATCGGGCTCGACTCGAAAGATATTCGATGGTTGATCGAAGCACAAGTTCGATTATCTGGCGAATTTTCAAATTCATTTAAGTACATGCCAGGTACAAGTAGGATTAATTTTGCAAAGAAACGAAGAGCAAAAAGATTAGGTGGATGCTATAAATATGCTCGGTGGACATGTGACACACAATGCAAATTGGTGGGGTTTGTATCCAAAAATCGAGAAAACAAAATCTCATTTATCAAGGATGGATTGAGTAAGGAATCTATGGATCACGATATCTAATAGATTCTTGATACACATCCCAGTGGATAAGTTCATCGTGAACTATTGGCTCTGTGGACACGATTTAAGGAAGAACTGAAACGCTATAGTCATGAAAAATTAGTCTCAAAAGATCCAGTTTGTAAGTCCGTTCTGTCAAAGCCGTATAAGGTAAATAGCAAAAAATGCAAGTTGGTGAATATTGTTCCCCAATATTTAAATTTCTCAGCTGCCGATAGATAACGTCATTTTCATTGAAAAATATAGTATCATATCTTTCTTTTTCTTCTGCAAATTTGTCAAAAAGAAAATAGTAAAAGCAGTGACTTATCTGCTGCTCGTTTTTCAATGAAAATAGTGAAGCCATTTGTCTTCTAGTAAGAAGTTTGTTCTTTAAATTTGGGATCCACAAATCAGAAATTGTATATCTCATAAAAGTACTTTGAAAATATAGTGTAGAGAGATGGAGTTCTTAGTATCCTCGTACATATCTCATCCAATTAAAACTATATGTGTTTTAGGTGGATCTAAACTGATAAGTCATATCCAGCATATAGATATGTCGTATCAGTTCGTAAAAGAATTAGGAAAACACAAAATCGATATATTGTATGGTGTGAGTAATCATAGATTTTTTGGGTTGCCTTTTAGAGGCTGCATAAAATGGGAAAATAAGAGTAACAAGTGCCTTACACTTTCCCACACCATATGTTTATATGGTGAATAATAGCGATGCCTTTATTGTTCTTTCAAGTGGCTATGACACACTCAATGAGATATTCAATATCACGTCATGGGCTGAGCGGGACTTCCATACCAAACCTATAGGTTTGTGAATATTAATAATTTCTTCAACGATTTGCTTGCCCTTCGGGATCAAGGCGTAGATCACAAGTTTATCTCTCAGCCATCAAGAGATATTCTTATATGTGCTGACAAAGTTGCTGATCTACTTATAAAGTTTCAAGCATATATTACAGTTAATAATTTGGAAGTCAAAGCTCATCAGCCACAGACTTATTGACGCCAAACGAAAGAGAAGTTTAAATCCTTTAGATCTTTCATTATGAACCCTAATGCGAGGGGGTGGCAGAATTATGGAGTTTTATACTCTCGAGACGTACCCCTTTATGGGTTTCATATGTATTTTCCTTTTCGAATATTGTTGAGTGTTTATCACCTTTTTGGCTAGTTTCAATATTTTCCACTTCGACTGTTTTGTGCTTTTTCCAGCAATAATAAGATCATCTTTTTGCATCTATGCAAATACATTATTCTCACGAATAATATATGCTTCGCTATTGTGATATTGATACGATTTCAATAATCCCACCATGTGATATAATCAACATGATATTAATTGAGCAATTATTTTCCGGTGATATTTTTCATATCATTTGTCAGATGATCCCACCATGCGGTGTATTTGCATGGAATTTTCTTTAATTTGATCGATTATAACTTCTGGTATCACTTGCTCAATTTTCTCCATCTTATGATTTCTATCAACTGCTTCTTCTTCAGAGCAGGATTTGAATCATCGATCAACTACTTCTTCAAAGTATGATTTATTTCTTTCAACTGCTTCTTCAAGAGCAGGATTTGGATAATCGATCAACTACTTCTCCAGAGTAGGATTTATATTTATCAACTGCTTCTTCGAGAGCATGATTTAGATAATCGATCAATTACTTCTCCAGAGTAGAATTTATATTTATCAACTGCTTCTTCGAGAGCAGGATTTAGATAATCGATCAACTACTTCTCCAGAGTAGGATTTATATTTATCACTGCTCCGAGCAGGATTTAGATAATCATTCATGTGGTATAACCAACCACGATGGTGATATATAATATATAAATTGCGTACATGTAAAACCATCCATCTTGTGATAATTTAACTCATCACATAGGAGGTACAGTAAATATATAAAACCGTCCGTCTTGTGATAATTGAACTCATCACATAGGAGGTATAATAATATGTAAAACCATCCGTCTTGTGACAATTACATTTATCATATAGGAGGCATCGCCATCCATCTTGTGATAATTAAACTTGTCACATAGGAGGTATCACCATCCATCTTGTGGTAATTAATTATCATATGGGAGGTATCACCATCCATCTTATGATAATCAGACTATCACATGGGAGGTATAGTAATATTTACATAATGTAAGCTCAACAAATAGATGGTTTCAACCACCACTTGGAGATAATTATAATAAAGTTAGGAATTAGATTAGTAAATATTTAACTGCTTCTTCTGGAGCAGGTTCGTCCAACTATTTTCTCAAAGTATAATCATGTGGTATTAGGTTGGATCATTAAAAGTCATCATCGACCCCAGTTGTCGGCATCAGTGCCTGACCGCGCTGTCGTGACGCGCCAAAATTAGTTATTTATATTTTTTTCCTTGGCTTACTTCTACTAACTAGTAGTATCGGCAAGTAAGGGTCGATCCCACGGAGAACGGTAAATCAATTAGACTAATTAAGGATTAAATACTTTTAGCAAAAAAATAAAAAACGAGGGGGGGGATTTCAGTTTCTAATCTTAACTAAAATAATTTGCGGAAAATAAATTAAAATAAAATAAAATAAGAAAAGGGAATAAAATACGAAAGTATCAATTAAAGAATAATCTAGTCCTTAGCTCCGTTATCCACCGTTTCGAATTAATTCAAGTTTCAATGCAGCGCTTATCCCTTCTCAAATCTCATGAACTCCTATTCCGAAGCCAACAACAAGCTCTGTTGACCCCAATTATTTCTTAAGTTTATTCAATTAAAACAAGCTCTTTAATTGAACCTATCTATACGGTGGATTCAAAACAAGCTCTTCAAATCTCGCTCGCTAGATGCATTAAAAACCAAAATAATGGAATAGGCAAGATATTAAGTTCAGAAGCTCGACTTAAGGGATCTCGATTTTATGTTACCCAATTGGGAAAAATCAATTGTTCGCTACCTGTGAAATTAAAATTGCAACAATTACGGATTACAACTCAATTTCTAGCATAAGACATAAAACTCCTAATCTAGTTGGCCAAACCAAATCAAGAAATTAAATGGCATAATCGTGAATTCAATAACACAAAAGTAATTCAAGAGAATTCGAGTTGAGAATACGCTGCGGGATTAAAACATGAATAATTCAAATACGGTTTCAAACTTCACTAAGAACTAGAATAGAAAATTAGCCGGACATGTTGGCTTTTGAAAACAGCAAATTAAAGATAGACATGAGAAGAAAGAAATTCAAACGGTATAGTCTTCTTCTTCCACGTCGGAATTGGCTCGGTTGCTCCGGTGAAAGATCGGTTCGGTCGTCCCTCGTGATTTCTTACGCTCCACTGTAATCTTCCTCTTGGTAGTGAATTTCTTGCTCCAGAAGTTTAATTTAATTCCAGCCCTCCTCTCCTTTTATAATTATTCCTTATCTCTTAGTTTCCTTCTTTAATTGGGACTCCTTCCTTCTTGAGTTTTAATTTCCTTGGAGTCTTTCTTCCCAAATCTATTCCAATTCCTTTTCCAAAGATATAGACCGATTTATTGCCTTGTGGAACTGATTGGGCGATTTTGAGTCGTTTCTTGGGCCCCAAGTAAGGTTATTTTAAATAGACTTGGCACTGGTCGGAATTGACAACTGGGCCACCCAAAGGTCGCGGGATTTTCTTTATTTAAGCCCAAATCACCTTGGCTTGCTCCGTTTGATGATCCAATTTATTCCTTAAGCTTAAAAACTCCATCAAACACCTAAATTAAACAACAAATTGCCAAGTGAAGTAAATTGCATCCAAAATATAAATATATGGAAAATAACCAAGTGTGTCAACATAAAATTCATTAAAACATTATAATTAACAATGATTTTAGCGCACTATTTTCGTTCGATCAAATCTCCCCAAACTTAAACCAATGCTTGTCCTCAAGCATTATTCGAGTGAAAGAATTTCAAGAAGCATGTATTGAAAAATCCAAGATGATAGCCATATTCAAGGGAGAATAAATAATCATGAACAAGTAAGAAGAAAATTAAAGTACCTCAACAATCTCAACATCTTCATTGGCATCAAGTGAGAGAAAATTCAATGGCCTCACGAGGGGTCACTCTCGCTCAAGTAGATATAGGGATTATTAAACATGGTGTGCCCTTACCATATACTCGCACAAAAATCAAATCTCCACTACTTAGATGAACTCATGCATATAATCAAAAGGGCTTTTATGATTGTAACGGGGCTTTAGGTATGGGTAGGATAAAAAGGATAACTAAAGGATTCGTTGGTCGAGACTAATCGTGAAATTAAGTGCATAACAAATCCTACAAACAATGAATCACCATCCTTTCCTTTCGCACCCTTTTGGGTACACACATGTAATCGCATAGCCACGAAAGATCAATTGAGGTCAGTGGCTTTAACAACATTCGAGGGGGGTATTTTTACGGCCGCCCCCCTATTTTTTTTTTTTGGTTTCGGCCTTTATTTTTTCATCTCAATTTCAGCACTTTTTTTTTTCACTTCACCACCCACTTTTTGATAAATTCTCGTCCTTCCCTCGACTTGTTATACACCTAATTCACAACCAATCCTTGACCAAGGGTTCAAACGGATGAATTTTCACCAAAAATTAGATAATGGCTAATAAAATGTGGTGGATCAAAGAATAAGGTTTAGGTCCAAATGGGCTTCTAATGATGAATATGTCGAGGTGGGAAAATATAGGCCAAGTGGGTTATTCCTAATTTGCCTTTATCACTTTACTGCATGAGAACACTGACATAGTCTTGATATGAATATTTGATTAAGTTTTAGCATGAACACAACACGTTCGACCCCACAAGAAGAAATAGTGAGCATGTATATGTATAATTATTTATATATGTGTGTGTTTTGCTCTACGGCTCAAAACTCACGAATAAAAAGGGCTTGTGCCATGAATCCCTCACACTTTTATCCAAATCCAAAATCAAGACTAGTGAACTACCCTAATTAAAATCAAACTAGTCAATCATATTCATTTCCTATGTCAGGCCATACTTAAATCCCCAATACACAAACTTGATTCAATCACACAAATTTAGCTAAGGACGCAAATTTATATTCATCACACTTTCCAAATTCAATTAATCATTCCGACTCCAATTTCCCCAAACTTAAAATTCAGCACACGACTATAAAGAAATGAAGGAAGAGAAAAAAGGAAAATAAAAGATAGTAAAAAGTCTAGAGTAGGAATCACCGGGCTAATGGGAGAGAAGGGCTTCCAGCTGCTCGGTTTGGTCCTCCATACCATTTTTCTTGTGCACCTCCGTTGCATTAGCTTCAACATCTCGACGACGATGTTGAACGGGCGGCGCTTGGGGCTGATGTCGACTGAAAAGAGAGATGGAGAAGTTAGGGGTTGCAGAGTAAAAAGAAGATACCGAGAAAGAGAGAAACAGAGAGAGAGATAACAAGAAAAAGAGAGAATGAAGGGAATAAAAATAAAAATAAGGGAAGTAATAGAATAGAAATAAAAGAAATAAAAGGGATAGCATAGAAAATAAAGAAAGGTAGAAATAAAATACGAAATTCAAGAAATAGATTTCCACTTACCTAAAATATAATTAGCAGAAAAAATAAATAATGAAAAGAAAATTGGACTAAAAAAAATAAAAGAAGTAAAAAAATTGGGTTGCCTCCCAACAAGCGCCTTTTTTTTACGTCGTTAACTCGACGAAGAACTTCCCTTTTTAGTGAACACACCAAGGAGGTTTTGGTATGGGTCTCAATAGATGTACGACCGATGACTCGTCTTCTTGAACCACACCAAACTTTCTCGGAGTGTTTATTGAAAACTCTCCTCCCTTGAGATGCTCATCGAAGGCCAACTCGTTCACTTTTTTCATATAATTCCTCATATATTGTCAGTAATTCTCCTTGAAGCTCTGGATCTTCCCATTTTGGTGGCAAGTTCTTTTGGAATACAGCGGACACATTTTCTCCTATCACCACCTTCTCGTTCCCTTTTAGCCTCTGTTTGTGGTACATAAGTCTTTAAGGAACCTTGCGTATTTTGGAATTTGTTGAATCGTCGAGTAATGGAATGTTGATCTCAACCTTTCGAAATACGTCGAGGATTTGTTTCTCTTTATTCACGATCGCTGCCTTTTTGACCCTGGATGGAAAAGGTAACTCGTTAGTCTCAAAAGGAGCAGTTTTGGACGAATTTACCTTCTTTGTCAGTGATTACTGCCTGAGTGTTGATTACGCACCGGTGTCCCAAAGTGTTGATCATCCGGTGGATTTTTCTCCTCGTTTTCAGCTTCCTCCGCCTTCTTAGGCTCCTTGAGCTGCTTCCCACTCCTTAGAGTTACAACACTCACATTCCTTAGGTTCGGCTCAGGTTGGGATGGCAATTTCCTACTATTTTGGTTTTCCAAGCGGCTCACCGTGGTGGCTAGTTGACTCACTTGATTTTCGAGAATTTTGATACTCGATTTAGTGTAAATCGTGGCCGAACTGATTCATGCCCTGTTGTAGCTGCATAGTGTTTGCCATAAGGGTCTTCATCATCTCCTCCAAGGATGGTGTCGGATTTTCGGTGGGCTGCTTATAGAATTGTCCCCTATTTTGCGGAGGTGCCTCTTGCTGGTTTTTCCATCGAAAGTTAGGGTGATCCCTCCATCCTGGGTTGTATGTGTTTGAGTAAGGATCGTTTTTCCTCCCATAAGAATTTTCAGTTCCAATTGCATTGGCGTGCGCCTCGATTTCATCAAGCAAAATCCGACAATTATCCGTTGTATGCTCCGTGGTTTTGCAGAGACGACAGGGTACGACTGGCGTGCTATTACCTACAGCAAGTTTTCTAACAAAAGTAGTTAGCTCATTCAATTTTTCCTCAAGGGACGAGTCATGCATCTCTTTCACCATCCTGATCGGTGCATCGCGACATCCAAATTGTTGTGAATTAGCCGCCATGTTGGATATGAGAGCCCTTGCGGCCGTGGGAGTTTTGTCCACTAGAGCTCCTCCACTTGCTGCATCTATCATGTTTCGCTCCATTGGATTAAGTCCTTCGTAAAAATACTGAATCAGGAGTTGCTCGCTAATTTGATGTTGCGGG
This sequence comes from Orobanche coerulescens, assembly GCA_033398695.1. Taxonomy (NCBI): domain Eukaryota; kingdom Viridiplantae; phylum Streptophyta; class Magnoliopsida; order Lamiales; family Orobanchaceae; genus Orobanche; species Orobanche coerulescens. The sequence goes on along the minus strand of CM065810.1, from coordinate 99,308,399 downwards.
CATCGAGATACCAACTGTTTGAATCTTTCCCAATATTCATGAAACGTTTCTCCGGTCATTTGCCTTGCACCACATATTTCTTTCCTTAGGTTGGCCGCTCGAGAGGCTGGAAAATATCTTTGTAGAAATAAGATCTCCATCTCGTTCCACGTTGTGATAGTGGCCGACGGTAAATAAAATAACCAATCCTTAGCCGAATCTTTTAATGAGAATGGGAAGGCTCTAAGCTTGATTTGTTCTTCGGTGACACCGTTCGGCTTCATGCTTGAACAAACGACATGGAATTCCTTGAGATGTTTGTGCGGATCCTCTCCTGATAGACCATGAAATGCAGGTAACAAGTGAATCAATCCCGACTTCAATTCAAAGGTGTTGTTGTTGTCAATAACCGGGATCGTGATGCACAGTGGTTGTTGAGGTAGCTCTGGGTTGGCTAATTGCTTCAGCGTCTTTTCAGCGTTATTTGCCATGACTCCAATTTCGTCCTCCGACTCACTCGGTGATGTTTCGAGGGAAAATGGTAGGTGCACGAGTGCTTCTTTGGCTTCTTTTGCTTTCTGCCTGAAAACACGATCTCGCTTGGTGATTTCTGGAAAATATTGTAAATTCTTATCCCCACGTGACCTTGTATTCATGCAAAACTAAAACAAACGGATTAGTGCACAACTGACAATTAAAATGAATTTCCAGAACTGCCACTGGGTGACCCAGTGTTGAAATTGCAGAAAGTTTTTAACCCAAAATAAGTAAAATTAATTTAACACCGTTCCCCGGCAACGGCGCCAAAATTTTGACCGCGCTGTCGTGACGCGCCAAAATTAGTTATTTATATTTTTTTCCTTGGCTTACTTCTACTAACTAGTAGTATCGGCAAGTAAGGGTCGATCCCACGGAGAACGGTAAATCAATTAGACTAATTAAGGATTAAATACTTTTAGCAAAAAAATAAAAACGAGGGGGATTTATTTCTAATCTTAACTAAAATAATTTGCGGAAAATAAATTAAAATAAAATAAAATAAGCAAAGGGAATAAAATACGAAAGTATCAATTAAAGAATAATCTAGTCCTTAGCTCCGTTATCCACCGTTTCAATTAATTCAAGTTTCAATGCAGTGACTTATCCCTTCTCAAATCTCATGAACTCCTATTCCGGCCCAACAATGTTCTGTTGACCCCAATTATTTCTTAAGTTTATTCAATTAAAACAAGCTCTTTAATTGAACCTATCTATACGGTGGATTCAAAACAAGCTCTTCAAATCTCGCTCGCTAGATGCATTAAAAACCAAAATAATGGAATAGGCAAGATATTAAGTTCAGAAGCTCGACTTAAGGGATCTCGATTTTATGTTACCCAATTGGGAAAAATCAATTGTTCGCTACCTGTGAAATTAAAATTGCAACAATTACGGATTACAACTCAATTTCTAGCATAAGACATAAAACTCCTAATCTAGTTGGCCAAACCAAATCAAGAAATTAAATGGCATAATCGTGAATTCAATAACACAAAAGTAATTCAAGAGAATTCGAGTTGAGAATACGCTGCGGGATTAAAACATGAATAATTCAAATACGGTTTCAAACTTCACTAAGAACTAGAATAGAAAATTAGCCGGACATGTTGGCTTTTGAAAAGCGACAAATTAAAGATAGACATGAGAAGAAAGAAATTCAAACGGTATAGTCTTCTTCTTCCACGTCGGAATTGGCTCGGTTGCTCCGGTGAAAGATCGGTTCGGTCGTCCCTCGTGATTTCTTCTGCTCCAGTAGTGTAATCTTCCTCTTCATAGTGAATTTACCGCTCCAGAAGTTTAATTTAATTCCACCCTCCTCTCCTTTTATAATTATTCCTTATCTCTTAGTTTCCTTCTTTAATTGGGACTCCTTCCTTCGAGTTTTAATTTCCTTGAGTCTTTCTTCCCAAATCTATTCCAATTCCTTTTTCCAAGATATAGACCGATTTATTGCCTTGTGGAACCGATTGGGCGATTTTGAGTCGTTTCTTGGGCCCCAAGTAAGGTTATTTTTAAATAGAGGTGGCACTGGTCGGTAATTGACCTTTGGGCCACCCAGTGTCGCGCGGGATTTTCTTTATTTAAGCCCAAATCACCTTGGCTTGCTCCGTTTGATGATCCAATTTATTCCTTAAGCTTAAAAACTCCATCAAACACCTAAATTAAACAACAAATTGCCAAGTGAAGTAAATTGCATCCAAAATATAAATATATGGAAAATAACCAAGTGTGTCAACATAAAATTCATTAAAACATTATAATTAACAATGATTTTAGCGCACTATTTTCGTTCGATCAGTGCCGCCTGGTCATCCCGTAATATTACATATACCACTTTATAAATTTTCACAGTACGAGGACATATATCCGCAAGTCCTTTCAATATTTTGGAGGGTATCAGGGTACTAATTTTTACATTTTAATAAGTTTTCATAATGACAGATATTAAAAGGGTTATAATCAACATATCAATATTAGTGTCAAATTGAAGCTCTCGTAAAATAAATCAAGATGGTATCAAAAAAATCAATTCTGATATCATATGTATCTTATATGTAACAAAAACCAAATTAATGATTTAATGAATTAAAAGAATATTATACTTTTTTGTTTTTTTTATATTTTATTTATTTTCTTTTGCTTCTTAGCGATCGTGTTTTCTCCTTTTTTTTTTTTTTTTTCATGACATATACATACATACCAGTTGGGTTTGGTGCTTTTGGAAGCCACGTCTTCTTCTTGGTTTCTTCTTGGCAATATGTCTCAGGAAGAATACCCCACGGAGCTGGAGAAAATGAATCTAAGAGATCTCCTTGGCGTTCTTGAAGAAAGCAACAGAGCAAGAACCGAAGCGATGAGGGCGAATAATCCGAGCCCAATCATCAGCGAGATCCCAGCCACCATCAAATCCAACACGCACTGCACACTATTTAATCCCATCATCATCATCATCATCATCATCATTCGTAGCATATTCAAAGAATTCCTTTGATTGATCGAGCTTAAAGGGGATCTATACTTTTTATATGTTTCTCTATTATTATTATTTTTTTTGTGTGGAAACTCTTTAGTAAGGATTAGAACATTCGTGCTGATAACGTGTTATAAAACTGAAATATTATAGAGAGGATTTAGAGAGAAAATAGAGAGAATGATTCTCAAGTATATCTTTCATTAATAACTGAAGTCCTATTTATAGGAAAACTTCAGATGGCACAATCGTAATTACATAATTACATCAAGGGCATAATAGTCATTCACATATTATAATACATTATCTTGTTACGCATTACGAGAAGTGATATACTTCAACAATTCTTAACAAACTTGATGCATATTTAGTTTTTGTTTATTGCTTGGTCATACATCTGATAATAACACTAGGGGTGTGCAAAAAAACCGATTAAACCGAAAAATCGCACCGCATCGTAAAAATCATACCGAAAAAATCGATAAACCGCTTAAACCAACATATATGGTTTTTATTTTTTATAAAACCGAAACTTCGGTAACGGTACGGTATTTGACTTAAATACCGAACAAAAAAACCGTACCGTACCTTTATTTATATTAAATATTTTTATGATAATGTATCATATATATATAGTAGTTACACACTCACATGAATATAGAAGTATAACAAATTTATTGAAGTTCAAGACACTTGTTTGTCTTTTTTTTATCCTCCAAAATAGTTGGATGAAAACTTGAACATTAGATTAGTTACGATCTTAAGGTTATTGTGATTTTTTTGGTTTAGCTATTATTTTGGATCAACTATTTATGGTACCTTGTTGAACTAATTTATTCGAGTATTTTTGTCTTATTAATGCTATCAAGTATCAAGTGAAAAACCGAAAAAATACCGTACCGATGTAAATCGAATCGAAATACCGAACTACCGAACCGAAAAAACCCGTATATTTATGGTAGTAAATCATAATAAACCGAATATATTTGGTACGGTATCGGTTTTACCCTAAAACCGTACCATACCGTGCCATGCACACCCCTAAATAACACATAGTTATAGTGAATATGCATAGTTATAGTGTATTCATATTGTTGCACATTCTGATAATAATGCATAGTTGCAGTGAAAGAAATATTATTGTTCAGCAAAATGCTAAAAACAAATCTGATTCGTTATGATTATTTTTTACTATTATGCATCTTTTTGTTTATTCTTTATTACTAGAAAATACTACTGTTGTATCACAATACCGTTTGGAGATATCACCATATTTGGCTAAATACTGGATTCTCCAATGTCACCAGTAAATAACTCATCAAGTAAGAATAGTACTCCCTCCAGAACAAGCAAAGAACAAAGGAAGTGGTATTCACATTAAAAGCCGTGCTCCAAGTCAGAAAGAGAAGGATGTTAAAGCGAAAATATGAAGATGATGTACAAATTGCAATGAAATTACAGACCTAACATCAGGACATGCCAAAAGAATAAGGAGTCATCTTAATAATTTTTCTATTTCTATTGCAATATTGTAAAAATTCCGGAATATTTAATTTAAGTTTGCTTCTTTGTGTTTTTATTTGCAATTGCTAGTTTATGCAGATTTCTCATACCATTTTCATGTACGCGTGTGCCAAAACTAAGCGTGCAAATACTAGTACTAATGTGATTCCTTATTAATTATATGTATACATGAAAGCGACTAAACTATATATGCATAAGTATTCCACTAACTGTTGAAATATTTTATTCCATACATTTATATTTGAATTTTGATGATTAGTTGTTAAATAAAAAAAAAACAAGGAAGCAAAACAAACAACGGAGAAGTCGAAGACACAAAAATCCGGACAGAACATATCTACACGTACGCAACACATGGAGAATAACGTACGCAACTGCAAGATGATAATGTACGTAATGTACAAGGCTTAACGTACGTAATGAGATGATACGAATTTAAATATTGGAACCGTTGAATGGACAAATGATGTCATGGAGTACGTTAGCATGCAATGGATATGAAGACTTATTCTAACGTACGTAATGAGGTTTTGATAACGTAAGTAATGAAAGCAATGAAGCTACTGGACTGATCTGCATAGAGCATAACGTACGTAACAGAATGATGCTAACGTATGTAACTCGTCTAACGTATGTAACAGGACAGAGCTAACGTACGTAATGAGGCAGCAGTGAGCAACTGCTAGTTGAGCCTTTGAGCCTATAAATACCAAACCTTTGGTATCAATCGATACAACAACTCTGAGCAAAAGATATACAAGTCTGATATTGTTATATATACTTTTGTTGTTGTAATTGTGCTTATATTGATAAGTGTTTGAGTGTCATACACGAAAACATACACGAGAGGAAAAAAAGGATAAGATTGGATTCGGTGTTATTAGGATCAAGGATCCGATATTATTAGAATCGCAATCTATACGAGGTGTTGGTGATTTTAGTGTCACCATTCATTTTGTGTAATTGGAACTAATATGTGAGCTAAGGGGTTTATAATTCGTATTCTAATATATGTTTGGGTATGTGCGGAGTGCACACATATATAAGATCGAATTATAAGCGTCTGATTATGTCGGGGTCCGGGGCGAGCCCCTTCAGGAGTTGGGCAGCGCCCCAAAAGGTCTTCGGAAATTTAGATTTGGGATTTAGTGATATTTTCGAATTTTAGAGGGAGACTGTGGTAAAATTGATTAATTTCGTCAATTTTGTTAAGCCACCCGTCAACCCTAATTTCGGACCACTAATAACGGCGCCGCTCTCAAAACCCTAAAATCGACCTACTTGTAACCCTAATCCGACATGTATAAATAGGGCTCTCCTCATGAGTCTGAAACACACCTTTTTCTGAGCTCTTTATCTTTCTGATAAACACAGAATTTCTCTAGCAATTTGGCTTACGTTTCTGTGCCTGGATTCGTAAGTGTTCCATTGGATTATCTGAAATTTGAATTTCTTGTAACCCGGGCATAGGGTAGAAATATCAGTTCGGAAAGTGTTTACACGATCCATTGGAAAATCCGGATCTCCATAAAAACCCTTATACCCCAACACGAGGTTTGTCTAGTACCCATAGAAAGCTAGATAAGTTGATTCCTTGTCCGATAGAAAAGAAAAACGGTTTAACTTGGACCGACAAAATGACAAGTGCGTTACGGTTTATCTCGGACCGATAGAAGACGAGATTGTAACGGTAATCCCTCGACCGATAGAAGAGAGGTGCATAGGTTGATCTTTATCCTATAGAAAAAGATACGGAGAGAGGACGTAGGCTCGATTGACCGAAACTCTATAAATCTTGTGTCGTTAATCTTTCTGCACTTTAATTCGTTTTTCGCAAAGCGCAAAGAGTTTCTTAACTCTTATATACTCAGCGTCTATCTCAAAACGGCGAAGATACCGATAATCTTGCTCCAACACTAACTATAGAAATAAATATGGAGAGAAACAAAATTTTCTTGTAACATCATATACTTAAGTTTGCAGGAAGCTTTAATTGAAAAGTAAGTATGCATAAACAAGACTAAATTATATATGCAGCATTTTGCCATTAACTATGCACTTTAAGAAGTCTGTAAGCAGAGCACTGTATCTTATAAATGCAGTGCAATAAATAAACATGGAGAGAAACAAATTTTTTATATAACATCTTATAATTATGTATGCATGAAGCTTTAGTCTGAAAAATAGGTATGCATGAGCACGATTAAATTATACATGCAATATTTTTTACATTAACTATGCACTCTGAGAAGTCTATGTATGCAGAGCACTGTGTCTTCGTCGCACTAACTATGCTTGCAAAGAGAAATAAATATGCACTGCATCATACTATCATATGCATTAAACCTTTGAAATAAGTCTTACCTATTGAATAAAATCAATTGTGTGATTCCCCCTATTACTAACTGTATGCATGAAGAGAAATAATGACGCATATAACATCATATACTTATGCATGCAGGAAACTCTCCTCATGCATCAATTGTTGACTTACATACGCAGTGTATAACTAAATGTGCATATGTTTACCAACAAGTTTGCACCCCAAGATATTAATTTTACATTAAAAAAGGTAATAAATATGCACTAGTACGAAACAATATAAAAATCCATGTAAATGTACAACCACTCATATTGACTATAAATAAATACTAATATCCAAAATCAATCGCGTTAGTTCGAAATAATGCCAAACAGCGAGCTAATTTTTTTTTTTATAACAATTAGAAACAACACCAAATCACCCACTCTTACACTCTTTATCTTTGTCGAGTTTAATCATTTTTGACCGAAACTTCTTTGCTTCTTCCAAGTTCTTATCTTTCAGTTCATTAACCTCGTCAAGGGCAATAGATGCACAATACTTACTCCGCAACAGTGATATTTGTTGTTGGTTATTCTTACTCAAACCACTCTCCCACCCTTTTGATCCTCCGCCCATATAGGTCTCCATGTGACGCACCGAAAAAATGGCACAATCTACTTTATTCTCATTATCCCTCCATGTCATTAACAATTTAGATAGAACCATATTTTGAATTATCAACTCCAGTGTCTCATACCCTTTGGACTGTAGGTACATGCCGAACATACGTCGCTGCAACAATATATGATAATTGTGCTTCAATAACAATGAAAATAATACAATAATATAGTGCGATATCACTACATAAGCATCAAATATTTTTAAGAGTGCATATACCGTCAATAATAACAAGATACAATAATAAGATATAACTTTATATGCATTTTCACTATAGTAAATGTGCATTAACAGAAGGATATAATGGTATATGGAGAACTAATTAGCAACTAGACTAGACTTTCAATTGTCGTAAACTTACTATGCAGTTGGACCATATTATCTTTGCAGTTGATGAATACTATATATGCAATCACATAAATCTTAACAAAATAATACATATGAGACTATTCAACTACAAATGCATTAAGAAAAATGAAGATAGAGATGGAACTTGAAGCATAAACACTAATTTATAGAAGAGTAACTTAACGTCTAAACTCTAAAATACTAACAAAAGGAGAATTATGAGATAATAAAGAAGAGAATTACGAAAAATATTATTTTTACTTAAGTATGCTGTAATCAATTTTGATAATCACAAAATTGACAATAGAAAAAAAAAAAAACACAGAAATTCTTACCCTAGAGCAGAGCTGCTTCTTCATCGATACTTCTAAAAAAAACTTGATTCGGCCAAAATAATAGCATGTAATAAACGAGATTCTCCTTTTCCTATTCAATGAATAAAAATCACAGATAAACAGGGGTAAGTTAAGTTCAAACAAAAGCAATGCGGGAAAATAAACAAAAATGGAAAGAAAACATCTAGAAAGGGAAAACGATACAGTATCAAATCGAAGTAAAAAATAACAACGACTTGGAAGGGAAAATCTGGGGAGGGCAAATAAATGATAAAGAATTTGGAAAGGAAGTCCCGAGGGAGGGTGAAAACGAGAGGATTTGGAAGGGAAGTATTATGAAAGGAGTTTCAAATTAATGCCCATTATCTCTTTAATATAGGTAATATAATATTAAAATTAAGATCGATCGATCAACAACAACATTACCTCAATGGCTCAATGGCTCCTGCAAAAAGCGGGGTAAGGGGGGATCGGATGTACGCAGTCTTACATCTGTCTTAACACAGATAGACTGTTTCCGGATGATCCAAAATGAAAATTGCATCGTGAATTGCATGGAAAGACTAGTACTTCATGAGAAAAAGAAGTGCAGCCAGTTTAGTGAGTTATTTTGTTTTATTCCATTATAATCAAGAACCAAAGAATAAGGAGTCTTTGACTCCATTGGAAACAATCATTAAGATCAATCATGACTGTTAATTTTTTTTAATCAAGGACTAGAATTTAGCCATAAGTTCTTATTATAAGGATGGGTTACCATTTGAACCACATATATATATATATATACACGAGGCTTTACGAACCCATGCATTGCACAAATTGTATCTAATTGTTGATTGCATAATATTTGAGTAAATTGTTGAGTTGTAGGGTTCGATAAAAGTATGAAAATATTAATAACAAAAACACATTTACGAAATAAGAGCGAATTGCATTTCATTACTTAGTTGAAACTCACAATGGCAAATGTTAAATACAGTCATTCTATTTCATTATTTAAAAGTCTTGTTATGATTCATGAAAAGCTAACAAACAGCTCATATATGTGTGCATACCAAGTCCTTCAACTTCTTTTTTCGTTACCTTCTTTTGGGTAAAGAGTAATTATTTACCCTTAGATAACCTTCACAGTTGGAAAAATCGGATGCAAATTTTGTCACGAAATCTTTACCCAAACACATCAGTAATATCTCGATTACTTTTTTGGATAAGTTCCTCATTTTATCTCAATAAAATAAATATTTTTTACAATTAAATGCATACTTAGATAACGATTTTAACGATTTGTGATTATCTAATTTAAATGTAAATCATTTTATTTCTAGAATGTGCAAACTAATTTTACACAAAATAACCGTCCAATTTTAGCATAGAATCTTCGGTATATAGAGTAAATTAAGCACAAAATTATATAACCTCCATTAATAAGTCAACTTACGGATCACTACAACCATGGATCAGTTTTGGTACACACGTGTTTACAGTACCAATATTTACGGATGTGAACGTATGAGTACAAAAAATTTGTATGCATATTTACAAAAGTAGTCTTTGCTAAATAACATAATTACATGAAATAATAAGACTACTCCCTACACTATCATTATTTTCATTTCACTTAAAATTCAAAATTGTAACACCCCCAATCCGCTCAGGGATATTACACGCCGTAGAACCTTTTCTCAAGGATCTACCAGGCTGGTAACAATATATAACAACTCAACCATGCCTTTAAGGCTAAAATGACTCAGTAGACCGACTTGGTCTTTCAATAAATACATACAACTCAAATACAACTCATGCCCACGCTGTAACACCCCCAATCCGCTCAGGGATATTACACGCCGTAGAACCTTTCCTCAAGGATCTACCAGGCTGGTAACAACATAGAACAACTCGACAATGCCTTTAAGGCTAAAATGACTAAGTAGACCGATTTGGTCTTTCAATAAATACATAAAACTCAAACTCATTACATGCCCACGCAGGGGTCGAATACAACGGGAAAGAATACTGCAGCGGAAAATAAACTATAACTAAACCAATGACATCATACGGATCCTCGTGTGATTAGTATCGTTCATCTTTCATCATCCTTCGTGCCGACCCTGTGTTATGCTCCCAAACCTGAATGCAAAAACAGACATCCACCCCCAGAATACTCGGGGGTTAGCAAAACTCCACTGTTTTGCTAGTGCAAGAACAAAGTGCAAATACGAGCCATACAATTCACATTCCACGAATAACAATAACCAAGAATCCTCAAGGATCCAAACGTAACAAAAAGTACTTCCCGAGGCAAGAGTTTGGTAAACATTTCCAAAACTGAAAGATCACAAATAAAGGGAAACAATTTACACAACAGTTTTAAAGATGCCACCGAGAGTTTTAATAGAAAACAATTTAGGATTATCAAATCCTTCTCTTTCCAAAATCAACAGGGTCCTCGACCAGTAGGCGGAAAGCAATTTGCAAGAAAGCCACTCAATCAACACAAACGAGTCTTCACAAATATTTCCCACGGGGTTTTCGACCCAATCCAAATAATATCAATACGAGATCAAACATCTCAACATCACACGGGGTCCTCGAACCAAAACACAAAATGTCAAAAAAGTATAATCAAGGACACAGCCTCTCGTCCGCCCAAAAACTGCTCAAGACCCTTGATTAATTAACTCTCGGAGATCTCGTCAATTGTCCTTGGTTAATTAACCCTGATACCAACATTTAAAACAAGATGAAACACACTATCAGAAAACACGAATCACGGTATATATCGAGACCAGCATTTTGAAAAGAGTTGAAAGTATTTTGAGATACGATAATCGTTCGGTAACGGGGTCTTAGTTATCACTCAAATATCCGTAACCAATAAGCCTGCCAGGCGCCTCCCTTGCGCACCTGTGTACCGGCGTTCACTCCATTATGTTGGCCGCTCCTTGAACATGTCACCGCGCCGGCGATCACTCCCGCAAGAGCCGCCCCTTGCGCGCGCATTAGGTAACACCGGCGTTCACCACCCATATGGAGCCGCACATTGCAGCATACACCAGGCCGGAGTGCACGCCCCGCCCTCAGAGGTTCCCGGATACGACGTTCCTCACAACAAGTATCCACATTATTTCAAACATCAAACACACGGACAAACGTCACAACAATTATCAACTCAGTGCATCAAGTCACACAATTTCTCTGCCAGTCTATAACCACACAAATAAACAATAATATGCACGTCAACCATAACGCAACGGAAAGAAGCAATATATGTACACACGCATTATCAAGCGCAACATCAACACCAAACATATCCAAAGGATTCACGTAGTCACTTACAACCTACACAATTTACAAAACACAACGCGTTTTGAAAGTGAGCCTTTAACGAGGCTAGCCGAATCTTTTGAAAACTCATTTCAAACAAATAAACAAACACACCAAGATGATCACCAATTATCATATCCACAAAACAAGAATAGTATGGACAAGGTACTTGTCACGAATAAGAACAACGCGGAGAATCGACCGAAGTAGGTTGACGCGAACCGACTACGAACCCGCCGACTCCACCGAACGACAATCCGCAATAATGAACTACGAACGAAAACAATAACAACGAAAATGAATTCCAAAGTACGACCCAACGCCGCTGAATTCAAAGAACAAATGACGAAAGTTCAAGGATTTCCCCCAAAACGGCCAAGAACACGATTCGTCCCGTCAAAACATGAAAACGGAATTCTAAGTTGAAATATGGATATACAACCCATAGAATGTGTTTAACAACATCATTTAACCACAATCTATCCAACAAAAATGGATGGAAAACGAGATCGAGAACAAATCCCCCAAAAAGTCGATTCGAAGGAAATCAAGAAATATACTTCGATTCGACGAAGAACAATGGATTAAATGATGTTAAACACAAGAATACTACCAAGATTAATCATACTCATCATGAATTAATCAACAACACGGAACGAATTGGACAAAAATGCAAAAACCCCCAAATTCACGAAATTAGGGTTCTAAGGAAGATTACCTTGATTCGCTGGATCAAAGGATGATAAGGGATGATTGATTGATGTTATGAACTCAAGAACTTCGTGGATTTGTTGTTAAACAACATGGCTTCGAGATCCTAAAGACCACATCCGCGGAAGAGAAAGAAAAGATTGAGAAAAAATGGTGAAAACCCGTTCGCAGGGCCTTAAATAGGCAGCCTGCCGGCCGAGTTACGTACGTAACCGGCCAAGGGCTTACGTACGTAACCGGCCATGGCTGAGACGCTGCCCAAAAATGCCGGCATCCTTACGTACGTAATCGGCCAAGGGTTACGTACGTAACCGACATTATATATGTAACTACCGAGCGCTCAAATGCGTAACTCGGCGATCTTGGCACAGGCCCAGGCGCCGGCCATGACTCGGTCGGGGCCAACTCCGACGGCCCGAACGACCCCGAAACCCAAACCTGAATACGAATCGAAGATACGGTTACGAAGTACTCGCAAAGACGAATTCGAGCGCTAAGAGAACACACGATTCCGACCACCCGAAGGCTCGAAATTCGGCAACGAAAAGTAATTACCCCAAACATTGGGAAATTACGAAAATGGCCCAAAACGTCCGAAAATCACATTACGTGATCGAATAACCAAACCGAAGTTCACAACACGTCTAACAAAGTTAAACGGACTTACGGGAAACTCGAAACAGCAGTTTCGAACGAGATTCGCAAGAATCGAACTCAAGTGCGGAAAAGTCGCTAAAAAACACGGAACTCAACAAAATGATACCGAAACGAACTCGGATGACAAAAAGTGCAGAATTAATCATTCTCATAATGACGAAACGGCCATGAGCGAGTCGTCAAAACGGACTTTTTCCAAAAAAAAAGAAATTACCAGAAATCGAAATTACGTGTATTACATTCTACCCTCCTTAAAAGAAGTTTCGTCCCGAAACTTAAAACAAGTAGGGGGAAGCAATATCTCTTCCAGGAAAACTCGACGAGATACACAAAAACCGAAAACTCGTGCCCGACGGCGAAACGTTGCAAGAAACGCAAAGAGACATACGGCGTGAAAACACGATCCACGACGACCAACACAACGTCGCCGTTAGGGACAACAAGTGACGAGCGTCATCAAACGGATAATATAGTCAGGTCAATTATCCGAACAATCACAAACACAACAAACGAAAACCAATATGATTGACCAACCCAACGGTACATCAATCAAAACGCGAGCCAATCGCTGAACAAATACGGAATTCCACCGCCCAAGGGTTGGAAGATCGAAAACGAGACTAATTTCCCGAACTTAAGGGAATTACGAAGGAGTGTTCAACAATCACGAGACGAGATCAACAAAAACCGAACAATCAAATGATCGAACCACAACGGTCGAGACAACAAAAATCGAACAATCATGTTCGAATCACGAAGAACAATAAAATTCAAACAACAACTTCAAGGTTCACAAGAATCAAACCGAACTCGGAAAAGTCACAGCGATAACCAGATCGACTCAAAACAAGGTCACAGCTCGTTCGAACGATGAAACCAAAAGACAGAACAAGTTCATAAAGTATCAACGAACGCGAGCGAGTCGATAGAATTGAGAAAGAGAAAATGCAGAAGCCAAAAATAATACGGGTATTATATTCGACCTCTTCTAAAAGAAGTATCGTCCCCGAAACTCACAACAACGAAAACAAGGTGACAACACAACAAGCAACCGACAGAAACATCCTTCAAAGGCCTCTCAAAGCCGATCCTGATATCTGTGCTGAAGCGCGAACTCCGAAAGTCTCGGTAGCCAATTCGCAAAACTGAATTCGGTGTCCCTCGAGTCCTCACTTGAAACGCGTTACTGACGGGAAGGACAATTTACACGTGCGTACCCCGGCACATCGCGGTTGAAACACCTCGGCTCGGCATATCGAAAATACAAATGCTAGATATAATGGGGCATAACATCGCAAAACAACATAGCGGAGATGCCAAATCAGCACAACATATCAACACATACAAAAATCACGACAACAATGGCAACGTTCGAAGATTACAACGGCCCGGACGATACCCAGCATATAATTACTAAACATCACGAAACAAGCACGTATGTACACAATCATACACACTTTCTCCGACCACAAGCAGGAAATGATGGGTTTTAAAAACGAAAACCACCTTTTGAAAATAATTTAGAAAAACACCGGTTTATCTTGAGTATCACCTTTCAAAAAAGTACAAACGTGAAACATCGTTATCGAGACTTTGGAGAACCATTTCGCATTTGATAAAAATGAGGACACTATCTCTTAGTGAAAAACTTTCAGAATGTTCGACCCCCGGGTCTAAGTAAAAGTGTTTCTAAATAATTGAAAATGTCTCAAAGTATTGTTGGTCCTCAATTGGAAATTTTTTGAAATAAATTGCGGCACTAGAAAGCACCTTGAAAACACTTCAAGAAAATAATTCGTTTTAAAAAATACGTCTCGAAATCTAATTTTCTAAGATACTCAAGGTTTTCAAAAATCCAATAGGCCAGAATGCCCAAAACTCACGCATACCGACGTACACTAAACACCTCCTAGTACACGCAACAAAACGTTTAAAGTCAAGACAATACATGTCTTTTAACGGAAAATAAACGGTAAAATACCACAGTCGAAGACCGCCTAGGATTCAGGACAAAACCACTGACCCCATTCAAGGCCTCTAAGGACCCTCCCGCACCGGCTAGTGAACAAGTCGAACGCGTATAAGCACAAAGCTTCCACAAGAGAACTTGTAAAACGAGCAAATCGATTCGAAAATCATAAGCAACGGACAAAAACAACAGTAAAAAGACATTAGCAGCGACGACACTCCTCGTATAAACCAAATACGAGAGTCAACTAAATACATATCGTGAAATCAAAATCCACAGAAGGATTCCATAACTTAACAAATAATCATAAAAATAGCTCGTGTCACACGAGGCACAACACAAGGAAGGGAGACTTACATCCACAGGTTGCACGAAGATGATGATCGCCCCACGATACTAATCACGACCAACAAACTCAGACGACGCGTCGCGACACGACTCAGTCAGATAAAATCCGACGAGACAAAACTCAACAGACCCTATTTGACCCGATAGCCTAGGTTTCCACAACCTAAGCTCTGATACCATAAATGTAAAACCCCCAATCCGCTCAGGGACATTACACGCCGTAGAACCTTTCCTCAAGGATCTACCAGGCTGGTAACAACATAGAACAACTCGACAATGCCTTTAAGGCTAAAATGACTAAGTAGACCGATTTGGTCTTTCAATAAACACATACAACTCAAACTCATTACATGCCCACGCAGGGGTCGAATACAACACACTCCCGTACAACGGGAAAGAATACTGCAGCGGAAAATAAACTATAACTAAACCAATGACATCATACAGATCCTCGTGTGATTAGTATCGTTCATCTTTCATCATCCTTCATGCCGACCCTGTGTTATGCTCCCAAACCTGAATGCAAAAACAGACATCCACCCCCCGAATACTCGAGGGTTAGCAAAACTCCACTGTTTTGCTAGTGCAAGAACAAAGTGTAAATATGAGCCATAAAATTCACATTCCACGAATAACAATAACCAAGAATCCTCAAGGATCCAAACGTAACAAAAAGTACTTCCCGAGGCAAGAGTTTGGTAAACATTTCCAAAACTGAAAGATCACAAATAAAGGGAAACAATTTATAAAACAGTTTTAAAGATGCCACCGAGAGTTTTAATAGAAAATAATTTAGGATTATCAAATCCTTCTCTTTCCAAAATCAACAGGGTCCTCGACCAGTAGGCGGAAAGCAATTTGCAAGAAAGCCACTCAATCAACACAAACGAGTCTTCACAAATATTTCCCACGGGGTTCTCGACCCAATCCAAATAATATCAACACGAGATCAAACATCTCAACATCACACGGGGTCCTCGACCCAAAACACAAAATGTCAAAAAAGTATAATCAAGGACACAGCCTCTCGTCCGCCAAAAACTGCTCAAGACCCCTGATTAATTAACCCTCGGAGATCTCGTCAAATGTCCTTGGTTAATTAACCCTGATACCAACATTTAAAACAATATGAAACACACTATCAGAAAACACGAATCACGGTCTATATCGAGACCAGCATTTTGAAAAGAGTTGAAAGTATTTTGAGATACGATAATCGTTCGGTAATGGTGTCTTAGCTATCACTCAAATATCCGTAACCAATAAGCCTGCCAGGCGCCTCCCTTGCGCACCTGTGTACCGGCGTTCACTCCACTATGTTGGCCGCTCCTTGAACATGTCACCGCGCCGGCGATCACTCCCGCAAGAGCCGCCCCTTGCGCGCGCATTAGGTAACACCGGCGTTCACCACCCATATGGAGCCGCACATTGCAGCATACGCCAGGCCGGAGTGCACGCCCCGCCCTCAGAGGTTTCCGGATACGACGTTTCTCACAACAAGTATCCACATTATTTCAAACATCAAACACACGGACAAATGTCACAACAATTATCAACTCAGTGCATCAAGTCACACAATTTCTCTGCCAGTCTATAACCACACAAATAAACAATAATATGCACGTCAACCATAACGCAACGGAAAGAAGCAATATATGTACACACGCATTATCAAACGCAACATCAACACCAAACATATCCAAATGATTCACGTAGTCACTTACAACCCACACAATTTACAAAACACAACGCGTTTTGAAAGTGAGCCTTTAACGAGGCTAGCCGAATCTTTTGAAAACTCATTTCAAACAAATAAACAAACACACCACGATGATCACCAATTATCATATCCACAAAACAAGAATAGTATGGACAAGGTACTTGCCTCGAATAAGAACAACGCGGAGAATCGACCGAAGTAGGTTGACGCGAACCAACTACGAACCCGCCGACTCCACCGAACGACAATCCGCAATAATGAACTATGAACGAAAATAATAACAATGAAAATGAATTCCAAAGTACGACCCAACGCCGCTGAATTCAAAGAACAAATGACGAAAGTTCAAGGATTTCCCCCAAAACGGCCAAGAACACGATTCGTCCCGTCAAAACACGAAAACGGAATTCCAAGTTGAAATATGGATATACAATCCATAGAATGTGTTTAAAAACATCATTTAACCATAATCTATCCAACAAAAACGGATGGAAAACGAGATCGAGAACAAATCCCCCAAAAAGTCGATTCGAAGGAAATCAAGAAATATACTTCGATTCGACGAAGAACAATGGATTAAATGATGTTAAACACAAGAATACTACCAAGATTAATGATACTCATCATCAATTAATCAACAACACGGAACGAATCGGACAAAAATGAAAAAACCCCCAAATTCACGAAATTAGGGTTCTAAGGAAGATTACCTTGATTCGCTGGATCAAAGGATGATAACGGATGGTTGATTGATGTTATGAACTCAAGAACTTCGTGGATTTGTTGTTAAACAACATGGCTTCGAGATCCTAAAGACCACATCCGCGGAAGAGAAAGAAAAGATTGAGAAAAAATGGTGAAAACCCGTCCGCAGGGCCTTAAATAGGCAGCCTGCCGGCCGAGTAACGTACGTAACCGGCCAAGGGCTTACGTACGTAACCGGCCATGGCTGAGACGCTGCCCAAAAATGCCGGCATCCTTACGTACGTAATCGGCCAAGGGTTACGTACGTAACCGGCATTACGTCACGAATCGCCGAGCGCCACCGTCGTAACTCGGCGGTCTTGGCCGGGCCTGCATCGCCGGCCATGACTCGAATCGAATATTGGCATATTTGTATTTGTATTCGAAAAATCTACGAATACAAAAAATTATTCTTATTCAAATTCGAATTCGATTTTTCCGAATACGAATCGAACAATACGAATACGAATATCGAATCGAATCAAAATTATTCGATTTGTTTGCAACCCTAGCCGAGGCCAACTCCGACGGCCCGAACGACCCCGAAACCCGAACCTGAATACGAATCGAAGATACGGTTATGAAGTACTCGCAAATACGAATTCGAACACTAAGAGAACACACGATTCTGACCACCGGAAGGCTCGAAATTCGGCAACGGAAAGTAATTACCCCAAACTTTGGGAAATTACGAAAATGGCCCAAAACGTCCGAAAATCACGATACGTGATCGAATAACCAAACCGAAGTTCACAACACGTCTAACAAAGTTAAACGGACTTACGGGAAACTTGAAACAGCAGTTTCGAACGAGATTCGCAAGAATCGAACTCAAGTGCGGAAAAGTCGCTAAAAAGCACGGAACTCAACAAAACGACACCGAAACGAACTCGGATGACAAAAAGTGCATAATTAATCATTATTAGAATGACGAAACGACCATGAGCGAGTCGTCAAAACGGACTTTCTCCAAAAAAAGAAATTACCAGAAATCGAAATTACGTGTATTACACACGCAGGGGTCAAAACACAACCACACCCGTTCAACGGGAAAAATATAGCAGCGGAAAATAAAGTACAACTGAACCAATAAACAATGTACGGTTCCTCATGTGATTAGTATCGATCATCTTTCATCATCCTTCGTGCCGACCCTGTGTTATGCTCCAAAACCTGAATGCAAAAATAGACATCCACCCCCCGAATACTCGGGGGTTAGCAAAACTCCACTGTTTTGCTAGTGCAAGTACAAGTGCAAAAATACGAGTCATACAATTCACATTCCACGAACAATAATAATCCAGAATCCTCAAAGATTCAAATACAACAAGATGAACACTTCCCGAGGCGAGAGTTTGAGTAAAGACTTCCCAAAATTTCAAGATCAAAATATCAAGGGAAACAATTTATAAAATGATTTGAAATACCATCGGGAGTTTTAATAGAAAACGATTTAGGATTATCAAATCCTACTTTTCAAAACCCAAAAGACGAAAGGGGTCACCGCCCCAAAGGTTTACTTTCCGAAAAATGACCTTTACCAAACCGTTGGGATTTTAGCCCCAAATCCGTAAAATGACTTTTACAAAACCATTGGGATTTTAGCCCCAAATCTCATCGACTCACAGTACACAAGAACGACCACAAGGTTCATCTCCCAACATCAAAATCCACAAATAAAGGATTTAACACAAACAACAAAATACTCTAGTGCTATCCTAGCCAAGTAAGCCAAACGAACAACTTACCTCTTACACACTTAGTCAATGCATGCAATCATGAAAACCATTCAGAAGCACTCATTTCCGGAAATGCCAATATTGAAACACATTTGCAAAATGCACCACAATTAACCGCGGATCCACCCCTCCGTGGACCCCTACCGAGACCCCGTCGGATCTAACCCATAGTGAACATACACACACACGTTACTCATGCAATACTAATATGCTAAGAATGTAAGTTCATTAAGAATACTCACTAGAGATGGCCACTAACTCGACACCATTATCAAACTCTTCAGAACACAATAACAAGATTATATATGGAATACACGATTCCATAACTTTAAACAACAAGGGGTATCATCAAAGCCTTCAACGTTCAAAACAATCAAACCATAATCAATTCTCAAAACACACCGTTCACAAAACACACATGCGTTTTTGAAAGAAGCCCTTAACGGGGCCAAAACGAATCTCTTGGAAATTCATTTCAAATAACCAAACAAACACACCAAGACAACCACCGATCATCATATCCATAAAACGAGAAGCGTATGAACAAGGTACTTGCCTCGAATAACCACAACGCGGAGAATCGGACGAAGTAGGTTGGCACAAACCGACTACGAACTCGCCGACTCCACCGAACGACAATCCGCAACAATGAACTACGAACGAAAACAATAACAATAAAAATGAATTCTAAAGTACGACACAAAGCCGCTGAATTCAAAGAACAAATGACGAAGGTTCAAGGATTTCCCCCAAAATGGCCAAGAACACGATTCGTCCCGTCAAAACACGAAAACGGAATTCCAAGTTGAAATATGGATATACAATCCATAGAATGTGTTTAACAACATCATTTAACCACAATCGATCCATCAAAAACGGATGAAAAACGAGATCGAGAACAAATCCCCCAAAAAGTCGATTCGAAGGAAATCAAGAAATATACTTCGATTCGACGAACAACAATGGATTAAATGATGTTAAGCACAAGAATACTACCAAGATTAATCATACCCATCATGAATTAATTAACAACACGGAACGAATCGGACAAAATTGCAAAAACCCCCAAATTCACGAAATTAGGGTTCTAAGGTGAGATTACCTTGATTCGTCGGATCAAAGGATGATAACGGATGATTGATCAATTATATAACCTCAAGAACTTCGTGGATTTGTTGTTAAACAACATGGCTTCGCCACCTCCGAATCGCCAGCCGCGGACCGAAAAGGAAGGAAGTGAAAAATGAATGAAAATGCGATCGTTTCGTCATATTTATATCGGCCGAACTAGCGCGGCGCTAGCCTTCCGGACTAGCGTGCGCTATCGCCAAGATCGCCCAGACCCTCGGCCAGGGCCCGCACGACCCGCTAGCGTGCGCTACGGCCGAAGCTCACGCGCTAGCCGAATTGGCCCAAGAACCTCGGACTAAACAGCCTCGCCTGTAACGTACGCTAGTCGGCCGACAGCATGCGCTACCACTGCCGGTTAGCATGCGCCACGACCGACAGTAGCGTGCGCTACCTGCCGATCCTACCCGAGTCCAGAACCTCAGAACCTCTCTGCCCTGACCCGATAGCGTGCGTCGGCCGGCCGCGTAACGTGCGCTACTCCTGCCGGTTAGCGCACGCAGCCTTCCGGCAGTAGCGCGCGCTACGCCGGTTCCTGCCGCGTCAGCCCGGCCAGTGCCCGCAACCGTCCGGCCAGGACCCGCCACCGTCCGGCCAGCTGCTCAGCCGTCATGATCCGACGACTCGATTTCCGAAAACGTACGGAACGAACACGACGAAAATCTTGCGGACAACATCAACGACCCGAAATGAAAATATAATGCAATAATTAATCATACTTGACCAAGAAACGGGTCGAGACAACAATTACAGATACGGATACCCATAACTTTGGATAAATTACAAAAATGGCCCAAAACGCACGAAAATCACGATACGTGATCGAATAACCAAACCGAAGTTCAAAACACGTCTAACAAAGTTAAACGGACTTACGGGAAACTCGAAACAGTAGTTTCGAAGGAGATTCGCAAGAATCGAACTCAAGTGCGGAAAAGTCGCTAAAAAGCACGGAACTCAACAAAACGACACCGAAACGAACTCGGATGACAAAAAGTGCAGAATTAATCATTCTCAGAATGATGAATTGGTCTCAAGTGAGTCGTCAAAATGGACTCTCACCAAAGAAAGAAAATTACCGAAATCTAAAATTGCGGATATTACATTCTACCCTCCTTAAAAGAAGTTTCGTCCCGAAACTTAAAACAAGTAGGGAGAAGAAATATACCACCAGGAATATTTCTATGAGATACACAAGAATGCGTAACTAACGCCCAACAGCGAAATGTTACAAACAACACAAAGAATATACGGCGTGAAAACACGCTCCATGGCGACCAACACAACGTCGCCGTTAGGGATATAATAAAACCAACAAATGACAAGCGTCATCAAACGGATAAGATAGCCAAGTCAATTATCCAACAATAACAAAACACAACGTACGAAAATCAATATCATTGACCAACCCAACGGTACATCAATCGAAACACGAGCCAATCGCTGAACCAATACGGAATTCCACCGCCCAAAGGTTGGAAGATTGAAAACGAGACTAATTTCCCGAACTTAAGGGAATTACGAAGGAGCCTGAACGTTCCACAATCACGAAACGATATCAACAAAAACCGAATAATCAAATGATCGAGACAACAAGAATCGAACTATCATGTTCAAATCACGAAGAACGATAAAATTCAAACAACAGCTCCAAGGTTCACATCTCGACTCGAGACAATATATGATCCGGTGAAAACAACAGGATGTGCATTCATATAAGATCCGCAGGAAAGGGAATAGCAATTGAAAAGTCACAACGACAAATGAGTTATTCCGAAACAATACCACGCTCGTTCGATCAACACAAAGCAAGGGGCAGGACAAGATCAGAAAATGTCAACGAACATAAACGAGTCGACAGAGTCGAAAACACAGGAGTTCCAAATCTGATCCACTTCGAATAAAAGAACTAATAGAACCAAATGATGTCACTTCCGAACAAGGTTCACAAGAATCGAACCGAACTCGAAAAAATCATAGCGATAACCAGATCGACCCATAACAAGATCGCAGTTCGTTCGGACGATGAAACCGAAATACAGAACAAGTTCATAAAGTATCAACGACCATGAGCGAATCGATACACTGGAGAAATAGAAAATACCAAAGTCAAAATAGTACGGGTATTACCTTCGACCTCATCCACGAAATTCACAAAAACGGGAGCAAGGTAACATGTCATTAAACAACCGACACATTACGGAACCATCACCGATGCACACGGTCATATCAAACCAAGCTCTAATAGCTCGCACATGCGCGACAACGCAGAAATCACTACGAGGCGACAATATTCAATACCAACATCCCACCTCTCACAGAGGGCTAACACAACAAATGTGTAGAAAACGACTCAACGCTCACACCGCCAATTCGATCATACTCGGGAGTAAACATCAAAATGACAATGCGAACATCATACATACATACCCAACCCTCAAACGGGAATGGATAGGTTTTAAAAACGAAAACCTCATTTTGAAAATAATTTAGAAGAACACCGGTTGATCTTGAGTATGACCTTTCAAAAAGTACAAACGTGAAACATCGTTATCGAGACTTTGAAACCATCAAGCGTTTGGTAAAAATGAGGACATTTTCTTTTAGTGAAAACTTTCAGAATATTCGACCCTCGGGTCTAAATAAAAGTGTTTCTAAAATATTGAAAATATCTCAAAGCATTTTGGTCCTCGAAGTAGAAATTTTTTGAATATATTGTGGTACCTTGGATGTACCACAAGAAAATAGCTCATTTGAAAAGTATGTCTCGAAATTTATTTTTCTAAGATACTCAAGGTTTTCAAAAATCCAATAGGCCAGAATACCCAAAACTCACACATATCGACGTTCACTAAAACAACTCCTAGTACACGCATCAAAACGTTTAAATTCAAGACAATACATGTCTTTAAACAGAAACAAATGATAAAATACCACATTCAGAACAAAACCTCTGACCCCATTCGAGGCCTCTAAGGACCCTTCCGCACTGGCTAGTGAACAAGTCGAACGCGTATAAGCACAAAGCTTCCACAAGAGAATTTGTAAAATGTGCAAATCGATTCGAAAATCATCAGCAACGGACAAAAACAACAATAAAAAGACATCACAAGCGACGACACTCCTCGTATAAATCAAATACGAGAGTCGACTAAATACATATCGTGAAATCAAAATCCACATAAGGATTCCATCACTTAACAAATAATCATAAAAATAGCTCGTGTCACACGAGGCACAACACAAAGAAGGGAGACTTACTTCCACAGGTCGCACGAAGATGATGATCGCCCCACGATACTAATCACGACTAACAAACTCAAACGACGCGTCACGACACGACTCAGTCAGATAAAATACGACGAAACAAGACTCAAACAACACGACTTGACACGACAGCCTAGGTTTTCCTCAACCTAAGCTCTGATACCATATTTGTAATACCCCCAATCCGCTCAGGGATATTACACGCCGTAGAACCTTTCCTCAAGGATCTACCTGGCTGGTAACAATATATAACAACTCAACCATGCCTTTAAGGCTAAAATGACTCAGTAGACCGATTTGGTCTTTCAATAAATACATACAACTCAAATACAACTCATGCCCACGCAGGGGTCAAAACACAACCACACCCGTACAACGGGAAAAATATAGCAGCGGAAAATAAAGTACAACTGAACCAATAAACAATGTACGGTTCCTCATGTGATTAGTATCGATCATCTTTCATCATCCTTCGTGCCGACCCTGTGTTATGCTTGTTATATCCGGAATTTCTACTACTGTTGTTTGATATTATTTTATCCGAGTTATATTGTACAGCGTGGAATCTGTACAGTAGGGATAAAATAAATAAAGGACTGAAATGTCAGTATCGGTATAATTGTCGTATCTGGTCGATAGTTACATTTGAGGATATCGTGTATCAGGTTATCGTACTTTCGATATAGAGTCTATCATATAAGAATATTATTGGATTCAGTGTTTGTGTTCAGTGTGTCTCATGTTCGTTTTTGGTACGTCAAGATGTTGGACAGAAATTGCGGAAAATGGCTAAGTATTGATAGAGTACGCTAAGAGGTTCGGTTACGTACGCTAAGGAGGACCCCTAACGTACGTAACGACTTGCTGGGTTAGTTCCGGAAGGTGACCGACAGGTAGGCCCAGGTTGATTTTTATATTCAGTTAGTGCACGCTAACGTATGTTGGTTAGCGCACGCTAACACCAGATCGCCAATAATGGAATCTTAGCTTTCGGCGGGTGGACCCGACCACTTGCGACGTGTGTCCAGATAAGGTCAGCGGGTGTTTGTCATGTAGGGCTAGCGCACACTAAACCGTATGGCTAGCGCACGCTAATTCCAGATCGGTCAAAGGAATCCCGATAATCGTGGATGCTTTCGGCATGTGGGGGCACGAGTGGTAGGTGTGTACTGTAGCAAGTCAACTTCGGATAGCGCACGCTAAGGTAAATGACTTGCGTACGCTAAGCAGGATGTTTTACGTACGTTAATGCATGGGCATTACATACGTAAGCTAGTTTACGAAGCGAGGCAGTAGCCTCTGGGCTTCGATAGCGCACGCTAACAAAGTCAGTTAGCGCACGCTAAGGCGGTAGCGCACGCTAAACATGAGATGTTAGCGCACGCTAGTAATGAATATTATAAAAGGGGACAGAAGGGTGCTGAGAAGCATTTCGTCATTTTCTTCTTCTTTCAGTCGAGAGAGAGAGAGTTGGGATATATTTGAGGTTCCCTAACACTGTATAATGATAATCTTTAACAACATTAGATTGAGAGCTTGGATTCAAGCCTTGTCCTTCAAGTTGTTCATGATTCTTTGGATGGAGTTCTAGTGTTCTTCTTTTTGGTTCTTCTAAACCAGGTAATCTTCGTATTCCTTCGTTAGTGGTTCGTTTTTCTTGGATGATTTCATGCAAGGAGCATGTTGGATAATCATATGATGATGTTATATGAGATTCAATGGAATTTTGTTAAGAGTTTCGGATGTTAGTTAAGATTCTTTATACCATAAGGATGTTGATTCATTTAACCCGATCTAAGAAGGATTTCTGAATCTTGGTAATTATATTGGTCGATTTAGATGAGATGAATCATGATACTAGGTTGAATTCCAGATTTAGCATGATACGATCCTTGTTATCGAGTCGGTTTGATTGTTGATGTTGTTATTGATATATGGACATTGACATGATCATTGTGATAATTATGGGGTCGTTTATCTTCAAGAGATATGGAGATTTGTCTCCCTTCATTCGGATTCGTAGTCGCAAGATGTGAGTCGATGTTTGGAATGCATGCCACTGTTCAGCATTAGCGCACGCTAAGCTTACTGGCTAGCGCACGCTAACGGGACAACTTAGCGCACGCTACGTTATGCGTTTAACGTGCGCTAAGTAGGCAGACAGTGCAGTATTTTTTTTGTGTTTTGATTATGAATTCGTGATGGTTTGACTTGGTTGGTTCTGACTGTGTTTATTCGAGGTTGTGTTGAACCGTTGAGTTCGATTGGTTAGTTTTGTCGGTTGTTGATTGTTATCGGATATGTGTTATTTGATTTCTTCGATAGGTTGAGGTATTGATCGGTGATTATAACCGGATATTGCGGTCGTGTTCGAGTATGTCCATTGTATTGCTTTTGATCGGGGCTGAGGAGCTCGTAGACAAAGGCAATGTGTTCGGCAGCAGCTTCATGGTATCGGTATCGAGGCAAGTTATTACTTGCTCAGTTATAATAATTAATGAATGGTTTCATTTCGTTTATAATGCATATAGCGATGATTATTATTGTGAACTCGGTATTCGGATCGCATATCGTTCTTCGATTACGGGAGGTAAATCATAATGTATATGCTTTATCTCGATTATTGGTATGTTCGAGTATCGAGGTTACATTATGGTAAAGACGAGGATATGAGTATCTATAGTTCATTGTACGTTTGGATCGCCGAGCATTGAGGATAATCGTCGGTGATGATTGGACATCGAGGTTGCTCCCGAAGGACTCGGGGCAAGTATTCCATATTGATTATGGTTTAATGTTATTTATTTTGGTCTCTTACATTTTCTTTCATGTTGTTGAACATGAAGTCGTCCTAGTAAATTGTCATGTTGTCGTGCATGTTATGTTGTTCATGTTGATGAACGTGTTGATTTGCATATGTATATGCATATTGTGTTGTTTATGTCATGTAAATAATCCGATGGGATTATGAGGATCTATGCTGAGGGCGCTGGATCGAATGTCCACCATGCGTTGGTTCGACGGGATCATCATGGGATCTATGCTGAGGGCGCTGGATCGCTGGACAGGTTTTCCACCATGCGTTGGTCCGACGGGATCATCATGGGGATCTATGCTGAGGGCGCTGGATCGTTGGATTACCCAGTATTGTGTTATTGTTGTGCATATGTATATTTTTGGTTATCCACCTCGTGTTGATCTTGTAGGATCATCTTGGGATCTATGCTGAGGGCGCTGGATCATGGGATTTCCATTGAGTATACATAGTTGTTATTGTTTTTGAGCATATTGACGTTGTCATATGAGTATGCATTTGTAGGTCTTGTGTTAGGACCGTGTTCGTATTGCATTGTTCTGATCTCGGATTAGACTGATATGATTATCGTGGCACATCATATCTCGAGGTATGTTCCGTATTTCCTTTGGTATTTGTCTTTGATGGACAATCGGTTATCGTCTTGGGATTTGATGATATTATTCGATGGATCGTATTGGTCAGGAATGGTAGATTTCCGTATCGTGAGTTGGATATGATAGTTTGAGGATCTTGAGTATTGTTTGAGGTACAATACAGAAATGATGTTCGAGTTTATTGGTTAATCGAGTACAGGATGTGAAATGTGATAATGGTTATTCTGATGAGAATTACTTGAGTAAGTAAAGTAACGGCGGCAAGATTACGTTGGTCGTATTCTTATGTTGTATTCTCATATGTATGTTATTATTAATGTGATGTGACGGTTATCATTGTTGGATATTATGGCTGACCCCGTCGTGGGATTTCTTTTAGGTTCTCGGAGTATCAAGCTTGTAGCGGTCGTGAAGAGATGAGCTTCCCGGAGGATACTGGCTAGGACATGTTGTGTGCATTGAGTTTCTTGATTGGTTCTTGTATTTCGCTGCTAGAGTATCTTTATGGTTGGTCTTTTTCCGCTGCGTGAGTGTTTTGAAATGCTCTTTTGGTATCTAGTAACTGAGGTTACTTTGGAAATCGTTTTCTAAACTTTTGAGTATCGGCTGTTTGGCCTTGCGATTTCAAATGAGTTTTACGACGGTTTTTGATAAATGGATTTTATAAGTCTTTGTGAATTTTTAAAGATAGTACCGTCGTTGGCCTCTTGGGCATTTGTAAATGTTTGCGAAAATTTCTTTTAGCCTTGTGGGTTCCATCTCGGGGCCCACGGCACTGTAATATTTCCGGTTAAATCTGGGGGTGTTACAGAATATGGTATCGGAGCCAGGTTGAGAAAACCTAGGCATTTGGGTCGAGTTGGGTCGTGTTTTTGTTGCTTCATTCGAGTTGTCGATTGACAAATATTAGAGCCGTGAGTCTTTGTTGTTCATTCAGGCTTGTGCGTTATCGGATTTGCCAATATCGTACTGGGCTTGTTATAACTTTTCCAAATGGTGTTAACGAGATTCTCTGGAATGAGATGTATTGTGTTCTTGAGTCGAACTGATTTGGAAAATGTGTGTTTTGAAAATATCCATGTCGAGTATTTTCTAGAGTCGAGACATGTGCCAGTATCACGGGGAATCGTCGGCTTCACGATCTGTAAGTATTTGGATTTTTGAATTTCATTGAGATTTATTGCCATTCTAAGTTGATATAGTTTGAGATTCAGCAGATATCATGCGTTACAGTATGAGATGTCAGAGTGGGACAGGGTTGATGATCTTGAGAAACTATGATTTTGGAAATCAGTATGTTGGATAGATTTTGGAACGGAATTGTGCATTTGGGGAGAAATATTGTGCATGGTTGAGAAGAACATGTAGCATGTAAATTCATTTTGAGATATATGAACTGCTTTTGATCATTTGAAAATGATACCTTTCAAAATGAATGTTTTACGGATGTTTTACGGAAAATGATTTTGGGCCGAGACCCAATCGGTTTTGAAATAGTTTTGTAACTCAGGACTTGGAGTCCGAAAAGAGTTTTCTACTTTTTAAACTTCTTGTAATGCGGAACAAGATACGGGCTGGGACCCTAAATGTTTCAAAAGAAAGCTTTCCTGTTTTCTAAAACTCCCGAGATTTGTAAAACTCTTTATCAATCGTTTATCTATTTTGTTCCTACCATTTGAGGCTTTGGTTTACTTGTTCAAATGGAACTTCTCGGGAAGTCTTTCGTCGTGTTTGATTTGTTGATTTGTTTCAATGTTTTGTCATATCATATTTGAGGTGATCCAGGATGGATTAAGGATTTACGTTGCGAGTAGTATGTGGAGAGGAGTTTTTATCAGAGTCTATATATTTGAGATTTTGGAACTCTATCGTGTGGTTTTCTGATGGAATATCAGTGGATATTGGTGACGAGCCGAAGTGGTATACAGGAGTATGGATATGCACAAGCATTTGCATAAATTCCATTTTATTTAATCGTGTGTTTTCGAAAAGAATTTTTATCGAGAACTTGGCACCAGCGAGCCGATTTAATTTTTAAAATTGATTTCGTGGTCTTACGAAAATTTATGTTTTGAGTTTTCAAACTCTTGAAAGAACTTTCGAAAATTGTCTTCGTGACAAGAATATATGATTTCAAACTGGTTTTGAAAATGTGATTGATATACATACGCATTTAGTGCATCGGGCATATCATATCGATGGTACAAGGAAAAGAGATTCGAAGTTTAGTATGGTAGATTGGTTATGCAAGGATGATCGGTTGATTGATCAGATAAGAGAAATATACTGCGTGTTGTAGATTCATGTGCAGGATGTAATTTTGGAACTTTGGACTTTGTAAAACCAGGACGTATGTGCTATGTGAGTCCATTGGTGCGGTAGTAGCGCAATCTTACCATAGTGATCTTTGAATGATTTCTTTGTAAGTGTAAATTTGGGGATGGTGACCCCATCTTTGGTTGTCTTGGATATTGAGTGGTCGTTCCCACTCCTTGTATGAATTGGTATGTTCGTCGATTTGCGATTCGTTGTTCGTATGCCGAGGGAAATGTTCGCCAGTTGGGTATGTTTATTGAGATCTACTGTATGTGATTGATTTGTCGTTTTGAGAATGTTATTCTTTCGTATATCTGTTTCTGTGGTTCTGTGTTGATTGTGTTGGAGTTTACCGTGTGAAGGTATTCTCGATTTTCGTTGATCGTTCGTTGGTAATATTGGAGTTTATCACGTTGATGATATTCTCGATTGTGTTTTGACCTCGGGTTGGTCATATTGGAATTTATCATGTCGATGATAAATTCGGTTGATTGTTGATCATTGTTGGTGATCATCTGAGCGTTCGGATTTTGTGTTGATGTTTTGGGATTCGTGTCGTTGTTTTGGGCAGTTGTTTTGCAGATGTATTGTGTATTATTCGTCTTATCGGAATTGAGACTTGATTATGGAATCAGGCAGACAGGATTTGATTCGGGCAGATTGTTTCATCCGAAGATGATATATTTTGTTGAGACTCAGGGAATTGTGATCGTAAGCGTATTGAGACTATACAGTGAGATCACTTGCTAGTATCTCAGGAGATCGTCGACCTGCGTATTTGTAAGCATGCTCGTTTGGTTATTCGGTGATGACGATAATTGATCGTTGTCGTGATGGTTTTGGGATATTTTGGGTTGAAAGGTATGTTTGTTTGTTGTATGACGGATTGCAAGTTTCGAGGACGAAACTTATTTTAAGTGGTGTAGAATGTAATATCCGAATTTACGCTATCGTTGTTTGATATTATTTTATCCGAGTTATATTGTACAAATGTGGAATGCATGCAGGGATAAAATAAATAAAGCAGTGAAATGTCAGTATCGGTATAATTGTCGTATCTGGTCGACAGTTACATTTGAGGATATCGTGTATCAGGTTATCGTACTTTCGATATAGAGTCTATCGTATAAGAATATTATTGGATTCAGTGTTTGTATTCAGTGTGTCTCATGTTCGTTTTTGGTACGTCAAGATGTTGGACAGAAATTGCGGAAAATGGCTAAGTGTTCATTAGCGCACGCTACTGGGTACAGGTAGCGCATGCTACGAAGTATTGATAGAGTACGCTAAGAGGTTCGGTTACGTACGCTAAGGAGGACCCCTAAAGTACGTAACGACTTGCTGGGTTAGTTCCGGAAGGTGACCGACAGGTAGGCCCAGGTTGATTTTTATATTCAGTTAGCGCACGCTAACATATGTTGGTTAGCACACGCTAACACCAGATCGCCAATAATGGAATCTTAGCTTTCGGCGGGTGGACCCGGCCACTTGCGACGCGTGTCCAGATAAGGTCAGCGGGTGTTTGTCATGTAGGGCTAGCGCACGCTAAACCGTATGGCTAGCGCACGCTAATTCCAGATCGGTCAAAGGAATCCCGATAATCGCGGATGCTTTCGGCATGTGGGGGCACGAGTGGTAGGTGTGTACTGTAGCAAGTCAACTTCGGATAGCGCACGCTAAGGTAAATGACTTGCATACGCTAAGCAGGATGTTTTACGTATGTTAATGCATGGGCATTACGTATGTAAGCTAGTTTACGAAGCGAGACAGTAGCCTCTGGGCTTCGATAGCGCACGCTAACAAAGTCAGTTAGAGCACGCTAAGGCGGTAGCGCACGCTAAA
Organism: Orobanche coerulescens; assembly: GCA_033398695.1. Classification (NCBI taxonomy): domain Eukaryota; kingdom Viridiplantae; phylum Streptophyta; class Magnoliopsida; order Lamiales; family Orobanchaceae; genus Orobanche; species Orobanche coerulescens. Next base: position 99,277,044 of record CM065810.1, on the reverse strand, counting down.
CATGAGATGTTAGCGCACGCTAATAATGAATATTATAAAAGGGGACAGAAGGGTGCTGAGAAGCATTTCATCATTTTCTTCTTCTTTCAGTCGAGAGAGAGAGAGAGTTGGGATATATTTGAGGTTCCCTAACACTGTATAATGATAATCTTTAACAACATTAGATTGAGAGCTTGGATTCAAGCCTTGTCCTTCAAGTTGTTCATGATTCTTTGGATGGAGTTCTAGTGTTCTTCTTTTTGGTTCATCTAAACCAGGTAATCTTCGTATTCCTTCGTTAGTGGTTCGTTTTTCTTGGATGATTTCATGCAAGGAGCATGTTGGATAATCATATGATGATGTTATATGAGATTAAATGGAATTTTGATAAGAGTTTCGGATGTTAGTTAAGGTTCTTCATACCATAAGGATGTTGATTCATTTAACCCGATCTAAGAAGGATTTCTGAATCTTGGTAATTATATTGGTCGATTTATATGAGATGAATCATGATACTAGGTTGAATTCCAGATTTAGCATGATACGATCCTTGTTATCGAGTCGGTTTGATTGTTGATGTTGTTATTGATATATGGACATTGACATGATCATTGTGATAATTATGGGGTCGTTTATCTTCAAGAGATATGGAGATTTGTCTCCCTTCATTCGGATTCGTAGTCGCAAGATGTGAGTCGATGTTTGGAATGCATGCCACTGTTCAGCATTAGCGCACGCTAAGCTTACTGGCTAGCGCATGCTAACGGGACAACTTAGCGCACGCTACGTTATGCGTTTAACGTGCGCTAAGTAGGCAGACAGTGCAGTATTTTTTTGTGTTTTGATTATGAATTCGTGATGGTTTGACTTGGTTGGTTCTGACTGTGTTTATTCGAGGTTGTGTTGAACCGTTGAGTTCGATTGGTTAGTTTTGTCGGTTGTTGATTGTTATCGGATATGTGTTATTTGATTTCTTCGATAGGTTGAGAGTATTGATCGGTGATTATAACCGGATATTGCGGTCGTGTTCGAGTATGTCCATTGTATTGCTTTTGATAGGGGCTGAGGAGCTCGTAGACAAAGGCAATGTGTTCGGCAGCAGCTTCATGGTATCGGTATCGAGGCAAGTTATTACTTGCTCAATTATAATAATTAATGAATGGTTTCAGTTTTATTTCGTTTATAATGCATATAGCGATGATTATTATTGTGAACTCTGGGTATTCGGATCGCATATCGTTCTTCGATTCTGGGAGGTAAATCATAATGTATATGCTTTATCTCAGTTATTGGTATGTTCGAGTATCGAGGTTACATTATGGTAAAGACGAGGATATGAGTATCTATAGTTCATTGTACGTTTGGATCGCCGAGCATTGAGGATAATCGTCGGTGATGATTGGACATCGAGGTTGCTCCCGAAGGACTCGGGGCAAGTATTCCATATTGATTATGGTTTAATGTTATTTATTTTGGTCTCTTACATTTTCTTTCATGTTGTTGAACATGAAGTCGTCCTAGTAAATTGTCATGTTGTCGTGCATGTTATGTTGTTCATGTTGATGAACGTGTTGATTTGCATATGTATATGCATATTGTGTTGTTTATGTCGTGTAAATAATCCGATGGGATTATGAGGATCTATGCTGAGGGCGCTGGATCGAATGTCCACCATGCGTTGGTTCGACGGGATCATCATGGGATCTATGCTGAGGGCGCTGGATCGCTGGACAGGTTTTCCACCATGCGTTGGTCCGACGGGATCATCATGGGGATCTATGCTGAGGGCGCTGGATTGTTGGATTACCCAATATTGTGTTATTGTTGTGCATATGTATATTGTTGGTTATCCACCTCGTGTTGATCTTGTAGGATCATCTTGGGATCTATGCTGAGGGCGCTGGATCATGGGATTTCCATTGAGTATACATAGTTGTTATTGTTTTTGAGCATATTGACGTTGTCATATGAGTATGCATTTGTAGGTCTTGTGTTAGGACCGTGTTCGTATTGCATTGTTCTGATCTCGCACATCATATCTCGAGGTATGTTCCGTATTTCCTTTGGTATTTGTCTTTGATGGACAATCGGTTATCGTCTTGGTATTTGATGATATTATTCGATGGATCGTATTGGTCAGGAATGGTAGATTTCCGTATCGTGAGTTGGATATGATAGTTTGAGGATCTTGAGTATTGTTTGAGGTACAATACAGATATGATGTTCGAGTTTATTGGTTAATCGAGTACAAGATGTGAAATGTGATAATGTTTATTCTGATGAGAATTACTTGAGTAAGTAAAGTAATGGCGGCAAGATTACGTTGGTCGTATTCTTATGTTGTATTCTCATATGTATGTTATTATTAATGTGATGTGACGGTTATCATTGTTGGATATTATGGCTGACCCCGTCGTGGGATTTCTTTTAGGTTCTCGGAGTATCGAGCTTGTAGCGGTCGTGAAGAGATGAGCTTCCCGGAGGATACTGGCTAGGACATGTTGTGTGCATTGAGTTTCTTGATTGGTTCTTGTATTTCGCTGCTAGAGTATCTTTATGGTTGGTCTTTTTCCGCTGCGTGAGTATTTTGAAATGCTCTTTTGGTATCTAGTAACTGAGGTTACTTTGGAAATCATTTTCTAAACTTTTGAGTATCGGCTGTTTGGCCTTGCGATTTCAAATGAGTTTTACGACGGTTTTTGATAAATGGATTTTATAAGTCTTTGTGAATTTTTAAAGATAGTACTGTCGTTGGCCTCTTGGGCATTTGTAAATGTTTGCGAAAATTTCTTTTAGCCTTGTGGGTTCCATCTCGGGGGCCACGGCGCTGTAATATTTCCGGTAAATATGGGGGTGTTACAGAATATGGTATCGGAGCCAGGTTGAGAAAACCTAGGCATTTGGGTCGAGTTGGGTCGTGTTTTTGTTGCGTCATTCGAGTTTTCGATTGACAAATATTAGAGCCGTGAGTCTTTGTTGTTCATTCAGGCTTGTGCGTTATTGGATTTGCCAGTATCGTACTGGGCTTGTTATAACTTTTCCAAATGGTGTTAACGAGATTCCCTGGAATGAGATGTATTGTGTTCTTGAGTCGAACTGATTTGGCAAATGTGTGTTTTGAAAATATCCATGTCGAGTATTTTCTAGAGTCGAGACATGTGCCAGTATCACGGGGAATCGTCGGCTTCACGATCTGTAAGTATTTGGATTTTTGAATTTCATTGAGATTTATTGCCATTCTAAGTTCATATGGTTTGAGATTCAGCAGATATCATGCGTTACAGTATGAGATGTCAGAGTGGGACAGGGTTGATGATCTTGAGAAACTATGATTTTGGAAATCAGTATGTTGGTTAGATTTTGGAACGGAATTGTGCATTTGGGGAGAAATATTGTGCATGGTTGAGAAGAACATGTAGCATGTAAATTCATTTTGAGATATATGAACTGCTTTTGATCATTTGAAAATGATACCTTTCAAAATGAATGTTTTACGGATGTTTTACGGAAAATGATTTTTGGGCCGAGACCCAATCGGTTTTGAAATAGTTTTGTAACTCAGGACTTGGAGTCCGAAAAGAGTTTTCTACTTTTAAACTTCTTGTAATGCGGAACAAGATACAGGCTGAGACCCTAAATGTTTCAAAAGAAAGCTTTCCTGTTTTCTAAAACTCCCGAGATTTGTAAAACTCTTTATCAATCGTTTATCTATTTTGTTCCTACCTTTTGAGGATTTGGTTTACTTGTTCAAATGGAACTTCTCGGGAAGTCTTTCGCCGTGTTTGATTTGTTGATTTGTTTCAATGTTTTGTCATATCATATTTGAGGTGATCCAGGATGGATTAAGGATTTACGTTGCGAGTAGTATGTGGAGAGGAGTTTTTATCAGAGTCTATATATTTGAGATTTTGGAACTCTATCGTGTGATTTTCTGATGGAATATCAGTGGATATTGGTGACGAGCCGAAGTGGTATACAGGAGTATGGATATGCACAAGCATTTGCATAAATTCCATTTTATTTAATCTTGTGTTCAAAAAGAATTTTTATCGAGAACTTGGCACCAGCGAGCCGATTTAATTTTTAAAATTGATTTCGTGGTCTTACGAAAATTTATGTTTTGAGTTTTCAAACTCTTGAAAGAACTTTCGAAAATTGTCTTCGTGACAAGAATATATGATTTCAAACTGGTTTTGAAAATGTGATTGATATACATACGCATTTAGTGCATCGGGCATATCATATCAATGGTACAAGGAAAAGAGATTCGAAGTTTAGTATGGTAGATTGGTTATGCAAGGATGATCGGTTGATTGATCAGATAAGAGAAATATACTGCGTGTTGTAGATTCATGTGCAGGATGTAATTTTGGAACTTTAGACTTTGTAAAACCAGGACGTATGTGCTATGTGAGTCCATTGGTGCGGTAGTAGCGCAATCTTACCATAGTAATCTTTGAATGATTTCTTTGTAAGTGTAAATTTGGGGATGGTGACCCCATGCTGGTTGTCTTGGATATTGAGTGGTCGTTCCCACTCCTTGTATGAATTGGTATGTTCGTCGATTTGCGATTCGTTGTTCGTATGCCGAGGGAAATGTTCGCCAGTTGGGTATGTTTATTGAGATCTACTGTACGTGATTGATTTGTCGTTTTGAGAATGTTATTCTTTCGTATATATGTTTCTGTGGTTCTGTGTTGATTGTATTGGAGTTTACCGTGTGAAGGTATTCTCGATTTTCGTTGATCGTTCATTGGTAATATTGGAGTTTATCACGTTGATGATATTCTCGATTGTGTTTTGACCTCGGGTTGGTCATATTGGAATTTATCATGTCGATGATAAATTCGGTTGATTGTTGATCATTGTTGGTGATCATCTGAGCGTTCGGATTTTGTGTTGATGTTTCGGGATTCGTGTCGTTGTTTTGGGCAGTTGTTTTGCAGATGTATTGTGTATTATTCGTCTTATCGGAATTGAGACTTGATTATGGAATCAGGCAGACAGGATTTGATTCGGGCAGATTGTTTCATCCGAAGATGATATATTTTGTTGAGACTCAGGGAATTGTGATCGTAAGCGTATTGAGACTATACAGTGAGATCACTTGCTAGTATCTCAGGAGATCGTCGACTTGCGTATTTGTAAGCATGCTCGTTTGGTTATTCGGTGATGACGATAATTGATCGTTGTCGTGATGGTTTTGGGATATTTTGGGTTGAAAGGTATGTTTGTTTGTTGTATGACGGATTGCAAGTTTCGAGGACGAAACTTATTTTAAGTGGTGTGGAATGTAATATCCGGAATTTCTGCTACTGTTGTTTGATATTATTTTATCCGAGTTATATTGTACAGCGTGGAATATGTACATTAGGGATAAAATAAATAAAGGACTGAAATGTCAGTATCGGTATAATTGTCGTATCTGGTCGACAGTTACATTTGAGGATATCGTGTATCAGGTTATCATACTTTCGATATAGAGTCTATCGTATAAGAATATTATTGGATTCAGTGTTTGTGTTCAGTGTGTCTCATGTTCGTTTGTGGTACGTCAAGATGTTGGACAGAAATTGCGGAAAATGGCTAAGTGTTCATTAGCGCACGCCATCGGAGGTGTAGCGCACGCTTTAAGTATTGATAGCGTACGCTAAGAGGTTCGGTTACGTACGCTAAGGAGGACCCCTAAAGTACGTAACGACTTGCTGGGTTAGTTCCAGAAGGTGACCGACAGGTAGGCCCAGGTTGATTTTTATATTCAGTTAGCGCACGCTAACGTATGTTGGTTAGCACACGCTAACACCAGATCGCCAATAATGGAATCTTATCTTTCGGCGGGTGGACCCGGCCACTTGCGACGCGTGTCCAGATAAGGTCAGCGGGTGTTTGTCATGTAGGGCTAGCGCACGCTAAACCGTATGGCTAGCGCACGCTAATTCCAGATCGGTCAAAGGAATCCCGATAATCGCGGATGCTTTCGGCATGTGGGGGCACGAGTGGTAGGTGTGTACTGTAGCAAGTCAACTTCGGATAGCGCACGCTAAGGTAAATGACTTGCGTATGCTAAGCAGGATGTTTTACGTACGTTAATGCATGGGCATTACGTACGTAAGCTAGTTTACGAAGCGAGACAGTAGCCTCTGGGCTTCGATAGCGCACGCTAACAAAGTCAGTTAGCGCACGCTAAGGCGGTAGCGCACGCTAAACATGAGATGTTAGCGCACGCTAATAATGAATATTATAAAAGGGGACAAAAGGGTGCTGAGAAGCATTTCGTCATTTTCTTCTTCTTTCAGTCGAGAGAGAGAGAGAGAGTTGGGATATATTTGAGGTTCCCTAACACTGTATAATGATAATCTTTAACAACATTAGATTGAGAGCTTGGATTCAAGCCTTGTCCTTCAAGTTGTTCATGATTCTTTGGATGGAGTTCTAGTGTTCTTCTTTTTGGTTCATCTAAACCAGGTAATCTTCGTATTCCTTCGTTAGTGGTTCGTTTTTCTTGGATGATTTCATGCAAGGAGCATGTTGGATAATCATATGATGATGTTATATGAGATTCAATGGAATTTTGATAAGAGTTTCGGATGTTAGTTAAGGTTCTTCATACCATAAGGATGTTGATTCATTTAACCCGATCTAAGAAGGATTTCTGAATCTTGGTAATTATATTGGTCGATTTAGATGAGATGAATCATGATACTAGGTTGAATTCCAGATTTAGCATGATACGATCCTTGTTATCGAGTCGGTTTGATTGTTGATGTTGTTATTGATATATGGACATTGACATGATCATTGTGATAATTATGGGCTCGTTTATCTTCAAGAGATATGGAGATTTGTCTCCCTTCATTCGGATTCGTAGTCGCAAGATGTGAGTCGATGTTTGGAATGCATGCCACTGTACAGCATTAGCGCACGCTAAGCTTACTGGCTAGCGCACGCTAACGGGACAACTTAGCGCACGCTACGTTATGCGTTTAACGTGCGCTAAGTAGGCAGACAGTGCAGTATTTTTTGTGTTTTGATTATGAATTCGTGATGGTTTGACTTGGTTGGTTCTGACTGTGTTTATTCGAGGTTGTGTTGAACCGTTGAGTTCGATTGGTTAGTTTTGTCGGTTGTTGATTGTTATCGGATATGTGTTATTTGATTTCTTCGATAGGTTGAGGTATTGATCGGTGATTATAACCGGATATTGCGGTCGTGTTCGAGTATGTCCATTGTATTGCTTTTGATCGGGGCTGAGGAGCTCGTAGACAAAGGTAATGTGTTCGGCAGCAGCTTCATGGTATCGGTATCGAGGCAAGTTATTACTTGCTCAGTTATAATAATTAATGAATGGTTTCAGTTTCATTTCGTTTATAATGCATATAGCGATGATTATTATTGTGAACTCTGGGTATTCGGATCGCATATCGTTCTTTCGATTCTGGGAGGTAAATCATAATGTATATGCTTTATCTCAGTTATTGGTATGTTCGAGTATCGAGGTTACATTATGGTAAAGACGAGGATATGAGTATCTATAGTTCATTGTACGTTTGGATCGCCGAGCATTGAGGATAATCGTCGGTGATGATTGGACATCGAGGTTGCTCCCGAAGGACTCGGGGCAAGTATTCCATATTGATTATGGTTTAATGTTATTTATTTTGGTCTCTTACATTTTCTTTCATGTTGTTGAACATGAAGTCGTCCTAGTAAATTGTCATGTTGTCGTGCATGTTATGTTGTTCATGTTGATGAACGAGTAGATTTGCATATGTATATGCATATTGTGTTGTTTATGTCGTGTAAATAATCCGATGGGATTATGAGGATCTATGCTGAGGGCGCTGGATCGAATGTCCACCATGCGTTGGTTCGACGGGATCATCATGGGATCTATCTTGAAGCTGGATCGGCTGACGGAGTTTTCCACCATGCGTTGGTCCGACGGGATCATCATGGGGATCTATGTTGAGGGCGCTGGATCGTTGGATTACCCAATATTGTGTTATTGTTGTGCATATGTATATTGTTGGTTATCCACCTCGTGTTGATCTTGTAGGATCATCTTGGGATCTATGCTGAGGGCGCTGGATCATGGGTCCATTGAGTATACATAGTTGTTATTGTTTTTGAGCATATTGACGTTGTCATATGAGTATGCATTTGTAGGTCTTGTGTTAGGACCGTGTTCGTATTGCATTGTTCTGATCTCAGATTAGATTGATATGATTATCGTGGCACATCATATCTCGAGGTATGTTCCGTATTTCCTTTGGTATTTGTCTTTGATGGACAATCGGTTATCGTCTTGGGATTTGATGATATTATTCGATGGATCGTATTGGTCAGGAATGGTAGATTTCCGTATCGTGAGTTGGATATGATAGTTTGAGGATCTTGAGTATTGTTTGAGGTACAATACAGATATGATGTTCGAGTTTATTGGTTAATCGAGTACAAGATGTGAAATGTGATAATGTTTATTCTGATGAGAATTACTTGAGTAAGTAAAGTAATGGCGGCAAGATTACGTTGGTCGTATTCTTATGTTGTATTCTCATATGTATGTTATTATTAATGTGATGTGACTGTTATCATTGTTGGATATTATGGCTGACCCCGTCGTGGGATTTCTTTTAGGTTCTCGGAGTATCGAGCTTGTAGCGGTCGTGAAGAGATGAGCTTCCCGGAGGATACTGGCTAGGACATGTTGTGTGCATTGAGTTTCTTGATTGGTTCTTGTATTTCGCTGCTAGAGTATCTTTATGGTTGGTCTTTTTCCGCTGCGTGAGTATTTTGAAATGCTCTTTTGGTATCTAGTAACTGAGGTTACTTTGAAAATCATTTTCTAAACTTTTGAGTATCGGCTGTTTGGCCTTGCGATTTCAAATGAGTTTTACGACGGTTTTTGATAAATGGATTTTATAAGTCTTTGTGAATTTTTAAAGATAGTACCGTCGTTGGCCTCTTGGGCATTTGTAAATGTTTGCAAAAATTTCTTTTAGCCTTGTGGGTTCCATCTCGGGGCCCACGACGCTGTAATATTTCCGGTTAAATCTGGGGGTGTTACATTGCTCCAAAACCTGAATGCAAAAATAGACATCCACCCCCCGAATACTCGGGGGTTAGCAAAACTCCACTGTTTTGCTAGTGCAAGTACAAGTGCAAAAATACGAGTCATACAATTCACATTCCACGAACAATAATAATCCGGGATCCTCAAAGATTCAAATACAAAAAGATGAACACTTCCCGAGGCGAGAGTTTGAGTAAAGACTTCCCAAAATTTCAAGATCAAAATATCAAGGGAAACAATTTATAAAATGATTTGAAATACCATCGGGAGTTTTAATAGAAAACGATTTAGGATTATCAAATCCTACTTTTCAAAACCCAAAAGACGAAAGGGGTCACCGCCCCAAAGGTTTACTTTCCGAAAAATGACCTTTACCAAACCGTTGGGATTTTAGCCCCAAATCCGTAAAATGACTTTTACAAAACCATTGGGATTTTACCCCAAATCTCATCAACTCACAGTACACAAGAACGACCACAAGGTTCGTCTCCCAACATCAAAATCCACAAATAAAGGATTTAACACAAACAACAAAATACTCTAGTGCCATCCTAGCCAAGTAAGCCAAACGAACAACTTACCTCTTACACACTTAGTCGATGCATGCAATCATGAAAACCATTCAAAAGCACTCATTTCCGGAAATGCCAATATTGAAACACATTTGCAAAATGCACCACAATTAACCGCGGATCCACCCCTCCGTGGACCCCTACCGAGACCCCGTCGGATGTAACCCATAGTGGTTAAAAGCAAGCTCGCGGATCCACCCCTCCGTGGACCCCTAACGAGACCCCGTCGGATCTAACCCATAGTGAGAATACACACACACACGTTACTCATGCAATACTAATATGCTAAAAATTTAAGTTCATTAAGAATACTCACTAGAGATGGCCACTAACTCGACACCATTATCAAATTCTTCAGAACACAATAACAAGATTAAATACGGAATACACGATTCCATAACTTTAAACAACAGGGGGTATCATCAAAGCCTTCAATGTTCAAAACAATCAAACCATACTCAATTCCCAAAACACACCGTTCACAAAATACACATGCGTTTTTGAAAGAAGCCCTTAACGGGGCCAAAACGAATCTCTTGGAAATTCATTTCAAATAACCAAACAAACACACCAAGACGACCACCGATCATCATATCCATAAAACGAGAAGCGTATGAACAAGGTACTTGCCTCGAATAACCACAACGCGGAGAATCGGCCGAAGTAGGTTGGCACGAACCGACTACGAACTCGCCCACTCCACCGAACGACAATCCGCAACAATGAACTACGAACGAAAACAATAACAACGAAAATGAATTCCAAAGTACGACCCAAAGCCGCTGAATTCAAAGAACAAATGACGAAGGTTCAAGGATTTCCCCCAAAACGGCCAAGAACACGATTCGTCCCGTCAAAACACGAAAACGGAATTCCAAGTTGAAATATGGATATACAATCTATAGAATGTGTTTAACAACATCATTTAACCACAATCGATCCATCAAAAATGGATGAAAAACGAGATCGAGAACAAATCCCCCAAAAAGTCGATTCGAAGGAAATCAAGAAATATACTTCGATTCGACGAAGAACAATGGATTAAATGATGTTAAGCACAAGAATACTACCAAAATTAATCATACCCATCATGAATTAATCAACAACACGGAACGAATCGGACAAAATTGCAAAAACCCCCAAATTCACGAAATTAGGGTTCTAAGGTGAGATTACCTTGATTCGCTGGATCAAAGGATGATAACGGATGATTGAACAATGATATAACCTCAAGAACTTCGTGGATTTATTGTTAAACAACATGGCTTCGCCACCTCCGAATCGCCAGCCGCGGACCGAAAAGGAAGGAAGTGAAAAATGAATGAAAATGCGTCTGTTCTGTCACATTTATACTAGCCGGAACTAGCGTGCGCTAGCCTTCCCGGACTAGCGTGCGCTATCGGCCAGTATCGGCCCAGTACCCTCGGTCAGGGCCCGCACGACCCCCGCTAGCGTGCGCTACGGCCGGAAGCCTGCGCGCGCTAGTCGACTTGTCCAGTAACCTCTGGACTAAACAGCTCGCCCAGGTAACGTACGCTAGTCGGCCGACAGCGTGCGCTACCCCTGCCGGTTAGCGTGCGCCACGACCGAGCGATGGCGTGCGCTGCCGATCCTACCCGAGTCCAGAACCTCAGAACCTCTCTGCCCTGACCCGATAGCGTGCGCCGGCCGGCCGCGTAACGTGCGCTAGTCCTGCCGGTTAGCGCACACAGCCTTCCGACAGTAGCGCGCGCTACGCCGGTTCCTGCCATGTCAGCCCGGCCAGTTCCCGCAACCGTCCGGCCAGGACCCGCCACGGTCCGGCCAGCTGCTCAGCCGTCATGATCCGACGACTCGATTTCCGAAAACGTACGGAACGAACACGACGAAAATCTCGCGGACAACATCAACAACCCGGAATGAAAATATAATGCAATAATTAATCATACGCGACCAAGAAACGGGTTGAGACAACAATTACAGATACGGATACCCATAACTTTGGGTAAATTACAAAAATGGCCCAAAATGCCCGAAAATCACGATACGTGATCGAATAACCAAACCGAAGTTCACAACACGTCTAACAAAGTTAAACGGACTTACGGGAAACTCGAAACAGTAGTTTCGAAGGAGATTCACAAGAATCGAACTCAAGTGCGGAAAAGTCGCTAAAAAGCACGGAACTCAACAAAATGACACCGAAACGAACTCGGATGACAAAAAGTGCAGAATTAATCATTCTCAGAATGATGAATCGGTCTCAAGCGAGTCGTCAAAACGGACTCTCACCAAAGAAAGAAAATCACCAAAATCCGAAATTGCGGATATTACAAAAATGACACTACATAATAGTTTTGATTGACTGGGATTTCAAATCATGTTTTTTCTTTTATTTTGTTTCAACATTGAATACGTTATATTTTTTATCACAATTATTTCTTAACATAACAACCCACGAAAACAAAAATACAGATTTATCATTTTCCTACACAAAACTCCCCCCCCTCTCTCTCTCTCTCTCTCTCTCTCTCTCTCTCTCTCAACCAAAAAACCCAACTCCAAAACGCCATCGTCATTTAACACTCTTTGATCAATCAGATCATGGCGGCGGTATCAACATCCCGTCATATCCGCGGCCTCCAATCCCACCCCTCCAACATCCTGGTGAGGTATCGTTTTTCCAGCAAGGCTTCGTTATCGAGGCAAAGCTCGTGTTCATAATTTTTAAGTGAGGTCTCGGGTAAGGTGTAATTTTAGATCAATGATGAGTTGGTTTTCGGGTGTAAAGATCTTTAAAGATCTGTTATAAGCACATGAAAATTATACCTGAGATCTATTTGCATGTACTTTCGTTTCTGTTTTGCGTCTTCGTTTTTGTTTGGAGGTGGGATTGTTGTTTTGGTGACAGTGAGGAGATGGGATTAGAGATTAATCATTGGTCTCGGTGATGTCTCCTCCCACCATGATAATGCCGCCCACCACCAAACGTAACCGGCCCAAACTTTTTGAACCTTGCGGCTTCTTTAGGGTCTAGGACACACTCTGATGGATGGGTTTTGATTATGGATTGGAAGGTGTGATAAGGTAAGTAAATGGAGGATGTTATTTATAGGCTACCAACTCAGGGATTGTTGATTTAATGCATGGGGTTATTGGAAGGGCTAAAGACCAAGGGGGAAGGGGAAGGGGAAGGGGAGAAGTCATCAGATAATGGTTAATCGTGTGGAAGACTACCCCTTTATGTTCCTAAAACTATAATTGAGGTCATTGAATTGAATCATAATTGTTTTGCACATTAACACTTGTAAATTAAATTAGTGTACTGAATCTTTATATATTATAGATAATTTAATATGAACTAATATTAAATATAAAAATATCCATTAATATCATTAAGACTCCACAATAAATTTAATGACCCAATCTTTATATATATATATATATATATATATATAAAATACCTTTACATATTTGAATCACCACATTAACTCTGCCTCCTACATAGTATTTTTTAATTTTTTTGATTCTTATTTATCTAATATCTTCTATCACATCTTGGTTTTGGATGAGATTCCACCAGTTAAAAAATTAAGTAATAACTTAGAATCATTGTGCATTCTACCACTTCACAATTATTTTGCACTATCAATTTAATTTTGTCAATTATTGACGTATAATAAATTGAGAAAATTTGGCTTTTTATTAGTACCCAGATTTTATATAATTAGACTTACCCTCTGTCTTTAGTTATTACTATGATATCTTAATTCAGACTTACCGAAATAAAGAAGAAAATGTTCACAGATTCAATTAATCTATTTATATCAATTATTTATTTGAACAACACACGACTTAAAAAACAAAACTAAAAATAGTTAATAAGTCACGAGAACAAATAGGCTCACTGTTAATCATATTTTTTAAAAAAAAATAGGTATCGGGATCATTATATTAACTTTCTCTCTTATGTGATATTTTCTAAAATGTTCCAGGATATCCTTTCCTTATTGGTGTCTTACCTAATACTGGTTGTAGGGAGATACAAAGATGGAATGTTTTAGACCCTTCTAGACGTAGTAGGATCCTATTAGATGTCTTACCTTATCTAGGAATCCTAAGTATGGAAGGACTCTCATTGTAATGCCTATATAAAGGCCCCTCTATTCAGTATTATGAATACAATTGATTTGCAGTCTTTTACTTTCTCCTGAAACACGTTATCAGCACGTAGCTCAAAGAAAAAAAAATAAAAATCGGCCCAGCACCACCGCCGCTGCCAGCACCGCCGCCCGCCGCCGCTGCCAGCACTGCCGTCCGCCGCCACTGCCCAGCCACCGCCGCTGCTCACCGCCGCCGATCCAGTCCAGCCACCACCGTCGAACCATCGCCGCCGATCCAGTCCAGCCACCACCGCCGGACCGCCGTCGCCGATCCAGTCCAGCCACCACCGCCGGACCGCCTCCGCCGACCAACACAGGCCGATCTAGTCCAGCCCTGACCACCGCTGACCACCGCCGCCGCCGCTGACCACCGCCGTCGGCCAGCTCCAGCCCAGCCAAGTCCGACCCGGTTCAGAATCTCAGACCAAAAACCCGAACATCAACTTAATTTATTTTCGGAAACCACCAAAATTGCTCCCCCGGTTTCACGTCGTCGTATCGAGTACCAACCGGTAGATCGAAGCACACCACAAATTCATCCATATCACGTGCCTAATTTTATAATCGAGGTAATTATCTGAACATGTCCCTATTCAATTCTCTTTTTTTGGGAATTTTTCTTTTGGGGACATGGGTTATTGGGTTCTTTATCTCCCACGCTACTTTGCGGTGGATGAGACCGCGAAAGAAGTCGGTATCTCTGCGTATCGAAGAAAACTGTGTGACGGTCCTGGGGGAGTCACGGAATTGTTGAAAGTCGATACTTGTGGTTGTTGCATACACCACGTATCTGGGTGCGATTTGATATCGCTGTTTTTGTCGACTTTACTAAACAACAATTAAGGGAAGTACATCGAGTAACGGTTATGTTACACGCTTTTAAAAGCATCGATTGTGACCGTTTACATTGTCACTGAAAATCCAACAAGACTAATTTCCTCTTGTTTATATCTTGTAGATGGCACAAAGCTCCAATGTTCATCCGGTGTTCGACATCTTTGACCATGCTGGTAAGGAGTACCATATGTGGGTCTCAGATGTTTGCTTGGCGTTCGTCGGTAAGAGATTTACTGTAATATCCGGAATTTCTACTACTGTTGTTTAATATTATTTTATCCGAGTTATGTTGTACAGCATGGAATCTGTACAGTATGGATAAAATAAATGAAGGACTAGGATGTCAGTATTGGTATAATTGTCGTATTTGGTCGACAATAACATTTGAGAATACAATGTGTTGAGTATACATATTTATTATGCCGTATGTTCGTATTCTGCATGTCGAGACGTTGGACAAGAGTAGCTGAAAATGGCTAAATACAGCCACATTAGCACACGCTACGATATATACATAGCGTACGCTAATACACCAGGATTACGTACGTTAATAAGTAGAGTTAACGTACGTTAAGTTGCTAAGTGTTACGTACGCTATGCATAAGGCATTACGTACGTAACGAGAGGAATCAAACAGCTCAGGCTATGGTCGACAGGTGGGACCCACGGTCGGCAGCTTTCGGCGAGGAACGTGCTTGGTCGAGTCAACTCTCGGTTAACGTACGCTATGGGTAATGCATTACGTACGTTAACTGAGGAATTACTGTAGCAAGTCAACGTACGTATTACGTACGTTATGGAGGAAACATTACGTACGTAAGCGAGTGAACGAAACAAGTCAGTGAGCTCTGGACTGATATTACGTACGCTACGAATGACACTTAGCATACGCTAGGCAGCATTACGTACGTTAATGCTGATGGATAACGTACGTAATGATCGATGCAGTTTATAAAATGAAGATCGGTCTTTCATTTCTTCACGAGAGAAAATCGATTTCCTCCTCCAACCTTTGTCCCTCTGAGCATATTAGTGAGACTTAACCTCTTCCATCTTGATTACAAGCTTGGAAACATGGATGGGAGGCTTGAATATGGAGATATGGTTGATCCTTGAAGAGTTTAATTGTGTTATTCATGTTCTTAAGGTATGTTGTTGAACTCTTCACCTTGATTTCGGATTTTGGTATTGTTATCCATATTTGATTCGTATGAGGATGATTAGGGTGTTGTTTTTATGGTTCTTGAGGTTATATGAACTATATGTTGAAGGATATGATGGTTTATGTCTTGATTATGTTGGGTATGATTATAAATTCATAGTGTTCTTGGTGTTCTTGGTAGGATTGTTTCGATTCTTGATGTTAGGAGGATCATATGTTGGAAAATATGATAATATACACCTTGAAATTATGAATGAGAATTGTTTAGATGTTATAGGATATCGAATTACGTTGTTTTGATGGCTATGAACAAGGTTTCGAATCATTTAGTGTTCTTGAGGAACTTCTTGATGAATTGAACATAGCAAGATGATCGTAGGTTGAATTATCGGTATCTTTAGATATGAAGATCGAATGTTCGTCGATTGTAGTGGTAGAATTCGTATGTTCTTGATGAAATACGAATCATGATATCAATTTGGAATCCGGAAAGATTGTGATTGATCACCGAATATGATTTCTGTTGTTACCCAAAATATTATCCGGAGATAGTATTGCTGGAACGATCGAGTAACAAACAAAATGCGAGAACACTTCCGTGGGAAAATGGATAACACAAGATTTGCCGGGGTTGTTAGTCCCGGGCTTGAATGCTCTCGCGAGATGTTATTAATAAATATCTTGTCAGTACAAATATTAATGTTAGAATCTAATACAATGAGTGTAAAAGCTTCTAGTTATCTAGGCTTTAGAGCGCGTAGATTGCCGGAAGAACCAGATGGATGAATCTGTGAGTTCTTGCTTGGAATTGATGATGAATGTGTGTGAATGTCACTATGAATATGTTAGTGCTTGCCAAAAGAGCCTTTTGTTCTCTCTTTGGTGTGTATTTTTGCACTTTGTTGTTACCCAAAATATTATCCGGAGATAGTATTGCTGGAACGATCGAGTAACAAACAAAATGCGAGAACACTTCCGTGGGAAAATGGGTAACAGAAGATTTGCCGGGGTTGTTAGTCCCGGGCTTGAATGCTCTCGCGAGATGTTATTAATAAATATACTGTCGAGTACAAATATTAATGTTAGAATCTAATACAATGAGTGTAAAAGCTTCTAGTTATCTAGGCTTAAGAGCGCGTAGATTGCCGGAAGAACCAGATGGATGAATCTGTGAGTTCTTGCTTGGAATTTATGATGAATGTGTGTGAATGTCACTATGAATATGTTAGTGCTTGCCAAAAGAGCCTTTTGTTCTCTCTTTGGTGTGTATTTTTGCACTTAATTCGTGGTAGAATCCCCTTTTTGGCCGCAACAGTGAGTTCTCTATTTATAGGGGACTAAGTAGTTGGGATCCCTCGGGCGATCGCGGGCGATCGCCGTTTTCTATATTAAAATAAACGGCCGATCGTCCCGTCACGTGGGCCTGTTCCCTTGAGGTCCGAGGTTGCGCTGGAGGCGGTGGGTGAACGATGGGAAGCCAAGACGCCGCGAGTCGCCGTCCGAGGAGGGTCCACCGTACCTTTGGCGGCCTTGTCGGTAGGTGCGGTAGGTGACAGTGAGGTCAATGATCCTTTTGTTGGTATCCTATGAAGATCCGCGGGTGGGCCATCGTCAAGATTCGGTCTTGACGACTTTGACGGATCTTTGGATCCCCACGTGGCATGAGACGATCGCCTCTGAACCGTTAGACAAAGACGATCGCCAGGTATCAAAAGACGATCGCTGGTTACCAAAAGACGATCGCTATATTATGCCGGACTTTGGGTGTTCGTCCGGAGTTTGGCTTCTATGGTTGACTTTTCAGGGAGGTCGCCGATCGCCTACCGCGGCGAATGAATCGTCGCACAACAATTGCCCCCCAGCTCGCCTTGATGTTGAAAACACGGGGTGAGGTGGCACTGTTGGCGATCGCCGATGTTTAGACGACCAGCCGATCTGAATTCAAATATGGACGACCTTCTTTCGCGTCGGGAGCGGGGAAAAGAAGGCGGGCCTTTCACTGGCGGCCAGGACACGCGTCGTCTTTGCCGTTGGGGAATCCGACGGTTTGTCGGACACTGCCGGGCATGCCCTCGAAAAGACGCGTATGCGGGATTCGAGGGCCGCATTTAATGCGTCCCCACGTGACGGTTCCGATTCAGTCCCCGAGGTTTCTCCTTTTTGCACTTAGGCCCTCTTTCCCATCTATAAAAAGGGGAGGGCTTCTTCTCCTTCACTTTTTACGCGCCCTTAGCATCCATGCCGAATTTCTGCGAAATTTACGGAGCCTTTAGTGCCGATCTTCTTCTTTTTCCTAGGTAAGATTAAATTTAACCTTCTCCTTATTTTTACTTTCCAATATGTCGGGAGGATCGAAAACCTTCGAGACCGAAGTTCTTCCATTGCCGCGCGTTGCTGAGCGGGAGGAGGTTCCGTTAGAGTGGATATGGAGGCAGCGGTGAAGCTATTCGAGCGGGATTGCACCGAAGAACTCGAAAAACTTATCAACTAGGCCGAGGTGGCGGGACGGCGGAGCAGGGGTTCGCGGTGGATGAAGACGATGCAGTGCGGGAGGCACGGGAAAGAGAGAGCGGTCGGCCCCTCCTATGTGGCTTTTGCTCAGATGATGGAAACGATCGCTGGACCTTGCCCGGAATTCGATTTCGAGGCCTACTCCGCCGCTCACCCTTACAAACATGTGAATCGGACGGTCTTTCAGGCCGCCGTCCCGTCTCCGTGGACTCTCGGCCAGATCCGGAGCACGGCGACCAAGAAAGACCTGAGCCGCTGGAGGGCCAAATATCACATCCCCTCAGACGTTTCCCTTCACGTGCCATTGGAGAATGAGCGCGCCGACCAACCGCCCCAGGATATGGTCGCCGTCAACGAGATGATTATGGAGGCGGGTCTGCGATTCCCGTTGCCACTCGCCGTCTCCTATTTGCTGATCGCCTGGAATTTGGCGCCTCTTCAACTGACGCCGAATGCTTGGCTGCAGATCATCTGCACGTTGACCTTGTTCGGCGGTCACCGGTTATTTCGTCACCTTAGCGCTACCGGAGATGAATTATCTGTTTAAATTAGGCTGAGAAAGGGACGATCGGCGGTTATCATATCCAGGGCCGAATCGGGAGAGTGGTTCTTGGCGTGCCGAATAAGACCAAGGGCGACCTGGCAAAATGGTGTTGGGTCGGCGGGGCATGGCGATCGGCGTTGAGTGAAGGGCTGAATGAAGAGTTGGAGATTCCCACTATTTTCCGGGAGAGGAATCCGAGTAAGGATTTAAACTCTCCCTTTGATTGAGCTTGTCTTGGACTGATCTAATTTTGTTTTCTTTTTGCAGGACCTCTCGTACCAGCGACCAGCGACCTCCCGTTTGATTTCTTGATCGTTTGGGAGCGTATTCGTGCGTTGCCGAACTCCTTTATTAACGTTCGATCGCTTGGTGCTGAAGCTCATCGGTTGGGGGCTCGTTTGTTTTGCTACCCTCGTCACTTGAAAGTTCGAGGTATGAGGTTAAATGGTGTTTCCTTTCTTTGACGATCGTCTCCAAGATGTTGTTTTACTTTATCTAACTTGTTTGCACCTTTCCTTTGACAGAGGCTTATTTTCCCCGAATCGCCGAACCTCCGCCAGAGATAGCTATGTCGGACTTGGGAGTTCTTGGTCGCCTTAATTTGGGCAAGCAGACTGGTCGCGTTCCTGCGACGACGTCACAACCTGCCCCGGTGACGAGACCCGCTGAGGCGCCGGTCGCCAAGCCGGTGGTCGAGGGGGAGGAACAGCTCAAACGCCGCAAGAGGCGGAGGTCGGAGTCCCCGTCGATCTCTGAGGCGGACGTATCGATTCTTGAGCCTCCGGTCGCTGCGGCTCCTATCTCCGCCATCCCGATGATGGAGCGATCTGGCGCCAAGCCCTCGGTCACCGGACCCCGGTCATCTGGCAGCTCGGCGAAGAAGATGGCGATCGCCGATGCGGAGACACCCCGGGGCAAGCCTTTTTCGGACGCGACCCCGAAATGGGTCAATAGGTAAGAGCGGGTCAAAAATTTTTGAGTTAGGCATTAGAGCATGGTATGGGCTAACTCCTTGATTTCCTTGGTTTGCGCTGCAGGTTCGCCTCGGCCCGGCCGGATGTCGCCCCATGGTCTTGGATTTCTGTCGAGCAAGGCTCCACAAGGTTACGCCGAAGTCCACCTTTACGTTCGCGTGCAATCACTTCCCTACCCAAGGCTTGGACGACCGACCTTGACGCGATCGCTCGTCGGCGATCCGGAGATGCCATGCGGCGGCCGTTGCCACTCGGCTCTTCAGCGGCGGCGATGGCCGTCCCAGTGCTCGGGATTTTGAGGGGCGACCCTCCTGCTCATCTCCATCGCGAGCTCGAGACCGCCGATGCAAATATCGAGGATGCCAACCGGATTGGTCGATGGAGAAAGAGTATGAGGAGACCGCCAAGCGGGCTAAGCGGGGCGTGGATCGATTGAAGCAGAGCCGAGTCGCTCCAAGGAAGGCCGATCGATCTGTAATAAGGAGAAGGAGACTCGCCGAAGCTCGAGGCTTCGCAGAGGAGGCGGCCGGTGAAGGCTGCGATGGATCGGCTCGGTGGTGAGCCGGAGGCGCGAAGAGAGAGCTGGAGAAGGTCGGGCGAGAATGTTGCCAAGGCGGCCGGGCGGCGGAGGTCGAGAAGACGGCGGCGGATCTGAAAGGGCGGTGAAGGCGATCGAGGTCGATCCCTACCTTAACGTCGGGCACGTCGGCGAGTTCGCTTACTATTTGGCCTATGCCGACGCTTGTCCGAGTTGCTAAAAAGGCGGGGTCGAGACCGGTCCTCGATGGAAAGCTTGATCCTATGTCTCCAAGCATCCTCTGCATCCGAATTCTCTGCCGATCCTAGACATGGACGACATAGGGATAGACTTGAGTTAGAATACCGGCAAACTCATTCATCCCGAGGCCGATGCCCAAGCCGATCCGCGACCCGAGGGCGAAGACCAAGGCGGGACTTTGAGAGGCTTTTTGTTTTTCCTCTGTAACTTGTACTTTTTGTTGTAATGCCTTGAGCCTTGAAATGTTTGAAGCTTGTTTTTATGAATAAAATACTCCTTTTCTCATTCCGCGTAATGCATTATATGCGATCGCCTTTGACTATTTGTGCGCAATTTTTTCGAGTATGCGTATATTTGCTTTCTATTTTTTGTTCGTCCGGCCGATTGTCTGAGTGTTGAAAGTATTGACATGTTTTGAATTGGAATTCTTACTTGTAATTTTCGTGGACGATCTCGATCATCCGCATGTTTTTGAGCGGCCGATCGAATATGGTTTCTCTTTGTTCGATCGTATTTGAGAGTGGCTCGGCCTATCCCTGCCCCCTTGTTTTTGTTCACTTATTGTAAGTAAGGGAACAAAGACTAGTCTGTCTGGCGAGCTATCTTCATTTCGCCGATTCTGAAGAGTCATGTGTGGTTGCGGTGTTCGATGGACCGATCTCCCCAATCGTGTCTTCGTGTGCGCGGGATATTTAGTATCCTGCGACTCACTTTTTGTGAGGGTCCTCCGTTAGGCTACGCCTGCCTTGTGTTAAAACGAAAGGCGGGCGATCTCGGTCTGGAGGAGTCCTTGCGCGGAGTGTTGTCGGCTTATTCGACACCACGTCCGCGGCTTGTCAGCTCTGCTTCCACCTCGGCCCGCCATGAAGATGGCGATCCTCGATGGTGTACGTTGAGACGGGGGTAACGGCACGTCGCATTGTTCGGGTTAACCATGTTAGATGATGTACCTTGAGAACGTGCGATCGCGCCTACTGACTATTTTGGAGGGTCCTTCGGCTACGTCGACCTCGTATTTAAACGAAGGGCGGACGATCTCAGCCCAAAGGAACCTTGCATGGGCGAAGCTGTCGGTTCCATCGACCTCCAGGACCATGGCTGCAATAATTTTACCTAGGATCGTCGTGATCAGCGATCGTCGGTGATATGCGATGCCTGGAGGGGCGATCGCCATAACAGATGGGATAACGAAAAATCTCATTATATTCCTTGTACATCATTGAAATCGAATACAAATTTATCACTGATAGTATTTTTTCAGATGCACGGCGTTCCAGGGGTATTGGTCCGGAGTACCGTCAGGATGTTCCAGTTCGTAGGCTCCTTTAGTTAACCATCTGGATACTCTGAAAGGTCCTTCCCAGTTTGGACCAAAGACGCCTGTATGGGTTTGGATTTTCTTGAGGACGAGATCGCCCACTTGAAATCTTCTCTCTCTGACCTTTGAATTGAAGAACTTCTCGGCTCTCCTTTTGTGGATTGTGTTCTTCATTTCTGAGGTCAGCCGTCTTTCTTCAAGCATGTCTAGGTCGATTCGCCGGGCTACATCGTTGTCGGTCGTCATCTCCTGTTCGGTTCGATGGCTGAGGACGGCGATCTCCGAAGGAATCACCGCTTCTGTTCCGAAGGTAAGGGCGAACGGGGTTTCGCCGGTTGAATTGCGGGTCGTCGTTCGGTAGGACCATAAAACGTCTGGGAGCTCGCTCGCCCATCTTCCTTGCCTGGATTCGAGTCGTGCTTTGATCGTGTGTTTGAGGATCTTATTCACTGCCTCTACCCGTTAAATCCGAGGATGATAGGCGCGAGAATAACCTTTTGACTCCCCACTTTTCACGCATTGCATGACTTCTAAGCCGTCGAACTGTTTCCCGTTGTCGGAGATGATGGCCTGGGGCAAACCGAATCGGCATATTATGTTTTTCCATATAAACTTGATCACTTGTTCTTGGCCGATCTTGTTGAGCGGTTCGGCCTCAGCCCATTTGGTGAAATAATCGACCCCAACGATGGCGAACTTACACTGGAGCCGCTTCGGCAAGGGACCTATAAGGTCGATGCCCCATTGCGCAAATGGCCAAGGGCTATACATGGAGGTGATGTGTTCGGTTGTTAGTTTTATGTTGGGGCCCATTATCGACATCTATGACAAGATCGGCATAAGCGATCGCGTCTTTCCGAAGTGATGGCGAGAAAAATCCTTGTCTGTCGTCTTATGGAGGAGGGCTCGTCGCCGCGTGGTTCCCACAAATCCGTCATGGATTTCAGCTAAAACGAGCCGACCTTCCTCCGGTGTAATACACTTGAGGAGGAAGGTGGCTTCGCTTGTAAAGCCGATCGTCGATAGGGTATATCCGGTACGAAGGCGGAGTTGGCGAGCTTTAACACGGCCGTCGGGGACCGTTCCGTCTTTAAGTATTTGATGAACGGAGTCATCAATTCTCTTCGGCGATGGCGACCGTGGTAACCAAATTCCTGTCGATCGCCGGCCTTGCGACTTAGTGATTTGGATGTTGGAGAAGTCGGTGCCCCATCCGATGATGCTAGTTTGGAAAGTGCATCGGCACGGGAGTTGTGCTCTCTCGGGACTTGCTCGATTAGTACTTCTTCAAATTTTGTGCACATTTCGCGACCGGCTCTTGGTATTTGACCATCTGTTCGCGCGTGCCTCATATTCCCCCTTGACTTGGTTCACGACCAAAGGAGTCCATGTAGATATGGAGGCGTCGAACATCTAGGGCGAGGGCTAGATCAAGCCCGCCTACCGTGGCTTCGTATTCGGCTTCATTGTTGGTCGCACGAAAACCAAACGCACGGCATTTGTGAAACTCGACCGTCTGGGCTAATGAGGACAATCCACCTTTGCTCTCGCATTGGTCGCCGAGCCATCCACGTATAATTTCAGCGGAGTCGGCCGACTGGCCTGACCGTGAGGGAACGTTAATTCCACCACGAAGTCCGCGAGCTTGGCCTTTGATCGCCGTGCGGCGTAAGTGATACCGTATTGTGCGATCTCCGGCGACCACTTGAGGAGTCGCCGTTGGTGTCCGGTCGGTGCGGGACTTGTCTTAGAGGTAGAGTGGTTAGGACCTCCACGATGATCGAAGAAGTAAGCTCTCGGTTTCGTACACTCATGGCAAGGGCATGGCGATCTTCTCCAATGGTGTGTAACGCGTCTCGGCGTCGTGGAGCGCTGGCTAACATAGTAGATCGGCAAGTGGGCTTGCCCTCTGCTCGCACTGACGGCACTCGGTCGACCTCCGAGGCCGCTAAGTAAAGGAATAATTTTCACGGGATCGGCTTTGCCGAGGATCCGGGGGTTGGATAGATATTCCTTTATTTTGGCGAATGCTATCGGCTTTCTTTCGTCCATGCGAACTTCTTGTTCTTGATGGTCGCGAAGAAAGGCTTGCTTTATCGCCGAGCCGTGATATGAAAGCGGTTGAGGCGGCTAGACTGGCTGTGAGGCGTTGCACTGTTTGATGTTTCGCGGTTCCCGCATGTCAAGGATCGCTCGTATCTTGGCGGGGTTCGCCTCGATCCCCCTTTGGCTCACTATGTGCCCCAAGAACTTCCGAGCCCACCCCGAAGTTGCATTTCTTGGGGTTCAGCTTCATGTTAAACTTCTCAAGGATGGCGAACGTCTCGGCAAGATCGTTGAGGTGATCTTCCTTCTTGAGGCTTTTGACCACGATATCGTCAATGTAGACCTCCATGGTTTTGCCGATCTGATCGGCGAACATCCTGTTGACTAATCGCTGGTAGGTCGCCCCTGCGTTTTTCAAGCCGAACGGCATTCTGACCCAAAAGTATATGTCTTTTTCTGTGTGGAAAGATGTGTGTTTTATGTCTTCCTCTGCCATTGGGATTTGATGATATCCGTGAAGGCATCCATAAACGACATCATTTCGCAACTGCCGTGCTATCGACTGGATGATCGATATGAGGCATTGGGAAGTGATCTTTTGGACATGCCGCGTTGAGGTTGGTGAAGTCTATGCATAATCTCCGAGGAGCCATCGGCTTTTTGGCGAGCACCGCGTTGGCGACCTTGTGGTTCGTCGATTGCTACTCCGATCGATGCATTGCCGAGTAACCACGGACTTCTATGTCGAGCGCTGCGTATTTCTCGGGACCGAACTTCCTACGCTTCGGTGGACGAGTTTCATTGTCGGTCGATCTTGAGATAATGGCGGCGTGTTCGGGACTTATGCCAACCATATCTTGATGCGACCAGGCAAAGACACCGATGTTCTTACGTAGCAAGTTGATCAGATCTCCCTTTAATTCGCGGTCGATGCTCGCGCCGATCTGTACCTCCCGTTCTGGATGATCCGGATCCATCGTAATGCTTTCCAACTCTTCGACAGGAACGGTCGCCTCTCGTTTGGTACGATCTCCGGACTCGGTCCTTGGATCGACGTCGAGACTTGGCTCGAAACCGATCCTTGGCTCGATGTCGTCCGTCGATCGATGAGAGATGGCGTCCCCTGAGTCGGGTTGGTACGAAGTCTCAGGCTCGTCGATCTTCATGGGTTGATCGTCGGTCGCTTCAATGTTACATACAGTACGGGAAGTATTGAAAGAATTAACAACATAGGAGTAACTCAAACATCTCTTTGCCATTAGTTGATCTCCTTTTACAGTACCGACCGTCCCATCGGCAGTGGGGAATTTGATACAAAAAGAAAGATGAGGCGACCGCCTCAAAGGTTTCTAAAAAGGCGACCTAGGAACCCATTATAGATCTTTGGGCCTATCTATGATTACAAAGCTTAGGTTCCTAGTAATCCTAACCTTGGGATCATAAAAGCATACTAGCTCGACGGAGAGCTTGATCCTCCGTAGGCTTGGGCCGGTGTTGTCGCCGAACCCTTGAAGTACGGTGTCGAAAGGCTTGATGAATTTGATCGGGTTGCCGAGTTGGTCTAGGCGGATTTGAATATGATGTTGCAAAAACTCCCATTGTCGACCAACACGCGATCGACCGTCTTCCCAAGGATGCAAGCGGAGATCACTAGTGCATCCTCCTTGGGACATTGCACTCCTTCCTGTCCTTGTTGGAAAAGGTGATGAGCGCGTCTCTAGAGATGGTCGGTTCCGGGGTACAACGACGTGGACCCGCGAATGCCCTCGGCTCGGCTTTTCGTTTCTGTTCGACATGGTGGAAACCGGGAAAGACCCCAGGTTTCCACCTCCCGCTTGGAGCATGTTGACCGGCCGCGAGTTGATCGGTGGGACCGAATCATCGAGTATTCCGGCTCATGCTCAATTCGCGGCCGGATTGGGAGGAGTTCTCTCGTGTTGCCGACGCTCGCGCCCTCGGTCCTTTCCGTCCTTGGTTCCGGCTTGGTGATCAAGTTGTCCGGTTGCCTTCCTCAAACAATCGCGAGTTGCTCGAGGAGATCGCGGCGCAGCTAGTGTTGTGGCCGGACTCTTATGATAGGCACAGAATTTGCTACGGTCTAGGTGACCGTGGTCCCTTATTGGCTTCGGCAGAAAGCCACTCGCGACCCTTGATCGCGTTGAAGATGTGGGCCGAGATAAGTTGAGGTTGTGAAGAAGGTGGACCTCTACATCCTCGAAGGCTTTGAACTCGCCGGGCGGCTTGGCGATCGCCTTCTGGGCTTGGCGACCGCCTTCTTACGGACATGGGAGGGTGCTTTTCCTTCTTCGGATGGTCCCTCTTCTAAGCGGAGTGAGAGCATCCTCTGTCGGCCGGGAACCGGCGGCCTTGTTGCGGAAAATCGAATAGGTCGGGGGATATCTTTTGTGAGATGCTGAACATGGGCGGCGTCGTGGAATCCGCTCATAATCGAGTTGAGAGCGATCTCGTCGGCCCGGGCTCACCGGTGAGGACTATCTCGTCTACCCGGTCGATGTAATCCTCATCCGATTCGTCCTTCCCTGCCCGATTTTCATCATGCGGTGAGGACCTTAGGCGGCGACTTTGGCGAAGTATGACTGAAGTCGTTCGCTAGCTTCTCAAAGCAATTGATTGAGCGAGATGGTAGTGAGGTGTACCATCGTGGCGAGGTCGCCCGAGTTAACGGGAACATACGACATCTCGTCGCATCGAAGCTCCGCACCCGGTCATGTAGATCCGGAATTTGCTTAAGTGGGTTTCGAGGATCCGATTTCCCCTCGTATAAAGGTGTTTGTGGGGATTGATAGTTGGTTGGGTGGGCGAGCTCGATCGAGTCGTGAGTGGTTCGCTTGAACCAATGATCGATCTCTGGCGCTGCCCCATTTTCCATGAGCGCCTTCATCTCGTCGAGCTGGCGTTGTATGGCGGCTATCGCGTCGCTTTGCTCGCCGATTGACTCTCGAGCGTGAACCAAGGCGATCGTGTGCGATCCCGGCCGTGGTGAACGACGATCTCCTGCCGGAGGTTCCCTTCTTGGGCGGCAGGGGCTCGTTGGCCGGTCTGTCTCTTGGGAGTCGGATACGCCGAACTCACAGTAAAGGATTCGGATATCGATGTCTCACAGTGGGGCAGTGCCCTGGCCGCCATGAGGATCGCTCCTAGGCGGTGAAGACGGAATCGTCCCGCCTTACGAGAGCCTTCTCCAGTGCTCGGGGCTTTGTCGATTTCTCAACATAGATCCCCTTGAGCTTAGTTTGCTTGCCCGGCGGTTGGCTGACGGGGTGATGGTGGGCGCATCGTGGGCCCTCTGCCGTTCCCTGAGGATGGCTATAGCCTCCTCAATCTGTTCCGATGTCTGGAACTGATCGAGTGAGAGGCTGGAACCGTCCCTCGGGGGCGGGAGTGAGAGCCTAGCGTCGCCATGGTCGCCTTCCGCCGTGGGCTGGGATTCGGTCCTCGCCGGAATAAGATTTCCGGCAGATCTCAGGGTGGCCCTCTTGGAGGTTGTTGCTGATGTCATTTTCTGATGGTTTTTCTATTGAAGAACAGTGAGTGTTTCTTCAAGTATATGTCCGGAGAACAGTGAGTGTTCTTCGAGACGGTAGGAATAAAAATGAAGGTTTGGAAAAGGGCACCCCCTCCTTCTAGCGCCAATTGTTGTTACCCAAAATATTATCCGGAGATAGTATTGCTGGAACGATCGAGTAACAAACAAAATGCGAGAACACTTCCGTGGGAAAATGGATAACACAAGATTTGCCGGGGTTGTTAGTCCCGGGCTTGAATGCTCTCGCGAGATGTTATTAATAAATATACTGTCGAGTACAAATATTAATGTTAGAATCTAATACAATGAGTGTAAAAGCTTCTAGTTATCTAGGCTTTAGAGCGCGTAGATTGCCGGAAGAACCAGATGGATGAATCTGTGAGTTCTTGCTTGGAATTGATGATGAATGTGTGTGAATGTCACTATGAATATGTTAGTGCTTGCCAAAAGAGCCTTTTGTTCTCTCTTTGGTGTGTATTTTTGCACTTAATTCGTGGTTGAATCCCCTTTTTGGCCGCAACAGTGAGTTCTCTATTTATAGGGGACTAAGTAGTTGGGATCCCTCGGGCGATCGCGGGCGATCGCCGTTTTCTATATTAAAATAAACGGCCGATCGTCCCGTCACGTGGGCCTGTTCCCTTGAGGTCCGAGGTTGCAGTTGGAGGCGGTGGGTGAACGATGGGAAGCCAACGGCCGCGTCAGTCGCTGTCCGAGGAGGGTCCACTTCGTACCTTTCGGCGGCCTTGTCGGTAGGTGCGGTAGGTGACAGGCTGGGGTCAATGATCCTTTTTGTTGGTATCCTATGAAGATCCGCGGGTGGGCCATCGTCCAAGATTCGGTCTTCGACGACTTTGACGGATGCTGGATCCCCACGTGGCATGAGGCGATCGCCTCCGAACCGTTAGACAAAGACGATCGCCAGGTATCAAAAGACGATCGCTGGTTACCAAAAGACGATCGCTATATTATGCCGGACTTTAGGAGTTCGTCCGGAGTTTGGCTTCTATGGTTGACTTTTCAGGGAGGTCGCCGATCGCCTACCGCGGCGAATGAATCGTCGCACAACAATTTCCTTTACATTCGTATCCGTAATCGTATTTTGGTTATGAATTCATAAATGTTGAGTTGGATTGCTCGGACTTATGTTTAATCGAGATATTATGAAATCGTTGAGTTTGTCGATCGGTTATATTGATTAGTAGTTATCGGATATCGGTTCATATGATGGATATGAATTCATAAAATGGTTTGAGTATATTATTTGGTTTTGTGTACGATCGAGATATCGTTGAATCGATGTGTTGATTGGTTGGTCGTGTCGGTTGTTGATTGTTATCGAATATGTGTTAATTGATTACTTCAACAGGTTGAGATTATTGATCGGTGATTATAACCATATGTTGCGGTCGTGTTCGAGTACGGTCGTGAATCGCTTTGGGCCGGGAGCCGAGGAGATTGTACACGACGACGAGGAATTGGTAACGACTTCATCGGTATCGAGGTAAGTTATTACTTGCTCAGTTATAATTTTTGATGAATGGTTTCAGTTTCATTTCGTTTATAATGCATATAGCAATGATTATTACTGCAAATTCTGGAGATTTGGATTATATGTTGTTTTTCTGATTCTGGGAGTTAAATCATAATGTATATGCTTTATCTCGGTTATTGGCATATTCAGGTATCAAGGTTACATTGTGATAAAGATGAGCATATGAGTATCTATAGTCCGTGGTACGTTGGGATCTTCAAGCATTGAGGATAATCATTGGTGATGATTTGACATCGAGATTTCTCCTGAAGGACTCGGGACAATTATCTTAGTTTGATTCGGTTTAGTGTTGATGTTGTTGATCATGCAGGTTGTCATTCATGTTGCTGAACATGAAGTCGTCCTAGTTGTGTCATCATAGTGTCGTTCATGTTTTAATTCATATGTTGTTCAGGTTGATGAACATATTGAGTTGCATATGTGTATGCATAATTGTATTGTTATATTGTGTTGATCCGTTGGGATCGTGTGATCTATGATAAGGGCGCTGGATTAGATGTCCACCTCGTTATGGTCCGAGGGATCATCTTGGGATCTATGCTGAGGGCGCTGGATCATTGGACGGGTTTTTCACCTCGTTATGGTTCGACGGGATCATCTTGGGATCTATGCTGAGGGTGCTGGATCATTGGATTACCCAGTGTTGTGTTGATGGAATCATGTGGATTCGCATTATTGGTTCTATCATGTGTTGTTTTGTGTATATGTATATTGTTGGTTATCCACCTCGTGTTGATCTAGTAGGATCATCTTGGGATATATGCTGAGGGCGCTGGATCATGGGATTTCCAGGAGTATACACTGTTGTTAATGTTTTGGGCATATTGACGTTGTCATATGAGTATGCATTTGTAGGTCTTGTGTTAGGACCGTGCCCGTATGTTGCATTGATCTGATCTCGGATTAAATTGACATGATTGTCGTGGTATTGTGCATCTCGAGGTATGTTCCGTATTTCCTTTGGTATTTGCCTTTTGATGGACAATCGGTTATCGTCTTCGATTTGATGATGCTATCTGATGGGTCGTATTAGTCAGAACTGGTATACTTCCATATCGTGAGTTGGTGATGATAGTTTGCGAATCTTGAGTATTGATTGAGGTACAATACAGATATTATGTTCGAGTTTATTGCTTAATCGAGTATGAGATATGAAATATGATAATGGTTATTCTGATGAGAATTATTTGAGTAAGTAAAGTTATGACGATAAGATTACATTGGTCGTATTCTTATTTTATATTCTCATCGGTATGTAATTATTAATGTGATGTGACGGTTATCATTGTTGGATATTATGGCTGACCCCGTCGTGGGCTTTCTTTTTAGGTTCTTGAGATATCGAGCTTGTAGCGGTCGTGGAGAGATGAGCTTCCCGGAGGATACTGGCTAGGGCATGTAATTGTGTATTGAGTTTCCTGATCAGTCGATGTATCCCGCTGCTAGAGTATTTTTAATTGTTTGTCTTTTCCACTGTGTGAGTATTTTTAAATGACCTTCCGTTTATGGTAATTTGAGTTACTTTTGAAATCATTTTCTAAACTATTGAGTTTCAGTCGTTTGGCCTTGCCCTTTTCAAAACGAGATTTCACGACGGTTTTGATAAGCAGATTTTATATAGTCTTCAAATATTTTAAAGATAGTACCGTCGTCGGCCTCTTGGGCATTTGTAAATGTTTGCGAAAATTTCCTTTAGCCTTGTGGGTTCCATCTCGGGGCCCACGGCGCTGTAATATTCCCGGTTAAATCTAGGGGTGTTACATTTACCACCACCATCTTTCCCTCTAACGAGCCTACCGCTCAAGAATCGAACGAGGAAACCAAGGCTAATGCACTGATGTACTTGCGTAGATATATACATTCGTTGTTGAAAAAGTGTTACATAAATTTGCAAACCCCCAAAGAACTATGGGATACATTCGAACAACGATTTAATAATGTGCATGATCAGCCCTTCCCCGAATTGCAACTTCAGTGGGAGCAAATCTGGTTTTTGGATTATGCGAATGTGGAGGCTTATAACCAAGCCACCCTAGATCTTCGCGCTGATCTTGGTTTTTTTTGGTGTCAAGAAGTCTGATCAAGGCTTGATCGAGAAGACTCTTAACATGTTTCCCATGGGAGAAAGTGTGATTGCTCATCAGCTGCTTGCCTATGAGGAAGGGAGAATTAAAAATTTTAGCGACCTTATCTACCACCTCGCGAAAAAAGAAAGGCTCCATGAGATTATTCTCAACAGTAATGCGCGCCCAACTGGTATGAAACCGATTCTAGAAGTGAATCAGGCTACCCACACAAAGACACCACGACAAAATAGAAAAGGCAACGCTACTCAGTTTTTGCAAGCACCATGGGTGCATGACTCGAGCAGGCGAGGGAAAAGACGAGGTTGTCGTTCTAATGTGTGGAAGAGGCAAGGTGGATCGGCCACGGGTCCTAGTGGAACCCAACCACGTAGACCGCCTCCTACCGTCGGGATTGGAACCACTCCAAAGGAAGGCCGAAATTGCTATACTTGCGGCTCAAAGAAGCCTACTTACCGCAATTGCAAGGCGCCAAAGAACATCCAAGCTTACTACAAGCACTATAAATAGTACTTGACTCAAGAGTCAAATTACATGGAGGAAGATAATGAGAATACGTAGGTGAACCATATTCAGATCCCTCCTCTCACCATTGCGGACAAAGACCAACATTTGGATGTTGCTGACTTTGACTAGATCATTGTAGTTTGACTAGTTTTACGCTTTGGTTATGTTTTGTCTTGTTTCTAGTTTTCTTTCGATAACTACTTTGGGATTTTATATGAATGTAATAAAGTTGGCCATGATGAATAAAATTCTTTTAATTGCTGTGATTGTGCAAAAATGAATTTAATTTTTCCCTTCAAAAGCATGTTTGGTTTATCACAAAACAATTGCTCAGTAATGAATTGCTTGGTTAATTTGATACATTGGTGGATTTCATCAAAACTTTTGATCAAGACTAGGCGCATACTCCTTGGTATTTGTTTATGATTTGAAAGTTCAAATGGAATCAGTGGTTTTTAAACAGCCTTAGCTGTACCGACATTCCTACTTTCTCTACAAGTCTACCAAGTTGGAGTTACCGAAAGGATCATTAGTCGAAATATAAATCGAATATCCCGATGAATTTTGAAGTGTTTAAATGCTTCTATGGCCATATTGCCATAGTATTGTATCAACAATAATGCCTTTGAAAAAGGCTTCAACCTTGCTCTATCACTCAACAATAGGAAAAATACCAAAATAGCAACTTGAATTGAGTACTGAGATCTGAGTTTAATGATACAGAAAGTGAACGATCTATGGACAGAAAGATACAAAAGTCTAATTTCCAGAACAACTGACTGTTCGTCCATAGCCTTCTTAACGAAGAAGTTATTGCTGTTTTAGTGAACAAAGGTCAAGCTACACGGAAATTATTTCCAGCAATTGTGCTAACTTTGATCCTAACCAACTTGGTCGAATTTCCCCAAACTGGAAGTTAATAAGTTTTCGCTATGTCTTTCAGCATAAGACTAATCAACTTTCATGTCTTATTGTAGATATCTCATGGCGAAATTGAGTGCCTTGCTAATAGTGGAACAACCCACATTATTCTTCGGAATAGGCAATTATTTAAGGATATTGTGTCATATATATCCTCAGTGACAACAATGATTGGTTCCTCGCAGGTAATTCAAGGGAGGGGACCTTCTCATTTCTTGCTACCTAATGGTACGCATATTAATGTCACAAATGCTCTCTATGCCTCAAGAGCAAACCGAACCTTGCTAAGTTTTAGGGATATCCGTGCCAACGGTTATCACCTTGATACACACTGTGAGAATGGGATAGAATTTTTGTGTGTTACTCTGGCAGAATGTGGAAGACGCCGCGTTCTCGAGAAACTTATGAGTCTAGGTATTGGTTTATACCAGACTACAATAAGGGTTATTGAATCCTACGCTGTGAGTCACGAACTTTGTGATTCCGAAGCATACCAACTATGGCATGACCGACTCGATCACCCTGGACGCGATATGATGATTCGCATTTTGAAAAACTCACACGGCCATCCGTTTTTCAAGTCCATAAAATGATTGGAAGCACCACTCGATATCGGCATTGATGTGAGTGAGCTTGATACCGTATCACCGGGATTAAAGATCGCACGCCCTGATAAGGTTGATGGTGCATCTTTCATAAATCCCGAGGCTTTCGTGGCAATTTCCAATGCCCATAAATCATTTGGTAAAGCCTGTTCACTAGCAAAGTTGACACCTTCTCCGTCATTTGCTAAAGACTCAACACATAACATTCGCTTCTTACAAAGAATTCAAGGGGACATTTGTGGACCTATTCAACCAGAGTGCGGACCATTCAGATACTTTATGGTTCTGGTTGATGCATCGACGTGATGGTCACATGTCGCTCTGTTATCCACAAGAAATGCTGCATTTGCTGAACTCCTAGCACAAATCATCAAGTTACGGGCTAACCACCCCGACTTTCCAATCTCTTCATTAAGATTGGACAACGCTGGAGAGTTTACGTCAAAATCATTTGACGACTATTGCATGTCGATTGGGATTGAAGTTGAACATCCCGTCCCCCATATTCATTCGCAGAATGGCCTTGCTGAGGCTATGATTAAGCGGTTACAGCTTATCGCCCGAGCATTGGTATTGCGCACCAACTTGCCGATTTCTTCCTGGGGTTATGTAATTTTTCATGCGACTATACTTATTCGCTTTCGACCCACTGCCAATCAACCGTTTAGTGCGTACCAGTTGCTAACTAGATATGAGCCTGATATTTCACAATTATGCATTTTTTGGTTGTGCAGTTTATGTACCAATTACGCCTCCACAGCATAATAAAATGGGTCCGCACAGACGATTAGGTATATACGTTGGCTATGAATCGCCTAAAATTATCCGCTATTTGGAACCTTTGATAGGAGATCTATTTACTGCAAGATTTGCATACTGTCACTTTGATGAGACAAACTTCCCGTCGTTAGAGGGAAAGAGGAATCGAACGATTCCAGTTTAATGCCAGGAAATTGTCGGGTGTGCTCCATCCTTGCCTCATCAAGATCCCCGCACGGCTCAATCCGAGCTAGAAGTGCAACATATTCTCAGTATTCAGAAAATTGTGGATTTGATGCCCGACAGATTTACTGATACTGCGAAAGTGACAAGATCTACCATTCCTGCTGCGAATGTTCCTGCAAGGTTAGAAGTGCCAGTTATAGGTCAAGGTTCAGCCTCCCAAAGGAATGGTGCCCCTGGCATCGACCTTAGTGGTGGGACGGCTGCTTCGGCTGCTCTTATCCCTGCTCAAAAGAGGGGGATGACAGTGTGTAGAAAGGATACCGAACCTCGAAAGAGAAGAGGAACAGAGGCACAAAATCCTCTCATTATCGACACAGTTACTCCGTCACACGAGATTATCTCTGACTACGGATATATCCTCGAATCAACAATGGAACAATCGACGGACGCGTCGGAAACTTTGTTGATGTTAGAGAATAAAGAAATTTCGATACAATGTATGAGTGAATACGTACTATTGGACAGGTCGTCCACGCTAGTCGATGATACTTTTGCCTACTCCGTCGTTCAAGAAATTATTGAAGACGACGATGCTAAGCCATGCTCGGTTGCTGAATGTCAATGACGAGCCGATTGGCCGAAATGGAAGGATGCAATGCAAGCTGAACTAGACTCAATGGCTAAACGTGAGGTATTTGGCCGTATCGAGCCAGTACCCGTGGGCGTTAAACCAATTGGACATAAGTGGGTCTTTGTTCGTAAACGCAATAATAAGAATGAGGTCATGCGTTACAAAGCGAAACTAGTTGCCCAAGGCTTCTCGCAGCGCCCTGGCATTGATTACCAGGAGACATATTCTCCCGTTATAGACATCATCACTTTCCGCTACTTAGTCAGTTTGGTAATGTCCGAAAAACTGAATATGCAGCTTATGGATGTGGTTACAACGTATCTTTATGTGGATCGAGATACGATATTTATATGAAAGTCCCCGAAGGGATTTCGTTGCCCAAATCAAGTAGCTCTAAACCGCGGAGCGCTTATGCTGTGAAACTACGTCGTTCACTGTATGGGTTGAAACAATCCGGAAGAATGTGGTACAACCGCCTACGTGAATACTTGGTTGGGAAGGGATACGATAACAGTGATATCTGCCCATGCATTTTTGTGAAAAGAACAGATACAGGATTCGTGATTGTAGCCATCTATGTAGATGACATGAATGTTATCGGTACCACTACCTTAAATACGAATTCGAAATGAAAGACCTGGGGAGGACTCGATTCTGCTTGGGCTTAGAGCTAGAACATCGAGATGATGGTATACTCATTCATCAATCTGCATATGTCCAGAAAATGCTCAGGCAATATAGTATGGACAAGGCACATCCTCTTGCTACCCCCATGGTTGGTCGAAGTCTGGAAAAGAACAAAGATCCGTTTCGTCCTAAAGAGGAGGATGAAGAGGTCCTTGGAGCAGAAACACCGTACCTTAGCACAATTAGTGCGTTGTTGTATCTAGCTCAATGTACTCGTCCATACATCACATTCTCTGTAAATCTGTTAGCGGGATTTAGCTCCGCTCCCACGATAAGGCATTGGAATGGAGTAAAACACATCTTTCGATACTTTAAAGGCTCCAGTGATCTTGGATTATTCTTTCCCTATGCAAGAGAGAGCGATATTCCGAAAGGAATTATTGAGGTTAAGATGATGCTTACCGACCCTCGATCTTCCTCTGATATTGCAGCTAAGCATAGCAGCTTGACTACCAGAAGTGCTAATGCGAGCAAACTTACCCCCTATACAGAGAATCCTAACAATACGTTAGTTGGATTTGCTGATGCCGGTTATCTCTCTGACCCATATAAAGGACGTTCCCAAACTGGTTATGTGGTCACCATTGGGAATACGACGATATCTTGGCAATCTACCAAGTAGACCCTGGTTGCTACTTCCTCGAACCATGCAGAGATAATTGCATTGCACGAATCCGTAAGGGAGTGTATTTGGCTTTGGTCAGTCATAGACCATATACGAGGAACTTGTGGATTAGATCTCACTACAGAAACTCCTACTTGCATCTTTGAGGACAATGCGGCATGCATTGAGCAGATGAAGTTAGGTTTCATTAAGGGTGACAATACCAAGCATATCACACCGAAGTTCTTTTATAATCAGCAGCAGCAGAAATTGCTGAATATCGAAGTGAAACAAGTGAGTTCCGATGAGAATATCGCAGACTTGTTCACTAAGTCTCTGTCAAAATCTATATTTGAGAAAGATGTGAGAAGCATCGACATGTGTCGGTTATCCGAGCTCAACTAATGATAGCTCGTTGGGATGAGCTGTCATGTATACCTCAGGGGGAGTATACTTCACATGATTCTGACATTTGTAGTTGGTGCGTTGTGCTCTTTTTCCTCACCAAGTCTTTGTTTTTCCCACGGGGTTTTGTTTGACTTGGAAAGGTTTTTTACTGAGTCAACATCTTATACACCATGATAGTATTAGTGCTCGACACAGAGGGAGTGTTTCGGGATATCCTTCCCTCATTGGTATCTTACTTAATACTGGTTATAGGGGGATACAAAGATGGAAGGTTCTAGACCCTTCTAGAGGTAGTAGGATCCTATTAGACGTCTTACCTTATCTAGGAATCCTATGTATGTAAGGACTCTCATTGTAATGCCTATATAAAGGCCCCTCCATTCAGTGTTATGAATACAATTGATTTGCAGTCTTTTACTGTCTCCTGAAATATAAAAAAATTTATTCTTATTTATCAAAAATTTTTATACCAGAATAGTTTTGAATAAGATTACACTAGTTGAAAAATTAAACAAATACTTAAAATCAATATTTACTTTACCACAATATTATTTTTCTGCACCATCAATTTAATTTGCGGAACAGACCCAAAATCATCAATCATCAACACAATCTTCAATAATCGTTAGTCCTGATACAACCGTTATTTTTGGTAGTATAAAGTTTATTTGGTGATTACTATTCAGATAAATAAACATCATTAATACTTCTGTTGGTTCAGTGAATTTTCAATAATTACAATAAAAATTACAAAGTAAATAACTTGCCTATTGCAAACTGCTAAAATAAAATATTGAAAATAAATAAATAAGCAGAGACGAGTAGAACTCTCTCCGTAAGACTAATCCAACCCCATACAAGATCAGACGGGTTAGGTAATATGTCTCCAAGATACATCCGATTTTTATCTCTGTGTTAGGGGCTCTTCAAAATGCAGAGTTCTGATAAACTGTTCGATGCTGGAAACTGAGTATGATACTAGAAGGATATATGCTGCAATATGTTGATGTATGTTGTGCTGTTCGTATTTCGTGGTATGCAATGAAATGCATAAGACCTCCTTTTATAGGGTCCAAAACCACTCCATCAGGTGGGAGTTACTGCAGATTAAAGTTTCATTAATTCTCTTTAATCCTTTAGCTGAAAGGTTACTTCCATAAATAGTCTCATTTAATTCGGACGATACACTATGGAGTGTAAAGATGAATACTCCAAAAGATGGGTTAGATCATGTCTATGTCAGCTTGGTAGTTCACGCATCTGGGTTAGTCAGCCCAGTAATTCAGTCAGCTAGGTCACTAAGCTTAGTAGTTTAGGCGGTTGGGTTCTCAGCTCAATATGGCAGCTGGGTTCAAACCTTGCTTACCGCAGCTGGTTCATCAAACTTGGCTTATGGCAGCTGCGTTATCAAACTTGACTTACGGCAGCTGCATTATCAAACCTGGCTTATGGCAGTTGGGTTCTCAAACCTTGCTTATGACAGCTGTGTTATCAAACCTGGCTTATGGTAGCTGGGTTATCAAACATGGCTGGTTTCATTGGACTTGGATGCAAAAATTAATATTGTCACCGCCCAAGCTCCCAAGCTCCCAAGTCATAAGGTCCAAGTCGCCCAAATCCAGTCCAATTGCCAAGAACCAAGGACGAAGAACCTAGGCTGAAGCTCACGCCCATGCCCTCTCTCGTGTCCGTGTCGTGCCGAGCCGAGCCGGTGGTAGCACACATGTTGGCTTCGCATTGCAGGTCCACTAGTGTATACTACTAGCTTGTTGAACTATGCATACAACTTTTTACTAATAAGCAAGTCAAGAAGGCTTTAATTTATTCTAATGTGGGATGACCTTTCATAGTCCTACTTTAACTCTTCATCATTTCAATTAAATGGCCAACGTTAATCATTATTTCTCACTCACCGAAAATCAATTTTGAGAAAAATAAAAGCCTGTTAGAACAATATTTCATCTCACATATTTTGATGATGTTCATAGAAATAAAATAATAATTTCAATCTTAAATTCACAGAAACGTTTCAAAGTCATTTTTAGCATACGTAACATATGCTAACATGTATTCATAACGTACGCAACATTTCACTCAGTTGTTTTCTGGAAAGGTGTTAAAATGCCCATGTTATGTATCTAGATGAAGTTACGTTATTAATCAAGATTAACATATGCTGAGGCATTCATATAACACACATAAGTTTCAAAATCCAATCGTTGAACTACTTCCAGAAGGTCAACATTTTAAACAGTCACTTGAACAATAACATACGCAATGACCATATGATAACGGCCGCTATACTTCTCAAATTAAATTCAAAATTGGACCGTTGATAGCATCTAGAAGGTCAACCATCCAACGGATAAATTGATGACAAATTTAATGTACGCAACGTCCTTATGATAAAATATGCAACATTCAAGCCAAAAGCTACTGGATGGTTACTGGACTTATCTTACGGTCGCTACAATGCAAAGATTACGGCTGCTATACCTTTAACGTATGCAAGAGGCTGTGGTTTGTAATACCCGGTTGTAATTCAGTAATTATCATTCAGTAATTGTCACTCAGTAATTTTTCACTCATTATTAATCATTCATCTTTCACGTTCGCTCATTTATATTCATCGTTGGCGTATTTTAACCATGTATCAGTTACCGATCGTCATACATCTCCATTTGAGAATAGAGATTAGAGTATTATCATAATCATCATGATTGCTAGTCTTGTGTTGGAAGTATCACCTATTGCATGTTTTGGACTCACTTACATTCATGCAAGTATGGTATGTCGGATCATTCAGCGATTTGTGTCGAGCAGATAGAGTTGTCGTTTTGTTGACGTCAGCGGTGAGTTCTGGCGAGAACATGCTTGCATTACGGCCGTAACATACGTTCGTTGTTTTCAGGTCATGTCGGACGAAGAGGACTTAAGGCCGTAAGGGTTGGGGCATACGGCCGTAAGTTGAGACAGGTATGGCCGTAAGGCTTGGCCAGTTACGGCCGTATGATCGAGCAGTGTGTCCGGTCAGTTTCGACGTAGGCTTCATACGCCC
This sequence comes from Orobanche coerulescens, assembly GCA_033398695.1. Lineage (NCBI taxonomy): Eukaryota > Viridiplantae > Streptophyta > Magnoliopsida > Lamiales > Orobanchaceae > Orobanche > Orobanche coerulescens. The sequence continues at coordinate 99,237,559 of CM065810.1, read as the reverse complement.
GTAAGAATTTTCCGAGTACGGCCGTATGAGTCGAGTTACGCCTGTAAGACATGTGCGGTTACGGCCGTATGTCTGTCGGCAGACTTTCGACAAAATCAGGTTATGCCCGTACGAAATGGCTGGTCATGGCCGTAAGGCCGTTGACTTGGAGATGTTACGGCCGTATGTAGTACGGCCGTAACATTCGGCAGTACTTAAGTACCTGGTCGGGTTTTTGTGCTCATTTTCTCATTCCTTCACTCTAGTTCCGAGAAAGAAGTTCTTGGGAGAGACTTTATTCATCACATCACTTGTGTAGTAGTGTTCTAAGCATACATCTTGGATTGGGAAGCTTGGATAGTCGATTTAACACGAATTCACTGGATCGAAGTGTTTGGATCTTTAAAGGTAAATTCTTCAACATCTTGGATTTTGATTTTGAGTTGGGATATGATGTTTTGGATGTTATAATCATGATATATAAAGTGATATACTTGTGATTATGAATTGTTAGGGATTATCATCGGATTAATTGGGATTATTCAAGAACACTTTGGATATTGATTTGGATTTAGGGTTTTTCGATTAGATGTTGTTGAAATTTCGAATTGGGTATACATATTGGATTATTGATTGTATTGGAGATGTTTTGTTAGATTGTATCACTCCTTGGAGGTTTGGTATGGATATAATTCATGGTTGATTGTAAACAATCGAAGATTGGTTACAACGTGTTTGTTATAATGCCCCAATGAACTTGGATTTGTCATATCGACGTTTTGAGTTAGTTATAATCGTGCTTGATACGTATATTGAACGGATTGTTGGTAATTGTGTGATTCAAGGTTGTTCGAGCGACCGACATCTCATTTTAGGACGTTTGTTCGAGGAAGGACATTCTTCACGGGTATTGTGTAAGTTAATTCTTACTCGGTTAAAAGGATACTCATTCCTTTCGTTGTTGTTCATTCATAATCATAATTTATTCATAGTGTAATAATCATGTTGAGACTTGTAATGATCAAACTAATCATTCAATTCATGAGGAACGACGGTTCCAATCATTCCAGTGAGCTATCATTCATTTCATTATTACACTACACCATATATGGGTTTCAGCAACACCTGAAAAACTGTGTTCAAAAGTCCAAAAAGTGTTGCTGGAGGCAGAAAAACAAGCTATGGCTACACTTTGACCAAATTCGAAAGTGTTACAAAAACAGCCGCAACCATAGGGGTGTAAGGTAACATTTTTCTTGTTTTTGGTAACATGTTAAAAAAGTGTAGCAATATACCTCTATGCCAACACTTTTATTGTATGTGGCTACACTAGATTTTGTGTTGCTGTATACTTAAGGCCACACTTTTATATATTTAGTGACACAAAGATTTGTGTAGCCGTAGACCTATGCTAACACTCATGAGGTCTAATGTAACATTAAATTGTGAAACACTTTGACATCTTTACCAACAACTTTAACACTATGGCTACACTTATATATGAACAGTTCTAACTTTTGCCAACACACTTTTAATCTTTGCGAACACAATTTTTATATTTTGCCAACAAAAAAAATTATAAATTATAATCTATGGCTACATTTTTGCAGGTTTTTACCAATATTTTTTATGGTAAAAAGCAAAATGTTATATTAGAAAATAAATATTATCATAAAACAGTCGATACCATTAAAACACTGTCAACCATAACAACATCCAAAATACACGACTACTAATATTGAATCCACAATAGCTAAGAACAAGTTACGATCGCAATCCATAAATATAACAAAACTACTTGAGTCACTTTGCTAGCATAATATAAAATGATGAGATCAGTCAAGGAGTGACATTGTCACTGCCATA